>CM069236.1:18215278-18815278 GCA_035582765.1 Acer negundo | reverse complement strand
AAAAAACCGGCGGTTTAACCACGGTTAAAACCGCCGGTTTAACCGTCGGTTTTTGGCGGTTTTTGGAAGTACCCAAACCGAAACCGTAACCGGTTCAACCGGTTTCCGACCGGTTTTGAAACCGCCGGTTCCGGTTTCTGTTTCGGTTTTGGGGCGGTTTTTGAAAGTACGATTTCGGTTAAACCGCAGGCAAAACCGTCGGTTTAACCAAAACCATGGCCACCTCTACATGTGAATGCAGTTACATTTACACAAATAGGTAACCAAAACAAACCACCCAACTTTTTTCATAGCCAGTTTGTACAAAATTTATATAGATGGCAACCATTTAAATAAATAACAGTATATCCCTTCTTAGATTTAGTTTTATTTATTTATTTATTTATTTATTATTTTTTTTAATATTCTTTTCTTGTGTTGAAAGGCTATCTTTATTAAGACATAAAATGAGTTAGGTATGAAAACAAAACAAATAAATAAATATCACCAATTACAACCTGCATGTTGTAATGTGTGCATTTTAGTGTATATATGTTTAGTTTTATAGATGTAAATATTAGAAACTATCGTTTATTTTTAAGAAAGAAAAAAACTATTAAACTACCGTCAAATGTAATTTAATGGTAAAAAATTCTCATTCAGTTTAATAAATATGATGACATGGATTACTATTCACGACAACAAAATTAACAAAAATAAGGGCATATTTGGTATTGTTTTTTGTTGGATTGCATTTAAACAAATCAATTTAATTTGAGTAAATGATCATAAGATTTCTTCAAAGAAGACAAGATCACCGTGAAATACATAAGACATCTTGAGGATGTCAAATGTAGTTCTAAGTATGTTATATTTTTATATCATCTCAAGGATGTTGCCAAGTCTTTTTTTTTTTTTTTTTTCTAATGAATATTGAGCATGTCAATTCTTATGTCGTGGTTTAATAAAGTAAAATAATACTAGAGTACTCAAATTATTTGCAACAAAATTAAGTCCAAATGATATGATAAATGAATCGTAATTAGCATATCATTCACCACATCATCTCATAATTTATACAACGGTTATAAATGACATACTTATCAGTCGAACATGATTTTCAGCAAATGATTTATACAGTATATTTTAATTTTTTAAATAACCAATATAACATTATAATGTCACTAATGTCAAGTATCAATAGTAAGTATAGTCTCTCGTGGTCGTGGACATCTTGAATTCATATCTTCACCTCCTAAAGAAAATGTCAAACTTACAGAAACTTTCAAGTCAAATCTCCTTCCCAGTTCCAATTACCTTTTTCCAAAATATATATATATATATATATATATATATCCTTCCCATAACACTGAAATTTTGATAGTTTTTAAATGTGGGCTTTAGTGAGCCCAAAAGGATCATTTAACAGTCCGAAGTTGAAATGTCAATGGAAAAAAGGCATTGTTAAGACCCAATGTTGGTTGTTGAAAGGCCCAATATCTATACCTAGTAGCATCAACACTCAACTTCTTCAAACTTCAAAGGGCTGGTATTCGTATTCTTGATGATTCGTAAATTAGTAAGAGAATTTTCAAAATTAATTTTAAAATAATGCAACCCAGAAAATAATAAAACTGTTTTTTTTTTTTTTTTTTTTTTTTTTGTATTCTAATTTATTATTATAATTAATCTAATAATAAAATAATACACACATTATATATAGCTATATAATTAGCTAAGGAATGAAAAAAACAAACACAAAACATGATTGGCCGTCGAACCAAAGAAAAATACAAAACCTATAAATTCGCCTATTTATTCCACTAGTCACTAGACATTACAAATTAATTATTATAATTAATCTTTCATTAGTTGGCCATTTGTTCTCTAATTAATCCGTACCGGATATTTCTTATTAAAAAGAAATGTTTATACTTTATAGTCTGCAACGTCGCAATATCTATGTAAATTAAGATAAGATAATAAACCATATATTATTAAATAAATGAACGGAAACGGAATTCTGAAGTTAATTAAAGGCGTGACATCACCGTTTTGATCTAGGAAAACTTAAACATGATTATAAAAAGGAATTAAGTTAAGATAAAATGAGTGACGGCATATATATAATATATGTTTTAGTTTTGCCATTTTGGTTGGTTCAATGTGAAAGAGTGAGGAGCAGTGCAGTCGCATGTGAACTGTGAATTGCACAACTTTTGGCAGCTGCTCGGCTACGTATCCCGATGATCTTAAACCCGATGATCTTACATAATATAAAATTAAACCCCAAAAAGAGACCGTTACCATTGCTTTCACTTTGTCCTCTCTTTTGGATTTTTAAGCTAATTAGCAAGAATATAATATAACTAGAAGAATAATATATGGAATTAACAAGTTCCATTATTCCACCAAGTACCATGCATGCACCCAGCCAGGCACGTGCCTCACAAGTCCCTTTCAAATCTCACTCATGATTCATTTGTTCAAATCCTTTTTCAATTAGATGAGTCCAAAAATGAATTAAATAAAGTGGTAATTGTCATAACTCATAACTCTATTGAATGAATGTGCTTTGTTCTCATTTCAAGCAAACTTTATTTCCTGAATAAAATGATGAATGGAGTACTGAAAATGGAGGCAAGATCTAGCACAAAAACATGCAAGTACTGCTTGTAGATGTCAAGTCATGTGGATATATACATAAATACATTGCCTTGTAATTCTGTGGTTTATATAATTTACTTTTATAATTGGAAGCTAATCAGTGAAGTTGATAATAATGTGGCTTTCATGTTAGCTCTGCAGAGAATTGTATGCACTTTTATTCTTTACTCTTTACACGACTGGTGTTAGTCTATTAGACCCTCAGGCCTGAGACGAGACTCACACCTATTTTTCATCTATATATGTGTATGTATAGGCTGCAAATTAGCCGGTGACCGACTTAATTAACCTCTTAAGTCTTAACATAAATGGTTGTGTACATCCCTTCCATATTAGCTGTGAAGGGTTGGAATTCCACCACATAAATTTTAAAAATATATATGGGAAGTTTTTGTTTCGATTTATAAAAACAGTTATCTCCCGATATAAAAACAAATATTATATTGTTTAATTCCAGCAATTCTCGTAAATAATAATATTTTTAAAAAATAATAATAATAATACAATATATATTCATTTATCTAATTAAAGGAAGAAGAATCAGAAGAGAACATGTATTACATTATTAGCCTCCCCTGCAACCTGACAATTATGCCAACTCTGAAAACATGAATATCAAAAAGTCTTTTCAAAGTCTTCTACGGAAAATGACAGTGCTGCCACACACATCATTGTCTCTTTCTTTTTCATTTTTATTCAAAACCTTCGCCCAGAAAATATTATAAACTTTTTTATTTATAAAATATTCTTATATTTAATTATTTAAAATATATAATTTCATAATTGAATATCCGTTCAAAATAAACCTCAATAATATATACTTAATCAAATCCGACATCAATTAGAAAATATAACACATATATATATATATATATACATATATATATTTCATATATAATTAAGTAATGGATGAACAAAGAATTACTTCATGAATTCCGAACGTATCTATTATATTTATTTTTATTTTTATTATTGTTTCGTAATTGAATAAAAAATTACTGTAGTTCTAGTCTTGTAGAAATTTATATTTTTAAAGTAGTTGTAGAACTCGATCAAGTTTATACGGTTATCAAACATGACTCACTCACTCACTTTACTTTAAATCAACTATAAATTCTTATTAATTTAATTGGTTTGTAAAAACTTGGTAGATGGATTTAAAAAATAAATAAATAAATAAAAAAAATTGATTTCATGTTGATTGGAAGAATAGGTTTTTTTTTTTTTTTCCTTCGACAAGAGAAGCTACATATTGTTGTTTGTTTATTGTTGTTATTGTTTTCTATAACGGTAATAACTATGTAAACTATTATAATTTCATCGTTTTTTAGATAATTCAATACATTGATTCCTTAAGTAACAAAAAAATAATAATTAGTTTTAGAGTTGAATTTGTATTTTATTTTTACCCAAGTAAAATCTTAGTTATAGAGTTTTATTTGAATATGATTTTTTTTTATGAGTAAATTCTATAATAAAAAACCGTATGTAGTTTTTATTTATTTTAAGAAACTGTACTTACAATAATTTTATTTTATTTTTTTGCTGTGGTTGAAGCAAATGAAGAGAAATTGGTGCAATGAGAAAAAATATATGTTTAAAATTAAAAAAAATATATATATATAATACTTAAATGATAGTTTTGGTAGTTTAAATTTAATATTTTAATATAGGTGTAAGAAGATATTTCGTGGATAACAATAATAAAGCCACCCACAATCTTATCTTTTTGCTACAAACACCTAAATATATTCTTAATACTAGCTTGATTAAAAAAAAAAAAAAAAATCATTTAATCTAACAATGTGATATATATATATCCAAGAAAGGGTAGTAATTTCAAAATATATAAATATATAAGAAGAAAACAATAGTTTGAATGGTAAATTTTTGTAGGGAAACATTGTTGCTAATTATAGGTGTTTGTTCAATTTACCTAAAGAAAGAATCTTAATACCTACCAAATTTCACGCTGCGTCAAATCACTAAAGCATTTTGTTTTTGGTCCAACAAACATGATCATTCATTAGCAGTACAAAATCAATTCGATAAAGGATGGTTATTGACATTTTTAAGGCAGTGAAACAGATCAAATCCGATTAAGATTACCCAACCACACATATTCCTTTACATTGGCAAAAATACAAAAGAAGTTGAAATAAGAAGCGGCAAAATTTTGAAGTGGAAAAATGATCGAGAGGGATATCCTTTCACATGAAATTGTAATTATATATATATATATGGATATGATGAACAGGTAGCATGTGGCTTGGAAGTGGTCCAAATTAGTTGCAAAATCCTAGACCTAGAGAGAGGAATCAGAATCCCCATCTCTTCATCATTGTTTCACCATTCCCATGTCGTATTTACTCCAATCAACTCTTTTCCACCTTACAATATCATATATGTATAATGGGGAGCACATTACTCTTTCTTTTTATATATATTATATAATATTTATAGGCACATTTCCCTTGACACATGTATATATCTTTGAATATTAGCTGACTGGCTATAGCAATACTAGCTAGTTGTTGCTATATAGATGTGATTTTAATATATAATAATATAACATACAATATCATGAGGATATTACATCAGATTAGATAGGACCCAGCAGTGATTTACTGATTTAGAGGAAATTAGCAATATTAATTGTTGTTTGATCAGAGTAGAATGGTGCCCAAAGATGTATACAATTAGAGAATGCAGACTTAGAAACACAAAAGAAAATGAAAATGAAAAGAATAAGAATGTGTGTGCAGTGCAGAGAGAACGTGGGAGTTTGAGATTGGAAACTGTGCAATCTCACCACCACATCCACATTCATCACTCCTGTAACCGGGACATGGGAGCTCATCTGCTCATGAATTTGTGGGGGCCACTAACTAATTAGCCAACCCCAATAAATTATCGCTAATTTATTAATTTACACATTGTGGGGGTGTTATAATTGATATCTACACTTTGCTCATGTAGTTAAGGGTGGTCAGCTCATGGAAATTTGTATTATCTATAAAGAAGCTAGTGAAAGGGGTGTGTCACTGTGTGCAGATCTGAGATGCTCAGATGCATGTGGGTTAAATGAAAAGAAAGGTTTCTGAAATCTGCATGCTTTAATAATATTTTTGAAGATAAAAGTAATTATGATGACATATATATATATTTAGAGATCACAAAACATAGATATCGAAAGAAAAATGGGGTCACATGGTGGAAAGCAGAAAGGCCTGGTGTTTTTGTCCTAAAGACAATCCACATGGGTGGCAGATTGAGATTGACCCCAAACAAACTTCAAGATTGGAACTTGGAACTTGGAACTTGGAACCCCACCTATCTATCATTATCGCATCTCAACTCATTATTCTTCCAGACTCAATTTCTCCTGTTTGGATACCGGGAAATTAAACTCATTTTCTTGTCCAAGATTCTGCTTAATTTACCAACACTACTACTGCGTACGGACATACTTGTTGTAGAGTCATCGAAAGGTTAGAGTGTTAGAGGAATATATAGCAGCAGCACTGCCCTTTACTCAACTCATCAATCACTGAGGAATGAAAAGATACATAACTTCTTCAGGATTTCGGATTTGTCTTGCACTAGTAATTAATGTCCTACTTTTTTTTTTTTTTTTTTTTTTAATATTATCATTTTATTAAGATATAGTGTCAGATGATCAGCCATTTGTAGGATAAGTAATAGATAAAGTAAACCATATATCACATGATCAACAATCAATTTAAAGAACCACAGTGCAATATGGTTTAGTGGTAAGAGGGCTCATTCAATTTGTCGATGTCTCAATTCAAATCCCTATAACTGCAAGTGATATATAAAAAGAATTAAAGCTAGAGTTCTAAAAGTATTTGGTAGGTTTGGCGGATTATTTGGTTGAGCTTATCATGTATTGCATTAATAGTGTTCAATATAGAGTTGTTCTGAATGGGGAAATGATTGAGTTGTTCGATCTTAGAAGTGGTATAAGACAAGGAGATCCGCTTTCCCCGTATATCTTTGCTTTATGTATGGAAAAGCTCTCTTATCTTATTAATTAGAAGCTTCAGGCAGGTCTGTGGAAGTGTGATAAGATCTCTAGAGAGGGCTCTGAGATTTCCCATTTATTTTTTGCGGACGACCTTATATTGTTTGGCCATGCTTCTCTCTGCCAAGCTAATGTCATGAAGGATAGTTTGGATGTTTTTTGTAGTTTATCTGGCCAACAAATCAGTTTTAATAATTCTAGAGTTTTCTGATCGAAGAATATCAAGGAGAATGAGGCTACTAGCTTTGCCAAAGCTTGTGGTTCCCCCCTTATCAAGGATCTTGGGAAGTATTTGGGTGTGTCTCTCATCCATAGTAGGGTCACCAAATATACTTATAGTGAAGTTGTCAAGAAATTTGAAAAGAGAATAGCTTCCTGGAAGAGCGAAACTCTCTCTTTGGCTGGCTACTTTCATTAAAGTGGTGACTTCGGCTCTCTCTATCTACATGATGCAATATGTGAAGCTTCCCAGTGAGGTGTGTCGGAAGCTTGACAAAATCAATAGAAATTTCATCTAGGGCCATACTAGTGTAAGGTAGGTTATGCATCTCCTTAAATAGGATACGGTGTGTCTTCCTAAGGCTTTTGGTGGGTTAGGTATTAAACATGTTAAGAAGATGAATCAAGCTCTTTTAGCTAAGATTCGGTGGAGAATGCTTCAGAATGATGGCGGTATTTGGTGTAGCTTGTTAAAGCATAAATACTTAAAATCTAAGCCTCGAACTGAGCCTGACCTCCTCAATAGGATGATTTGCTCTAGCACCTTGAAAGGGGTTGTTTTTGGTGCTAAGTTATTGGTTAAAAGGCTGCAAATGAGAGTTGGTCGTGGGGACTATATTCGTTTTTGGTTTGACTACTAGGTTTTTGGTGTTGGGGTTAGGGTTGCACATTTTCCATCGGATCCCCATTTCCCCGCATCCCCATCACCGCGGGGGGGGAAGGGCAATGGGATGATTTGCTCTAACACCTTGAAAGGGGTTGTTTTGGGTGCTAAGTTGTTGGTTAAAAGGCTGCAAATGAGAGTTGGTCGTGGGGACTATATTCGTTTTGGTTTGACTACTAGGTTTTTGGTGTTAGGGTTAGGGTTGCACATTTTCCACCGGATCCCCATTTCCCCGCATCCCCATCACCATCACCATTTGGGGAAATTGGGCGGAAATGGGGGGGAGGGATGAGAATGATTTTCATCCCCAAATTGAAATGGAGATGAGGATGGGGAGACCCTCCCCCATCTTTATTTCCTCACTTCCCTCAAAACATTAGAAATATAATTATATATATATATTTTTTAATTTTTTATTATTATTTGAAAACCTAACTATATAAACCCCATTTACTCTTTGAAAACCCTAAATCTAAAGCCATTGCCTCTAAATCTAAAGACCAGACTATAGAGCAGCCTCTTGTCCTCACTCCTCTCAAGTGCTTCTCCGACCAGCTCCCACTGCTTCTCCAATGAGGTGACGACCAGCTCCGACAACATCAGTTCTTCTTCTATCCACATCAGTTTCAGTTTCAGTTCTTTACTAGCTGTTTCTCCATCCAACGACTTCAGTTCTTCTTCTTCTTTCCACATCAGTTTCAATTTCAGTTCTTCTTCTGATAATGTCTCAAACCAAACAAAAACAAAAACAAGGTTGAGATTAGAGAACTGTGATTTTTTTATTTAATTTCTTAGTTTCATTTTGTTGGTTTGGTTTTATTTTTGTTAACTAAACTGTCATTTGAGTATTTGACATGTGAATTCTAATTACATCGAATAATCAATATAGAATCCTTTGTTTTTGCTTTGTTTTATTTTATTTTTTTAGTTCATTGACAGATTTGTTTTCGATTTAAATGATATTGTTGATTTTATTTTTGCTTTGAATAATCAATATAGAATCCTTTGTTTTTGCTTTGTAATGGAATTTTTTTTTAATCTATATTTTTTTGTCAAACGGGGAAATGGGAGAACGGGGTAAATGGGTAAATGGGGAAACGGGGAATACGGAGAAATGGGGATGGTGATAGGAGGACCTCCCCCCCAAAACTCCCCCATCCCCATTTGGGGAGGGGGGGATGGGGAAGGGCTTGAGAAGTGGGGATGGGGATGTGGGGACCTATATCCATCATCATTTCCCCAATATGTAACCCTAGTTGGGGTGCTCAAAGATCATACGCTTGGCCATCTATCTGAGTGTCTTTTGGCTCAAAATGTTAGTTCTTATATTAGTAATGGGGAGTGGCTTGTTGATGAACTAGTTGTAGTTCTCCATTGGAATATTATGCATCGTATTGTTAGTATACATGTGAACAGATCTTATAGTGTTTCCGATAGAGCTATATGGAGAAAGACTAATAATGGTGAATTTACTGTTAAGTCAGCCCATGATAGTTTAATGTCGCAAGAGGGTAGGAACTTGTGGCCTTGGAGGTTGATTTGGAAATTGAAAATTCCGCCTAGAGTACAACTTTTCCTTTGGATCCTCTTTCACGGTAAGATTCTTACCAATCAACAACGAGTTGTGCGGGGTATGGCCTTGAGGCTTCTTATCCAAGATGTGATGCTGTTATTGAAAATATTGATCATCTTTTTCGTGGCTGCAAGCACTCTATCTCGGTTTAGGATTACAATCTTCCCGATATGTCTTTTTCTGTTTCTTATAACCATGGTCTCGATGCCTGGTTTTGGTTAATTTGATGGATGGTGAGATTTCTATTGATAACATTCCTGAATGGTTGCATTTTGTGGTTCTTGTGGAAGTGGAGGTGTAAGAGGGCATTTGATAATGATTTTGTTAGTCCTTATTCCTCCAATCTTATTATCAATCAATATTGTAGAGATTGGATGAATGCTATTGTTAATGTCAATGTTTAAACTTCCATTTCGGTTGAGATTGTTTGGCAGCCTCTTTCTGATGGGTGGGTCAAACTCAAAAGGATGGTAGTCGGGACTCCATTTCGGGTGTGATTACTGTAGGAGGTGTTTTGAAAGATCATTCAAAGAATTGGTTAAGAGGTTTTGAGATTAACAAAGGTGTTGACAGTATTTTGGAAGTTGAGATGTTGGGTTTACTTGAGGGCCTATCTATGGTGTGGAATGCTGGGTTTAGGCATGTCAGTGTGGTCATTGACTCCTTTGTTGTTGTTCAGCTCGTTAAAAAGGATACCAATGCTAATCATCCACTATTTAGTATTGCTATAAGTTGTTTAGCTCTTGTTAATGTTGAGTGGTGTTGTTATGTTATTCATGAGTATAAGGAAGGAAACAGGATTGCGAAAGCATTGGCAAAATTAGGTCATAAACTGAAGATTGGTTTGCATTTCTTTGAATCCCCTCCTCATGAGGTTGTTAATGTTCATCTAGAAGATTGGAGAGGTGATTCTTGTAGTGGTGTCAATGTAGGCTGGCCCGACACATTTGTGCCGTGCCAAAAGGGTCTGTTTTTGAAACGGGCTCGGCCTGGCATGGCACATCAAGTTGACGTGCCAGGCCGGGCCGGCCCGTTTTCAAAAATGAAGGGCCCAGCACATGCCGTTAGCTCATGCTATGGGGCGGGCCGACGGGCCGTGCCTCTTTGGCACGCAAAACACAATTTATTTTTTTTAAAAAAATTTAATTCAATTATACAAATACAACTTGTATTCTTACAATTTGTATTCTTGTAACTTGTAAGTTATAAGTATATTATAATATTGTTTAAACAATTTAAATTATGTAATTTTAATTGTAATTTGTCTATCTTATTTATTATTTTAGTTTAATAAAAAAAATAGAAATAAAAAGATTAAGGATTAATAAAAATAGATGAAATTAAAGCTAAAAGATTAAAGAAAATAAAAATAGATGAAATTATGAAAATATGAAATGAAGCTAAAAGATTAAAGAAAATAAAAATAGATGAAATTATGAAAATATGAAATGAAGATTTATTTATTTATCTCGGAGTCTCAGTGACTCAGTATTAGATATTTACATAATTACATAATTGCCTCATTAAAAACCTTACTAAGAAAAACCCAGAGGGATAAGAACTTGGTAAGGGAAAAAGAGTGCAATCAACTAAACAAGTTAATGTACATGTATAACCTAGACTTGGTTACTGGCAGAACTCTCTTCGACATATAAATTACTGAAATTTTGAATAAATTATTCATCTACCGTTTCATTTTGCAACCTCTTTCGAGCACGCTCCCAATCCCGAATGCATGTCAATACCTCTACCATCTCTGGAGTCAAACAAGTTATTTTTTCTTCAACAATTCTTCCAATGGTGTTGAATACCTGTTATGATGAAACAGTGGAGACAGTGATAACCAGTACATCACGTGCTAGGTGTGATAGGACCGGATATTTATAGATGTAAGTCTTCCACCATACCAACAGTTGAAATCCCTTCTCTCTTTCAAACTTGTCATCGAATTGAGCTTCAAGGTAGCTTTTCAGTTCGGCACCAGAAGTTGCAGGAGGTCGTGAAGAAGAAGAACTTGATAAGCTTACTTTTTTTCGGCGTTTTAGAATGTTCCAACTTGTTTGATTTGGTAGTGTGTCTGGTTCTGCTGATGGTTGTGCGTCAATATCGCCATACCTGCACTCATAAATACTAAAAACTTCGAACAACTTGGTTCGAATATCAGAAACATTTGCAGAATAATCTATGCTCAAATAATCACCAAGATAATCTAGCAATGTTTCTAAACCAGATAATTTAACTCTAGAATCTATTATAAGACCTAAAGCATAAAGGAAAGGAATTGTAGACCAGTATTTTTTAAACTTGGTTTCCATGGCAACAACTGCAGGGCCTAAGATATCATCTTCCCTATAATTGTTTAACAATTCAGCCATTTCCATAATCTGATGGATTGCCAAGGAAGATGTTGGGTAATAGACCCCGGAAAGAGTTACAGTGGAATCATAAAAAACCTTTAAAAATTGAGCGAAAGTCTTTGCCACATGCCAATCATCTAAGGTCAGTGTTGGAACGGTCAACTTGGGACATTTTCATATTATAAAAACCTGAAATAGGTGTATTATACTCTAAACAATTTAAAAGCATTAAGTGAGTAGAGTTCCACTTTACCGACATATCTGTTAGGAATCTTCGGGGTCATAGACCGTAGGTTTTACATTATCTACCGAATTCAGCCAATCTTGGATTAGAACTACTGATCCAAGCAAAGGCTTCTCTGATACGATCTGTATGATCGCTTACTACTTTCATACCAGACTTTGCAACTAAATTAATGATATGACATGCACACCGTTAATGGAAGAAATAACCTCCATGTTGCGGGATATTTTTTTCAAAAAACAACGGAATAGAGCTAGTATTTGCAGATGCATTATCTAATGTAATAGAAATGATGCGATCAGTTATTTCAAAAGTTTCTAAAACATACTTAATGACATCAAAAATATTTGATGCAGTATGTGCAGATTCCATAGGGCGAAAACTAAGAATTTTTTTTGTAAATTCCAATCAGAGTCTAAATAATGTCCTGTGACAGTTAAATAGTCCTGTTTAGAAAATGCGCTCCAAATATCGGAAGTGAATGCAATAGAGACAGTTAGATGCTGTAATTTAGCCTTCAACTCATCTCGTTTGGTTTGAAAATATTTTATCAAATCGTTCCTAGTAGTGCCTCTAGAAACAGATTTAAATTGGGGGTTGTATGTAGTTTGAATAAATTCTTCATAAAAACATTGTCACCGAAATTAATAGGTTGATCAGTACATGCAATACATGCAATGTAACGTGCCATGGACTTTCTAGCAACTACGGGGTCGTAACGCCATATTGTAACGGACCCGTCTGGGTGCCGTTGTAGTTGTGTCTAGGTTGTAATGTCTACTTGTCCGTGTGCATGCATGCATTTCTCCATATGGCTTCGCAAATGACCGGTCCCCCCTAGAAGTCACATAGTACTTAGGACAAAACTTACATTGAGCTCTGTCCGTGACTTTACCATCTGGCATAGTCTTCGGTACTATGTCAAAACACTGCCATACGTTTGATGTGTGCTTTTTAGGTTTGGGAGCACGTGATGTCGGTGTTGCGCCGGAAGCAGAAGGTCCCGCTGTCGTTTCCATCGACCCGGAAAGGTCAAAATAATCGTTCTCCATGTTAAAACCGTCCAGAAATTGAGGATGTTTATGATCCATTTCCTACAATACAAATATTATCTCATTAGTCATTAGTCATTAGTCATTAAAAAATAAAAACTAAGCATTTAATCATAAATAGACTAAGGCACTAAGCATACATATATATTTAAATTCATTACTAAGCATAAAAATATTTAAATTCATTACTAATCATTTAATCATAAATATAAGCATAAAAATATTTAAATTCATTACTAATCATTTAATCATAATTCATAAATACACTAAGCATACATATATTTAAATTCATTACTAAGCATAAAAATATTTAAATTCATTACTAGTCATTTAATCATAAATATACTAAGCATACATATATTTAAATTCATTACTAATCATTTAATCATAAATGTAAGCATAAAAATATTTAAATTCATTACTAATCATTTAATCATAATTTATAAATACACTAAGAATACATATATTTAAATTCATTACTAATCATTTAATCATAATTCGTAAATACACTAAGCATACGTATATTTAAATTCATTACTAAGCATAAAAATATTTAAATTCATTACTAGTCATATAATCATAAATATACTAAGCAAGTAAGCATACATATATTTAAATTCATTACTAATCACTTAATCATAAATATAAACATAAAAATATTTAAATTCATTACTAATCATTTATATTCATAAATACACTAAGCATACGTATATTTAAATTCATTACTAAGCATTTACATTAAGTCATTTAATCATAAATATACTAAGCATAAAAATATTTAAATTTAATCATATACTAAGCATACATATATTTAAATTCATTACTAATCATTTAATCATAAATATACTAAGCATACATATATTTAAATTCATTACTAATCATTTAATCATAAATATAAGCATAAAAATATTTAAATTCATTACTAATCATTTAATCATAATTCATAAATACACTAAGTATACATATATTTAAATTCATTACTAAGCATAAAAATATTTAAATTCATTACTAGTCATTTAATCATAAATATACTAAGCATACATATATTTAAATTCATTACTAATCATTTAATCATAAATATAAGCATAAAAATATTTAAATTCATTACTAATTATTTAATCATAATTCATAAATACACTATGCATACATATATTTAAATTCATTACTAAACATAAAAATATTAAATTAATTACAAATCAATTAATCATAAATATCATAAAAATATTACTAAACATAAAATCATCAATATACTAACTAAACAAAATATACTAAGATTACTAGGCAAAAATTAAAATATACAAATATTAAAATTAATTACTAGACATAAATTCATAAAATGATATATTTACTAAAATCTAAGATTGTAATTTCTAAGATTAAAATATTAAATATTAAAACTTATAACAATTATTACAAATATTAACTCATATGTTCATGATATATATATAAGAATAAATATCAAAATTAATAACTAATCATAAATATGTTAAGTATAAATATAAAATTTAAAAACTAAAACATAAAATAAATTAATAACATTTAAAGAAAAAACATACCTTTAAGCTTTGGTGGAGAGATTAGAGAATAATATTAGTAATATAGAATATAGTATAAGAAATTTAGAATAGTAGTGCAGAGATTACAGAATAGAGAGAGAGAGAGAGAGAGAGAGAGAGAGAGTAGAGAGTAGAGAGAGAGAGTAAGAATGAGAGAATGAGAGTGTAGGGAAATAGAATGGGTGGGGGTATTTATATAAAAATTTGAAATACGGGTAAAAATATAAAATAGAAGAAATAAGGGGTTAAATTGCAGTTTTTTATTGTTTTTTTTTTTTAAATGTTACCATTGCTGACGTCAGCTTACGTCGTCAGCAACGGTAACATTTATAAAAAAAACAATAAACGGTAAAAAAAAAATAAAAAATAAAATAATTATTGGGTCGGCCTAACGGGCCGGACTGGGCCAGCCAGACCGGTCGGGACTCTTTGATCCGGCCCGGGCCATTATGGGGGCCGTGCTTGGCCTGACCCCCATAACAAGCAGGCCGTGCCAAGAATGGCCCCCATTCCAGACGGGCCGGACGTGCCGAGCCCTTCAGGCCCGGCACATTTTGACACCACTAGATTCTTGTATAAGGTGTTAGGGTTTAAGCACAAAAGCATGTAATTTGTAAATATGAATGAAACATTAATAAAATATGTAGTTTATTCATTCTATGTCTCATACACTTATATCATGTGTACTTAACATCCAAGATTGCCGGATGTAATCTCTAATTGAGTATATGAGTGTCATATACAGAGGAATTCAGTTTGAGATGAGCAATCTAAAGAGTCTGTGATAGTAAATAGAGTTGGGTACTTTATTTGTGGTTAATCTACAAATATGGTCTATTCCGTAGTGTACAGTGGTCTTATCCTAAACTATTTCATATAGTAATATGAGAATAAAGGCATCTTTTATGATGTGATTATATAGGATTAGGTCACGATCTATATGAATCTCTCACCTAGATCCGTTACAAGATGAGATTTATATATATATATCGATAAATGATGGCTATATATAGGTGATCTTAATCCTGAGTGTCTTATCGACTCCTTCAAGTTAGATCGTGATTTTTGATATACCATAAGTGAGATCGGAGTTACATTCCCTATCAATAACTTCGCATATTGGAATCACGGTTTGGTTTGTGGCTGGAAAGGTCTGTACACAATATTGGAATCCATTCCTTCTTCCTTCTTACCAGGCTTAGGCGTACACACACATTGCATACATTTGTGTCCCTGTATCGTAGCTCAAAATTAGTATAACACATTCACAAACTTGTGCTATTTTCAATTGTGTGTTAGTGATTTGGACTTGAATATGATCTCATATGATTCATTGTTGAGTTCCGATCATTTCGGTTACTCACTTATCAGATTTCGAGTTCAAACTAGGAAGCTATGAAACTTTACATTGACAATGTGTTGTCTTCGTCATCGTCATTGTATATCAAGTCGATTCACATCCATTTGTCAAAGTTTCGTAGCCTTCCTCATGTGTTAGTGAGTTACGGTTTGTAATCCGAAAACAGATTCATATTCCAAGTTCGAAAGCCAAAGGATGGTCGAAGAACGCGAGGGGTGCGCGAGGAGAAGAACGAAAGAAAGAAGTCGACTTGGGAGGTCTCTCTATGGAGGCGCGTGGTCACCACGGGAAAGAGGCCTCTCGGCCTCCCAATGGTGGCCACGCGCCTCCACGGGAAAGGCAAAGAAGCCCCTCCCAAGTGGGTCCCACTCTCTTTTGTTTTCTCTCCATTTCTCCTCTAAATATTCTCTCTCTCTTACTTTCACACTTCAACCATTTTCATGAGAAAAATGTGCAGAATTTTCTCTTAGATTTTTCCAACTTTCAAACACCATATCTCTCTCATCTTTCATCCAATTTGAGTGATTCAAGTCGAAGAATCTTCGTATTGGAGTCCTCTACAAACCCTAAGTAACCTTGAGATCATTTGATCAAGCTTTAACTTGGTTTCACACCAAATTCGGACTGCACTCCTTATTCTAAGGTAATTGTCAAATCCTTTGTGTTCTTGAGCTTAAATGTTCTTCAATTACCTTGGGCTTTCTTCCTATATATATGTATGTTCTTGATCATATGTTATTAGGTTTGTAGGCTTCAATTAAAAGCTAATTTGATCTTAATTAGAATCTTGAATGTGAGTTAGGTTTTTCTAAACCTATGTTTTCAAATGCTTGTGAGTTGTATTGTGATTAACTTTGAATCTATGATTATTTGTGTATTGATTATGAATATTCTAATGATTAATAATTCCTAGTTGTACTATGTTTCCTTGATTGATCATATTTGAAAATAGCACAAGTTTGCATATGTTTAGAGCATTGATTAGATTTACTTAATTGATTTGTGAATATATGCTCTAATTGATTTCTAGAAAAGTTTGTAGATCTAATCTCATTTCTCTAGCATTTTAGTTTTTGTACTAAATGCTTGAATATGTGCTTAATGAACATGTCTAATATCAAGCTTTAGTTACATAAATCAAATATATGATTAAAGCGTGTTTGGTGATTTGACATACTTTAGATTTCGGTTTTCATGTGCTTATGACATAGATTATTTTTGTTGTGCTCTTTGTTGACTAAGTCTAGTTCTAGTACATAATGCATACCTTTAAGGATGAGCATTTATCCCTGGGGCCCCAAATCCCCACATCCCCATCCCCATTTGGAGAAGAAAATTTAGGGAAAATTGGGGAAATTGGGGGGGGGGGGGGTCGGTCGAGGAGATGGGGATAAATTTTATTCCCAAATTCAAATGTTTCCCCACAAATATATGGTAATGGGGATGGGGATGGGGGGAGGTGCCCTCATCCCTATTTCCCCAATTCCCCAAAATATTATATAATATATATATTAATATTTTTATTATTCTATTTTACATTTTAACTTAGTATATATACATCCTTTTAACTAGTGTTCAATTTAAATATGTGTAATTTAATTATTAGTATATAGATTGATGCTTCAAAGTTGTCCATTCAATTTAAGGACTTTTGTTTAATTAGTGTTAAGAGTTATGACTTATAATGTTGAACTTATGAATTATTATGATGAAAGAACAAAATTATCTTTCATTTGAATTTGTAATGGATTTTATTTCGTATCTGAATTTATGATGGATTTTGTTTTTTTAATTTTTTATAGTATGTAAAACAGGTGAAATGGGGAAATGGGGAAACAGGGAAATACGGGGAAAATAGGGAAATGAGGATGAGGATGGGGATGGGGATGGGGGGACTTCCCCCCAAAACTCCTCCATCCCCATTTCCCCCAAATGGGGAAATGAGGGGGATGGGGGAAGGTTTTGAAAGTGGGGGTAGGGATGGGGGGACCTATATCCATCCTCATTCCCCAAACGCTCATCCCTACATACCTTTCATATGTTCATGCATCATCTTGTATGATTGCTTCTCTTGGATTATAAACTAGAATATCATCAGGTTCATAATGATCATATGTCCTATGTTGATTGTGCTTGCATCATTTGCATCATATAGATCACTTGCCTTGTAAATAGTGGAAGTCTTAGCTAGGAGCTTGTAGCTTCAAGTAAGACCAAGTAAAGGAAGTCTTGACCAAGAGCAAGGGGCTCGGATTAGTTAAGCAAAGGAAGTCTTTTCAAAGAGTGTGAGGTTTCAAG
Source organism: Acer negundo (assembly GCA_035582765.1). Classification (NCBI taxonomy): domain Eukaryota; kingdom Viridiplantae; phylum Streptophyta; class Magnoliopsida; order Sapindales; family Sapindaceae; genus Acer; species Acer negundo. The sequence continues at coordinate 18,797,264 of CM069236.1, read as the reverse complement.
TAAGACAAAGCAAGGAAAGTCTTGGCAAGGAGCGAGAGGCTTCAAGTAAAACCAAGCAATTGAGGGTCTTCAAGTCAAAAGACCAAGCATACTTTCTAGAGGCAAGTCTAGGATAGAAAGTAGGGTTTCTCTATAGTGGGAATAGAAAGGAGGGATATCCAATAGATAGTGATACATGTGAGTTCATCACTTTTGAGGGTGTACTCTTATTTAATTAGTGAAAAACATGTTACCGATGGTTGTGGATTCAACCCGTGGATGTTTCCTCTTTGAAGTTTTACCACGTTAAAAATATCATGTGTCAAGTTTCTCTTTCTCTAGCTCTTTGATATTTGTATTACTTGAATCAAATTGATCTTGTTTAATTTATGATTGATTACATCCTTGTAAGACGAGATCTTTGATTGACTTTGATTCATAATATGTACTTGAACATTTGAGACATTTATAATGAATACAAGTACTTGTTGATTTATGTATTTTTGGTATGACCAACTCATGCAAATCATAAGCTATGCTTGATTCTAAAAATTGAATATGCTTATCAATAATCTATGCATGCTTGTTTGTGTTTATTGAGGTATGATATAAGCTATCTAGAGGAACAAACTTTTATTTGCTTCAAGGGATTGAAAAAGGCTTTAAAACCTATTCATATTTTCTCGTTTAGCTTTAAGCAATTTAACTGTGATTGTATATATAGATTCCTAACAAGATCAGGCTTACTAAATCACAATAGGATTGTGAGTCTTGTGTCCTATGAAGAAACAAATTATTCTTTTCTAAACCTATAAATATGTGGCTTATGAGAAAGAATAGAGACACACACAAAGCTTGTCATTCTCATTAGTGTTGACACAAGTTTGAAAGTAAGTTTTAAGTTTCAAATTTTATTTGAGTTTTTAATCCTTTTCTTTAAGTCTTGTAGATGGATTTACACATTGGTTCAAACAAAAAAAAAAAAAAATGAGCCCACACTCCTAGGTAATTCAATCTTGTGCTAAGTACAGAAGGTTTACAGAGACTAAACTACAAAAGGAATCTCTAAATTAATTCAATTTATATTATGTTTAGAATACAATCCGGTGAGGTTTTGAAAAGATTTTTTTTTTCTTTAGTTCCACATATACATTTGTTTTTCAAAATGAATTTTTCCCTAAATCTTTCTGCTATCTTTTTTGGGAATAAAAGCGCTGGAACTACACAAGGGCTCAAGCACACTCGAATTAATTGTTTCTGAAGTAATTCATCAACAATTTCATGTAAAACTTCATGTTTTTTTGGACTCATTCTATAATGGGGTAAATTTGGTAAGCTACCTCCTAGTACAAGGTTTATTTGGTGTTGAATTTCTCTCATTTGTGGCAATTTAATAGGTAATTCAACTGAAGGTAAATTAGAGAATTCAGTGAACATATCTCTTAGCTCAATTGGCACAAGTTCATTTTCAGGAGAAATTTATTTAATCACTAAGCCAAATAGCAACTTAGGCCTATTTATATCTCTTTGAAACTCTTTTCCTGAACTAATGAAAAAATTCTTCTTTTTTTTTGGTTGAGGTGTTGTTCTTTTGCATGGGTATATCATTAATATGAGAGCTATTTTCTAAATTTTCCTTCTATTGAAATACATAGCTATTTTCCTTGCCCATGTGCATTGTATCCACATCAAATTGCCACGCTATCCCAACAGGATATGGCAAGCATCAATTTCTACTACATCACACAACTCTTCATCTTGATAATTTTTCCCTATTGAGAAGCAAGCTTTGTATATATAAAAGACTTTGGTTGTTATGCCCATTTTGATCCAACCTATCTTTTATGGTTTTGGATGATTTTCAGTTTTCAATTTTCGTGCTTTAACAAATGTGTTAGAGACCACACTATCACTATTGTCATTGTCGATAATAACATTCAAACCCTTTTGTTGATTGTACATATGGTTCGAAGTTTTCAAGCCAATAATAACTTTTGAATTATGAAGTTCACTTGTTCCCCTTCATCTCCATAAATCTATTCAACTTCATTTGAATCCTATTCTAATTCACCTTCTTAGCAATTAGTTTCTTCAATCTCACCAGCCACATTGATCTGTCTTCTTTGAGGGCACTTAACGGATCTGTGACTTTGTTGATTAAACCTATAACTTTTGTCTGAGGTAGGATTCGTATAAGGGTTTGCCTTTTGTTAGACTAAAGGTTGCTTCCCTGCATATTTTGTTGGAGTTTTTCATGGTGCTATCACTATTGTTCTTGGTTACCATATGTCTATTAGGTTACATAGAATTTTTACTTTTGTGTCTGTCATTGAAATAATCAATAAAGACCCTTCTATTGTACTGTTTCTAACTGGTTTGTTGAGCAAGTTGATTTTCCACCTTGAAAGCAAGGTTAACAGCTTCTAATAAACTCTAAATAATATCCATCTCTAACACAAACCAGCTTTTTCAACCCCCTCCCCACCCCCCACCCCCCCAACGTAGCGTGCTACCTGCTAGATATCAGTTTCATTGAGGTTGTTTTGACAACTCAACCTAGAAAACTCCTCAGTATATTAACTAATTGTCCCGCCTCTCTGTTAACAATGTTGGTATTGTTGATACAACATTTGTTCATAATCAGTTGGAAGAAAACGAGCTCTCAAAAGCTGCTTCATCTTAGACCAAGTCCTTATTGAACATTTTTTTTCGCGTACTTAGTTATTTATCAACTGCTCCCACCAAGTAAATGAACCCCTTTTTAAACTTATACGCCACTAGTTTAACTTGCCCAGTTTTAAAGATCACCATATATTTGAAAAAAAATATTCTAAAGTACGAATCTAATCAAGAAAATCCTTAATATGCAAAGCTTGGAATATATATCTTAAAACGATAATCTAGAGCTAAATGACCTATATGATTTCATTGGTTTCAAATATACCTTGGTTCGTCGAGACCTTTGTTTTTGATCTCTTTATCACTATCTGATTCGTGGTGATTTCATCCCCGATGTACAGGTTCCATCAGTTTCAGATGGGTATTGTTGAGCTTGACGACCGCCTCGTTGGGCTCTCCTCTAACCTCGAACCGCCACTAGAGAGACTCGAGGTTCATCACTTCCTTGAGCTTTGTTTCCGTGTTCTCTCATCTACTCATTTCTCGCTCCAAATGCAGCAATAAGTTGTTGCATGTCTTGAGAAAGAGAATCAACCTTTTGTTCCAAAGTACAATAAGATGCTCAATAGGCATGCAACCCACGATTGTCGCCGCTGAGATGGTGACTGATATCGTCTCTGCTTACCATTCAACAACAAAGAAGCTGAAGCTCTGATACCAGTTGACGTAGTTAGTAAATGGAAATCTGGAAGAAATTTCTAGAATGAAAGTGAACGGTTTCGTCATACAAAAACACGATAGAAATAAGGGAAAATCGTATTTTAGCACTTGTAGTTTGCCTTAATCTACATTTAGTCTATGGTTTTTTGGAATTATAATTTTTAGTCTATCATTATTCTGACAATAGGGATTTTAGTCCCTATCATCCAATTATGTTAGGGTTTCACTGAGTTTTGTTAAATCAACGATGGCAAATAGGTAAATTCATTAGTGGGGACGATAGAAATAAGGGAAAATCGTATTTTAGCACTTGTAGTTTGCCTTAATCTACATTTAGTCTATGGTTTTTTGGAATTATAATTTTTAGTCTATCATTATTCTGACAATAGGGATTTTAGTCCCTATCATCCAATTATGTTAGGGTTTCACTGAGTTTTGTTAAATCAACGATGGCAAATAGGTAAATTCATTAGTGGGGACGAGAAGAGTAATTAGGGCTGAAGGCTATAAAGGAAATTTGATATATACAATTCATAATATATTAAATTAATTAATTTAAAAAAAATTAGTGGAGGAGATCCATGTCACTCCTCCAATGACAATAATTAAACAAATTAAAAATTAAAATTAAAATTACAAAATCTCTCTCCCAAAATTAAAAAACAACTCTCTCTCCCCAAAAATCCATCTTCAATTCTTCTTCTTCTCCACAACACAAGATCTGGGTTTTTGTTGGGTTGATGAGTCTCACCAGACCCGTCGTCAACACGAGTCAATATGTTTTAACGGGTTTTGGCTCTAAACCCACGCGTTTTGAGCTGGCGATCCACACCGGTTGTCGTCGACTAGCACGCCAGTGCAAGTCGATCGTCTCAGACCGTCAATCGTCGACCAGGACAAAGGATGATCGTCCAAAACACTGGTTTTGGACCGCCATCAATCGCGATTCTCCACAGTCACGATCTAGTCTAGATTCGTGCGTTGTGGGTCATTTAGTTGCATCGCCGCTGTGCGTTGTTTTTTGGTGACGGCATGATGGCTAAGGCGACGACGAATGCAGAACTTAGGGTTCAGAGTTGTGATTTTGCCTTGGGCCACCTTTGGAGAATTTGATATAATATGGGGAGAAGTTTTGTAATTATTCTAGGCTGTTGTGTTTGTGTTTGGTGTTGATGATGAGTACTGTTGAATTTTCTAGATTTTTTTTTTTTTGTGTTCATGTGAGAGGCAGTTTGAGATTGGTGTTGTTGTTTGAGATTGGTGATGATGATCATGAACTGGGATGAGTTTTTTTGTGTTTGATTAGATTTCGAATATGGGTTTGATTACCTTTATTTGTTTCTTTGACTTTTTTGAGATGGAGATCTGGGTTTGATTGATGATGGATCAAATCTTCGTGGAGATCCACCAGATCCATTTTTTTTTTCAATTGTGTTTTTTGATATATTTTTTATTTAATGAATATCTTAGAGGGTAAAACTGTAATTTCAACAATTTAATCATACAAAAGACAAAATTAGGGGTAAAACGGTCTTTTCAATGGGATCAGCACACATCAGGGGTAGTAAGGTCATTTAACAAGTCTGACATGACAGATTCTGTCACAAAAAGACTAAAAATTACAGTTCTAAACAACTGTAGACTAAACACAGATTAAAGCAAACTATAGGGACTAAAATACAATTTTCCCTAGAAATAAATTGAATCCAAAACATAATACAATCTAAAAAAAATGCCAAAAGAGTTTGAAACAAACACAACCAATAAAATAAATAAAGCTAGAAAATATTCAATCAAAACAATGTGTTTCTATGGTGCTAAAAGATAGACAACATAACAAATTATCATATCAGCAACAAACTTAACACATCATCAAGCCAACTACAGATATTTGGGGCTGTCCTGCAAGCGTTTTTTGTTGAATGTTTTTTAAAAAGAAAAATAAAAATGAAAATAGTGTTTTGAGTTTAAGTTTTGAAATCCAAAAACGCATCTAGTTGTATATACTGAAATCTGTATTTTCGAAATCCGAAAAACGCATATGGTAGACTAACTGAAAACTATTGAAAATTGAAATATCAATTTTTACATTTTGTTAATATTATAACAATTATAAACAAATTGATTAAATAATTAACAAATATAATTTTTGTATTGTAATTTATAAATTAAACAAAAGTAACACAACACAAATTACTTCCAAAAAAAAAAGCATATCACAATTAATAGTCAATTTATCAAGAGTTTACACATCACAAATTACTTCAAATTATAAATAAGTATTCATTTTAATAAATATTAATAACAGTAAATATATATATATATATATAAGAGAAGAAAAAGAAAGGAAAAAGACAATTTGTGACAACCATATCCAAATCGGTTGAGGAGGAGGAGGAGGAGGAAGATGAAGAAGAAGAAGACCAACTGAAAAAGAAGAAGACTAGATCGGTGGCTACAAAGAAGAAGAACAAATCAGCGAGCCTGAAAGAAGAGGAAGAGTTGTCATGGAAGGAAGAAATAAGATGAAGAAGAAGATGAAGATGGGAAGAGAAGACTAATGAAGAAGAAGAACTTCACGTTCAAGAGAAAAAAGAAAAACAAATGAATTGTATTGTTAAATTTTTTTTTTTTTTTTTTGAAGAGGTGATTGGATCAGATTGGATCCTAAAGTCTAAAATTCTTTAGATTGGATTGGATCGAATCTTGGATTTCCGTTTGGAAATCCGCCGAATCTGTCAATTCGCCTAAAATATTAAGCCTTATTTTTTTATTGGGCAATTTATTTTATCCACTACTTTCTAATGTAAAGGCTCAACCAAAATAGAATTTTTAATGTTACTATTTTGTGTTTTCTTTTTCAATTTCTCTACAGCCAACAATCCACAATCTTCTTTTCTTCTATTCTTCTTCATCAACATCACGGCTTATTAAGTTTACATTTGGAGCCGATGTATAATGTTTATAAACTTTTTGAATTATATAAAGTTTACAAGTTATGTCATGCATTTTTTTAATGTTAATTTTATTTGAGTTAATTAGTAATGTTTGAATAATTTATTTGATATTATTTATTTCAGATTATAACTTTTATATATTACGAATGACTTTATATTAATTTGATCCATCAGATCATATCGAATTGGATCAAATCGGATTGAAGTATTTTATAATTGGATCGGATCGGATCCCGCTATAAAATTGGATCGGATCGGATTGCAATTTCTTCGATCGGATCGGATCGAATCTTGGATCATGGCAAATCCATTGGATCCGATCCGCCGCACACCCCTAGTTTCCGATACAAATTTTGGTGTTTTGAAGACTTATTTAATTATTTTCGAGACTTATTTTGTATTTTCGATACTTATTTTGGTATTTTTGAGATTTATTGGGCAAATAAGAAATTTTCCAGAAATTTTTTTTTTCATCTTCTTCATCAACATAGGGGTCGAACATATTCGACCTCCGTTGGAAGTCTAACAAACCTCTATGGAGGTGGCAATCAACCTCCATTGGAGGTTTGTTCCACCTCCATTGAAGGAGGACCTCCATTGGTCCTACATTGATGCTATTTAAACTTAAATCATAAATCTAATGTCAATCTCAAAAGTCTCTATGGATTTGGTGTCATTTAGGCATATTCCACTATGATAATTTCAATACTACAAATAATTAAGAACCTTAATTAGATATAAATCCTCTAAATAATATATATATATATATATATGTATGTATAGGGTTCGAAAATTTAATAGCACTCTTTAAGGAGTGAATTTTAAGACTATCACCAACTTAATAACTTAAGATTTAATAGCACCTAAAATGTGGATCTGACAAAAGTAACCTTAAAACATACTTACAAAAATGTCTCGTGCTTTTTTTTTTGGTAATTATTTTGGTGTTCCGAGACTTATTTTGGTGTTTCCGAAACTTATTTTGTTTTTCCGAAACTTATTTTGTAATTTTCGAGAATTATTTTATAATTTCCGATACTTATTAGGTATATTTACAATTTCTGAGATTTATTGGGCAAAAATGAAATTTACCATTTTTTTTTTGTTTATCTTCTTCGTCAACCTCTATAACTCCATTGGAGGTCTGTTCAATCTCCATTGATGGAATGAAAAAAAAAAAAAAAAATCTAAAATAGGTAAAAATGTAATAAAAGAAAGAAATTTGGATATTTTTATTTATCGGTATCATTTAAACTTAACTTGTTAAACTAGTATTACTTTTAAAAATAAAAATAAAAATAAATATAAATGTGTTATTTTCACCTATTTCCTATACATATATAGTTTATAGTTCTCTGTCACCGCTTTTCCGCTTGTCTAATTAGACCGGCATTGCACCATTAAATCCAAGTCACTATCGAATTTTAAGAAGTTGAAAACAAAGAAATTGAGAATCCAATAACATAGAGACAAAAAACCCAAGTGTCTCTTGGTAGGCATACATTCATAAACAATCATCTCATGCTTTTAGATATCGACTATCGGAAGCTGCTAGCTTGTGCCTTAAAACAAGTAAAGATATTCTCTTAACCTATCTTAATCAGACCCCAAGCTTTTACCAATTAACTTTAATTACCACTTGGGACCTCAGTTTGAGATTGAGGATGTGGATTGCAAGCTAATTACGAAAATTAAGTCAGGGTTAGGCTGGATTAAGTCTAGGTATACATGTCTCTAGGGGTGTAGCTCAGCTAATAGATTGACGAGTCTGAGGTTTAGGTAAATGATTCTCAAGTCAGTAGCGACTCAAATCCTACCAATAGTAAAAAAACTTCAACTAGTCTATATAAATGGATAGATATTTTAAAAAAATAAAAAATAAAATAAAAAATAAAAAAATCTAGGTGTACACTACTTTACTTGCTCACTATAGTAAATTAAGATGCAGATTGCAAGATATGATTTCACAAACAATAAGGATACTTGTACATATGATATATTAAACAATAATTTGGAGATAATCAATTCTTCTTTCTAAATTCAGAATTCCTCGATCGGCTATTATGCAAATTGCAATCGCTAAGACCAAGACATATTAAAAGTAACTGACCATTATATAAATCAACCCTATACAGTATATTGAAAGCAAAAGCAAAGATGTGTTTAAATTTATAATATTCAGCTTTTACGTAAAAGAAGTTTAACGTTACTTAAGAGAAATAAATTAAAACCTAATTAAGATGGGACCGTGTGTATAATATGTAGAGTAATGCTAGATATTACAACTACTATCACAATTATTCTAATATAACACATGTGATATATGAGGTGTCAATTGATAGATACACATTAATAATGATTTATCTCATCTATCTATATATCCACCCACCAATTGAAACCTCATGTGCCACATGTGTTATGTTGGAATAATTGTGATAGTTGTTGTAATGTTTAGCATTACTCATAATGTATATAAACGAGTCTTGTAGATTTGTCTAATGCAAAATATCACGTAAAAGGTAAGTTAGGTTTTATATATATATATATATATATATATATATATTTATAATTGAATAGATAACAACAGTAATTTTTTTTTTTTGAATATAGATAACAATGATATTACTAATTAAAAGAAGTTAATCCTCAGAGGCATCAACTTATATACTTGGTCGTCGTTCGTCGTCCCCGTTATCAACTAGTGAAAAAGTTGAGCGGAAGATCTTTGAGGAAGAATAGATAACAACAATATTACTAAATAAAAGAGATTAATCCTCACAGGCATCAACTTATATACTTGGTAGTCGGTTCATCGTCAATCGATTATTGTTACATTAATTAGGGATTATAAGAATCTTTAAGCTCTCATATTCGTATACCCTCTTAATTAAGAAAAAATATATATAAAAAAAAAAATTATATTAATATTAATATATTCACACTAGTTATCATGATTTAAGGAAATAACTTATATACACTCATAGTTCAAGAAATTAATATTTTTTTTCATGCATGTTTACTAATCCATGGACACCCCATTTGTGTTTCAATACACATTTTTACAATCGAAAATATTTAATTGGATTTGGATGTCAAAAATTATATATATATATATATATATATAATATTAATCTAAAAAATGGGTTAACTCCCTTAATATAGTTGCAATTGCTTTCTGATTCGTAATTGTAATTGTTGATAATGATCTGGTTGAGAGAGTTTATCATAATTTGATGATTTTTTAATATAAAAGAAAAATATATTTCTGTGCACAGTAAATGCACTAGAAGATAAACAGGTATACGGTACTATTGGCATATGATAAATTTACATTAAGAGAGACAAGGATGTGATGTTTGATGTTTGATGTTTATATGCAAAAGCCAAAGCAGAAGCTAATGTGGCAACTGCCAACTGGCAACGCTTACGTGGCAGATTGGGTAATGGGACCGTCCACTGCTCTCTGTCTGTCTGTATCAGAACCTGTTTTATCGTATATGTGTGTTTTGACGTGTAACTCCTATTAGGTGTGTCTCTGGATATTGACACCTGTCAAACTGTGCTGTTTGCTGTGCCTTTACTTCCAATTTCCAAGTTTCCGACGGCTGCTTTTTTTTGGGTGACGGGTGATCCCGGTGGAGTAGTCAGGTGAGCTGAACTCACACTATAGAATGCCACGTGGCAGCTGTTTCAAGATTGAATTGAATCGAGTTTACCGAGATAATAAAAAAGCATGGATTATTTTTCGATGCTCACGAGCTGCCATTTCCATATATTCATCGCACTCTCAAGGCTCAACCCACTCTTCTAATCCATTATTTTTTCATATGAAGATACGTAGACGGTGTTAACTTTTTTAAATTGAATTTGTACTTTAGAAATAGTTTCCTTTTCATTTTATTTGTGCTTTTTTTCTTTAACTTTAACATTGTTATATTTAATATCAGTTTTTTTTTTTTTTTTAAATATATATATATTCATATATCAGGTGTGTGTTTTTTTAGATTCTACAACTTCTTTTATTTCTTGAGTTTACGTCTCAAATTGAATTGTTCAGATTTTTTTTTTATCAAATTTTCATTACTAAACATCACGGGTTAATTTGATGGTTGTTGTATGATAAATAAATAAATAGTAAAATAAATTAGAGTTAAATAGTTTTAAAATATATTATAAAAAATTCATATAAACTGAAATTCTTTATTTTAATTTTTAACATTTGAGAAGAGGAACGTAGACCTCAGTTACCCTTATTGGATCTGTCCTAATTGTATATGCATTTGAGCCAAAATCTTTACCTTTCAAGATTTAGCTAATAAAAGAAAAAAAAAATTATATCTATGTGATTGAAAAGCAACAAATGAATCTGGTTAGATTGATAGGTAAAGTAAAGCAAATCAATTTTAAATTAAAAGATAAAATGAAAATTTTAAACTATGTAACTCTCATTTGTTTTACTATTTTTTTTTATATATATACAGCAACCATTAAGTTAGCCAGTGATTTAAAAAAAATGTTTGAGTAAATTTTGTAAAACGATATAGATATATGATCAATACATATATTTAAAATAAATAAATAAATAAAACCGATATTAAATGACAATATGTTAAAGTTAAAGAAAAATGACAATCTATGAAATAAATTGTTGGTTTTCATTATAAATAAAATGAAAAAAGAGACCATTTATAAAAACTAAAAATTTAATGTGAAAAAATTAATGCCGTCCACGTATCAGTATATGAACATAGAGTGGGATGAGAAAGTGTATCAAGCATTTCTCATCCATCTTTTGTTAAAAAAAACAAATGTCTTGTTTTTTTATTTATCTCTAAATTAAATTAAGGGAAAAGTATCATTTTCCCTCTATATTATGACCTATGAGAAAATATACCGCCTGTATTTTTCTTAATGGCCATTATGCCCTCTTGAAACCAAACATATTCGACATTCCCCCTTCCGTTAGCTTTTCTGGTAAAACCTCTCATTAACTATTATCTTTGAAGGGTAATATAGTAACATTAACTTAAAATCATTAATACATATTTATTAATCATTTAAAAAAAAAACGTTAAAAAAAAGTTTAAAAAAAAAATCAAACAAAAAGGAAAAAAAAAAAAAAAAAAAACATTCAAACAACCAAAAAAAGCATACCCAAATCCATCCAAAAAAAAAAACCCAAAACAGGCAAATAGCCACCATCATCATCAACAGTCAACACCAAACCACCATTATCATTAAATCTGGTCTACAACACCAAACCACTACCATCATTAAGCAACAGAAGCCAATTGAAAACCACAATCGAGAACCCTAAATCGAAATCAACAACAGCCACTACCCTCAATCCAAAACCTTAACCAAATCCCTCACCAAACGCATAAACCAAAACCCTAACCCCAAAAAGAGAGAGAAAGAAATAAACCAAACCCTGAAACCTAAACCACCATATCGGCTCGAATCGAAAGAGATCAAGCGGAGAGAGAAGGAAGAGAGAGGCAAGCAGGAGAGACAAAGGGATATCGTTGCTCCTCGTCAGCGGCCAAGCAATGGTTGAGAGGGAGATAGACTGAGGACCGATTGAGGTCAGCTGTGAGAGAGAGATTGAAGATTTTTTTTTTCTTAATATTTTTTTAGTTTTTTTTTGTCATCGTTTTAGTTTTTTTTTTTAAGAAAAAAAAATTGCAATGATTTTTATTTTATTATATATATAATTCTTAATTTCTTAATGAGTTAATATTATAAACATCCCTTCACCTTTCAACTATTATTTGATGTATAGTTACAAATGCTTTTATTTTAAAAACCTCTCATATAGACTAACACTGTTAGCATTCCATTTGTATTAACCGAGTTTGACCGTTAAAAAGTCCAAAATATCTTTATTTAAGCTTCAATTGTATGAATTGATCATTATACCCTCATACTTTTACCAAAAGAATTAATAAACTGATACAAAATGAGAGAATGTTAAATTGCAAAAGAGAAGTTATTTTGTGGACAATTTTATCCCTAAAAATAACAAAATTACAAATGAATCAAAAGTATTGAAAATAAACTGGAATATATATATTTATTTATTTGTCTTTTTTTTTTTTTTTATAAATCCAAACAAATACTCGTTTTCAATACTTTTGGTTCATTTGTAATTTTGTTATTTTTAGGGATAAAATTGTCTACGAAATAACTTATAATTTGCAAGTTTACATTTCCGCCTTTGTATTATTTTATTAATTTATTTGGTAGAAGTGTAAGGGTATAATGGTCGATTCATACAATTGAAGCTTAAATTTGGACATTTTAGACTTTTAAATAGTCAAACTCAGTTGACTCAAACGGAATGCTAACGGTGTTAGTTTATAAGGGAGGTTTCTAAAATAAAAGCATTTGTAACTATTCATCCAATAACAGTTCAAAGGTGATGGGAGGTTTATAATATTAACCATTTCTTTAATATTAATTACTTTCAAAAAAAAGTTCTTAATATTAATTTTTTAAATTTTAATTATAGGTTAAATAATTTTGGTTTATATTGTTTTTTTTTTTCCTTTCTAAATTATCTTTTAACCTCCACCATCCACCCCAAAGATGGATGGTTGAGATCCAATTGAGAATTTTTTTTTTTTTTATGATTATTTTTTTTCAGACCCATTTATTCACAATTATTTAAGGACAAAACTGTCTTTAATATGAAAATTAACTTTTTTAAAAGGAAAAGCTAATGAAAATGAGGAATATAGCGAATACGTATGATTTCAAAGGAGAGACCGGCCATTAAGAGAAATACAAGGGTAGGATTTCTAATAGGTCATAATATTGGGGGGAGAATGATACTTTCGCTTAAATTAATTACTGTTAGCTGTGCTAGAGAAATAATCAGTTGTGAAGTTAACCGACGGTTATTTGGTTAATTGTACTCTTAAAATTAAGTAGTATACATATATTTGGTAATTTTATTTCAAAAATACTGAAATTAGTTATAATGACTAAAATATGTATGATTTTAAAACATCATTTTTTTTTCATTAATTATATATATTAAAGTAGAATATTTAAATTAGAAAAAAAAAATTCATAAGAACAATAAAAATAATTTTTAAAGATTTTATAAATCAAATTAATATTTAATTAAAATATTTAATTTAAAGATGAAATAAGATTTATAAATGATTTTTATTTGATTTCATAAGGATTATAATGATACTTTAAAAGATTAATTAAATGCTGAAATAGATTATTTCATAATCACTCTAAAAAAGTAACCCTCAACATACTTTCCAAAATCACTGTCAAAATTTGTTAGATTATCAATTAATCACTTTTGAACGTTTTATCAATTATTATTTTATATCAAAATTATAAAATAAATTAATTTTAATTTTTTAAAAGAAATACTTATTCAATCTCTTGAAATCTCAAATCTCAAATGTCAATTGAGCTCCTGAATAGTGTTATTAGCACTCACACAGTCACCTCTCATTTTTCCCTGCTCTGCGGACTGCGGCTTTAAATTGGTTCATAATTTCGTTTAACGTGTCTTCGTCGTGTGGATTGACAGCTGAGATGGTCTTATTGTCCATTCATCACCATCTGATTCTTTGCAGTCTGTTATATTATATATAGAATATTATATATATATATATATATACGGTCCCGTTCTTATCAGAGCATTCTTATATAACTCTATGAGGATATTGAATGAGAGTCACTCATTTATAAAAGTGATTTGACAAGTACATACATACCAAGTTAAAGTATATAAAATGAGTGGTTCACATCCAATGTCCTTCTATAATTCTATCAGGACATCCTTATATGAAAATTTCCGTATATATATATATATATCCGACTTAAAAACAAAATTTAAAATCAAAAGAAGTAGCAGTACAAAAATACCAAACAATAGTTGGGTGTGTCTCACCTAAATTATAACGGAGAATTGAAAGGTTACAGATCAAGTGAAGTCATGCAAGACCGTAAGAAAAAAATCTTGTATAAGACGATTTTACTGTTACATTGTTATGTGGTGAGACCGTTCTATAAAAATATATAATTTATATTAAGAATGTGAATATATGATTTTAAAATACTATATATAACATTTTTATTGGAAGTTCCTATTGGTACATAACGTGTCATATAAGTTTTTCTCGACTGCAAGAACAGTACAGAATAAGGAGGGTAGTTTAGGAAACAAAAAGAGAGTCAAAGTTGGTTTACGTTCAAAGTTACGAAAAACAAGGTAGTGGGTATCTGACGCGTGGAGAGCATTACCCACGGAGCTGCAGGTCTTCAGGTCTGCGTGCTATTTCTGCTGCAACAACAAGGTTGAATTAAAAAAAGAAGCTAATCCCAATTTGAAGCCCACACTTGGTACTGTGGTAGAGGACCCAATTGCCATTTACTATAGGGCCGAAACTATTCTACAAGACTTGTTTGGTATTTTAAGAGAAACAAAGGGCAATTGTTGTCTTTTTGTCTGCATCCCCTGCCCTTACGGCCTTACCCTTTAAAAGACCAGAAAAGCGGGAGACGTAGGCAGAGCCGAACAACTTACAGAGAGAGAGAGAGAGAGAGAGAGAGAGAGGATTGTAAAATGGAGGTTGGCGAGTGAGTGAAAGCGAGACACAGAGAGAGAGAGAGAGAGACAGAGAGAGAGAGAGATTTGGAGAGAAAAAAAAGAGAGAAATTTGAGGAGAGATTCAGTGAGAGAAAAAAACGGGAGAAGATGACGACAGGTTTTGTAAAAGATCAGCAGAAACTGGAGAAACAGATAGAGAAGCAAATGGGTTGCATGTCTGGTTTTCTTCAGATCTTTGATCGCCACCAGATTCTCACCGGAAAACGCATCTACTCCACCAAACGCCTCCCTCCTACTCCCGTCAGTTCACTCTCTGACTTTGTATTTTTTTTCTCATATTTTCTTGTTTGTTTTTACTGATTCTTCTTTCCTGTTTCAAACTTAATTTCAGGCTGTTGATTCTACACATGAATCAGAGAACAGCTCCATTGGGTCTCCGGCCATGTCCAGTGAATTGGAGCAGCAGCAAGGAAGATCAATGACCTCACCTGACCAGTTGAAGCAATCTCCGGTGATGGAGGTACGATCTCCGGCGCCGGAGACTGCAACTCCGGCGGAGACACAAAGCAAGTTGACGCTTCCTCTTCCTGTTTTCGAATTCAAAGAAGGTGCCAGGTCGTCATGGAAGTTCTGCAAAGAAGCTCCCAGGCTCTCTCTAGATAGCAGAGCTGTTGTCGATGCCAAGGGAAGCCTCAAAGCGAGAGAGATCCGTACGAATGCCGCGATTTTATCAGCGAACCGGTGCGAGAACACCGAAGAAGCAGCCGGAGGAGATGATAACGAGAAGCAGCGCCGGTCAACGAGTGTCATCGCAAGACTCATGGGACTGGAACCATTGCCGAATTCAGATCCAGAACCGGAGAAGAAATCGGAGTTGAGAAGATCTGCGTCGGAATCGAGAGTGTCAAAAGAGTACCGATTCATAGACGGAATCAATTTTCAGTTGAAACAATCTCAACCGTCGAATTCGCAGGGAAACATTTCGAGCAATGCGATCAGACAAAACAATGCAGGTAGAGAAGAGCGAATGAATGGAAGACGAGTAGATCCAAAGCAGTTCACTGTACGAAATGTAAGAGGTGAAGCAGCAAAAGCACCGCAGAGAGGAGGTATAGGACAAAGAAAGAGCTTCTTTGACTCTGCTGATTTTTTCCCTGAGCCCAAACAGACTGTTTCTATATACGGAGAGATTGAGAAGAGGCTCAAAATGAGAGGAATCGACGAGCCTTCAAAGGATCTTGAAACTCTTAAGCAAATCCTTGAAGCTTTGCAACTCAAAGGCCTTTTACATCCAAAGAAAAACTTCAGCCAATCAAATCTCAGAAACTTCGTCTACGATGAATCTCCGATCGTCGTGATGAAGCCAGGATCTGTTAATCGCCAAGGAAGGCTTACTAACGACTCATCCACTTCGAGTTTTAGATCGAGGATCAGTCCTCGCCGGAATTTGAATTTCTCCGGTGACATGTCGCCGGCGGTGAGCCCGAGACGTGACAGACCGGAGTTGGACCGGAATGCTCGTAATCACAGCCCGAGCAGAGGACGGAATTCGATGTCTCCTACTAGAAGCGAAAGTAGTGTTAAGAGTCCAAGTAGGAGAAGAGCATTGAATGTGGAGACGCAGAGGAAAGTGAATAATGAATCTTGTACGGAGCAGAGAAGAGTTTCTCCTAAGATCAATGCTAGAAGAGTTGGATCAGATCAATCCACGAATCGATCACCAAGAATGACGAAACCAACAGCTGAGATTTGCAGTAAGGGAGCGGAAGATGAAATGTCAACCATTTCTGAGACTAGTTCTCACACCGATACAGAGGTAAACGATATTGATATATTGATATTAAAATTAAACAGTTTTGATTAGTTAAAAGTTAAAAGTAATAATATTAAGTGAATTAATTAGAAATGCGATTTTGTAGTTACAGAGATCGAAGGTGGAAGGGAGAAGTTTACTGGAGAGGTGTGATAAGTTGCTACACAGCATAGCAGAGATGACTGCGAGCGAGTTGCAACCGAGTCCCGTGTCAGTTCTTGACTCGTCGTTTTACAAGGACGAGTCATCTCCCTCACCTGTTATGAAACGTAGCATTGATTTCAAAGGTACTTACGTCACTCACTCTGTGTCTTACTTCTTAGAATTATTATTACTTGGTTAATTAGATAATTAGATAAGTCCTTATTTGTGTAAGTTATAGTGGGAGGTGATGGGGTGGGGGGTTGGTGGTGCAACCAATCAATAATCACGTGGGACCGTATTTTCCGGTGAAAACTGTAATCGATAATTGGACTGAAATGGAAAAAGTGACTGAAACCTCTTCAGTCTCTGCAAAGTTACCTGATGCGAGAAAATCTAACCTCCAGTAGTACTTATTTAGCTCTCAACAAAGTTGAAAAAGGAATATGTTCGCTGAACCTGACTGACAGGTGTCCGTTACTAGTTAAAAGAGTATTTGTATGCTACCATGTCCCCACCACGTTAACCAATCAATTATATACCTCACTTTGGTTACTTTCGATGATCACTTGCTTGCTTTCACCAGTCACCACATTTTGAGGCCTTTGTTTTTACTATCATACTATGTACTGACTTTTCTCTTTTGTCAGACCTACAAATTGAATCGGAGGATGACATCTGGAGCCCGGCAATCTCGTCCGTTGAATCCAAATCGGACGATGATTGTGATTTCGCCTACATTTCTGATATTCTCCGGGCATCGAATTACCTGCCTGAAGATTCGGACTTGTTCTTGCTACTAGAGAAGCAGCAATATCTCAAAGGAAAGGACACCTCCAAGGTCTCAAGACTCCAGAGAAGGCTCGTTTTCGATACTATCAACGAAATTATCAATCGAAACAGGCAGTTGCCGCCATGGAAACTCACTTCCTGTGCGAATTCTAATTCCGGGCATGCTTCATTGAATCAGATTTGGTCTGAATTTCAGAAAATCCGAGAGAGGGACACATCAGAGGACTTGTTCAATGCCATATGTAGCGTACTCAAAAAGGACCTTGCAGGGGATGCCATTAACGGGGATTTCCCCACTGAGATGTCTGAGGCAGTCCTAGACATCGAACGGCTAATATTTAAAGATTTGATCGGTGAAACCATCCGGGATCTCGCTGCGTTTTCCGGGAATTGTAATCAAGTGACGGTGGTGCCTTGTAGGAGGTTGATATTCTGAAAGTGAGGGACTAAAATAGGCTTCTTTATTTTTTTTTTGAAAATTAATTAACTCCTTGCTCTCTGTTTCATTAGTTTTTTTTTTTTTTTTTTTTTCTTTGGGTTTAAAAAATCTGGGAAATGTTTGATCTTTGATTCACCTGAAATCCAGGCATATCTAACTTTCACTTTTGGAAAATGTAAAAAGTTGCGACAATGTTTGAGACCATAATTATTGAAAATGTTGTCCGAGTGAGTGAGTGCATGTGTGAGGTTTCAAGCACATTTGCCATTTAATATTCGAAAAAAGACATTGTTTTTAGCATAAAAGCGAAGGGGTTGTTAGTACTTAATACATGAATTTTGTCTCTAAGTGATGGATAATCATTCCAATTAGCATCTGCTCTTCAAAATTTGGTCACGAGGGTACGTTAATCATGCCAAGCTGGTGGTTGTTGGCCTTGGCCATTATGACTCATAAGCTATCATTTCTCACTAGTCAATAATATCGCCGTTGACCACTGAATGAGATGGTCCATCCTGTAAAAAAAATAAAACCATTGAAAAGGAAAAATCCACAAGATTTCTCATGTAAAAATGGTCAGTGGTCCAAGGAGACCCCGCTAAGGAACCGGATAATAATTCCCTGGTCCCAATTTCATCTTGGTCTTGTAATTTAGGATCACCTAAAACTATATATTTCTTTAATGAAACAAGGGTTGCCACCAGCTCCCTAATAATTAAGTAACTTGGATGACGGTTCAATGTGGTTTAATGGTAAATGACGCTCATTCAGTTTGACAATATGTTTGGATCGTTGCAACGGGTGGTACCTATATAAAATAAAAAAATGAAAAAAAAAAAACATTAAGCAGCACCAAGGGCTATAAGATGTGGTCAATCAAGGAATTGGGTGATGGTGCTTGACTGAATTATCAGTCTAATAATGTTGTACTCCTCAAGTTTTTCTTACTCTTTATCTAGAGTTTTGGCTTTTAATAAAAATAAATTATGCCAATTATGTGCATCATTAATAGTAATCAGGTCATATTTCTGAAAAGTTGATAAAAAAAAACATGCCATTTAGAATCCAATTTCTTTCATAATAATGTGTTTAACAGCTAGAATTTCAACGATTAAATTTTTTAATATATGAAGGAGATTCATGGAAAATTATTAATAATGCATCTGAAAATTTCACCATTTTTGTTGAAACAACTGTTTCTGACTTCATTTTTTATAATAATAAATTTGATTAAAAATCATCTTCTATATTATTAAAGCAATAATGGCGGTATCAAACTGGAAAATGGTCCCCTATCTGTTATAACTTATAAGAGGGTGTAATTAATGTAAACAATAACAACATTTAATTACTTTCCTGAGAGAGCCATTGCCTGCCAGAACCGATTTTGTTGTATTGACATATGGCAACTCCATGTTGCTAGAGACACTCTTAAAATCCACATACCTACCTAACACTTATGAAATTAATTAACAGCTTGATGTATTCAAGGTAATGTTGTTGAAGCCTTTGAAACTTCTTACATGACATCTTTACAATTATGGCAACTGTGTTGCTGACATTTACATGAACATGAGTCAATGGGGACTTGAAGTATCCTGTTGCTGTCCATGTGACTTAGAATCTTAGATACCTCATCACCTTGGAAGTTCATGATCGTATTTCTCTACATTTCCTGGTATGTTGTATCACATGCAGACTTAAAAACATTGAGTGGCTATTGTCCACTATACTATATAGATATTATAACTTTTCTTCAATAATTGGGTTTGGGAATGGAACCACCAGGATGCTCATATATGTGATGCAGTAGATAGATAAGAAAGAATAAGATAATGAATGAATGAATGAAGAAAGTATTGTGAATCATGGTGGGGGCTATAAAAAGATAAGAGCAAAACCTCAGCAGAAGTGGGCCTTGATCACTCTCATTCATGTAAGTTTTTCTATTATAGGGCCTGTAGTGGCCCAGATAATCACATGGTTGGGTCCATCTCTTCACTTTTTCCAGGCCTATTTTTCCCTCCAACTGCCTCTGTCATTAATTGCTTTGCTCCATTGAAAGAGCAAACAAGAGAAAGATGGGGTCCCCCAGGGTCTCAAGTAAATGTGATTCATGCAGAACTGGCACTGCCTTGGGCACATGCTATGGACTTTTCTTGGATTTAAGAGTTGCATTTTTACTCTGCAACAACCCTGTCCAATCTTTGTCTCTATTGCTTGTGATTTGTGACTGTAGCATTTGCATGTCTCCCTTTCATTCAACTGTTGAAAATGTATTTAATTTTACCTTTTGAAATATCTCTATTTATACAGTTCCAAAAAAGACTGGGCATGGAAACAGTTTATTGACAGATATCAGAAGTGTATGCTGCAAACAACATTTATAAAATGTTGAAGCCTAATTAAGGTAATGATAGAGACCTCTACTCTTAAAAAAATATTAACATAGTGGGCCGCATAAGCCCGCTTGTCATTTTATTATATCAATCGGATCGGATTTAGATTCTATGAATCCGAATTTTAACTTTCATTTCTTCCTTTATATCTTTTTTATTCTACTTCTTTTGTCTGAAATTTCAGATTCGGATTATCTCATTTGATTTACTTCTCTACTTCAGAATAAGGCTCCAAAGGTAGGCCCTCGTGATTTTATAATAAAATTTTGATTTATAAATGAAATTGCAAATTCCAAATTCAAAGGACTCGATGAATTATAATACAATCGAGGGATTGTTAACAACTCTAGGTCCAGGCAGAGACGGAACTGTGTCGGGGCTAGGGTGGGCTCAAGCCTACCCTTGCCCCCTTAAAAATATTAAATTAGCAAAGAAAAAGAAATTAATTAAAAAATTAATTTAATTCTTAATCAAAGTGAAAAATATAATCTTTCTTTTATTTTTCTTCTTTTTATAATAACAATTATTTCTCCCCATTCTTCAAACTTGGTTCAATCTATTTATCAATATCAACATTTAGATACGTTTTAGTAAATATTATGGTTTTAAATATTTTATTTTGTTACTTAAAAAAATTATTTTATTTTGTTTTGAAATTTTAAGATTATTGTTAAATATAGATAATAAGATTTAGGAGTAATTCAATTATTATTTAATTCAATTTTAAATTTAAAAAATAACGATAGCGTTAAATGAATTTCATTAAATTTATCAGAATATTATATTAGTATATTTAGAATGAATCAAACTAATGCAAGAATATTGTATAATTTAATTAGTGTTCTCATTTGTGTTTCATGTTTCTCTTATAATTTAATTTGATTTTTAAAAAATATAATAAAATTTTGTAAAGTATTTATTTAGAATATACATTTTATGGGGATGTCTTATTATGTCCTCCTAACTAGGTGATGTCAATATTCTATAAAAAAAAAAAATTTCTAACCTACCCTAGTTTTTAATCCTGGTTACGTCCCTGGGTCCAGGTACTATAAATCACTATCTATTCATCTATCTATCTCATCCACTACAATAAATTTCACTTTTAGCAACATTCAAAAAACAACGCACGAACTATACATGTTGCTAAAAGTCATCTATTGCAACGCGCAGGTAAAACATGCTGTCAAATGTCATTTATCGCAACGCATAAAAAGTGTGTTGTTAAAACTATTTATGGCAACATACATGCGATTGTTGCCAATAATTGAGCACGTATGACAATGCACAAAGGATGTACATTGTCATTGTTATTAAGTTTGTACACATT
The DNA here is from genome assembly GCA_035582765.1 of Acer negundo. NCBI lineage: Eukaryota > Viridiplantae > Streptophyta > Magnoliopsida > Sapindales > Sapindaceae > Acer > Acer negundo. The sequence continues at coordinate 18,775,494 of CM069236.1, read as the reverse complement.
GCTATAAGTGTGTTTTTAACAACGTACAAACGCGCATGTTGTTAAAAAATTAATGTTTAACAACACATACATCATGAATGTCACCATATGAGTCGCAACTGATTATTTGTGCATTGCAAAAACGTCTAATAATTCGCAACACACATAGTATGCACGTTGTATTGGAATATCTAGTCAGCACACCAAGAATGAAATAATACGATCGGCGGGCATTGCATTGGAAAGAGCGGGCTAAGGACCCCCAGTAGAGACGAAGGGGTTGTTGTAAGAGGGGAATGAAGACGGATCCTAGTTTCCTTAGTTTTTATTTCGGGATGCTTCTAGGCCTGCGGTTTCAAGCAGGCGAAGGGTTTCCTTTTTACTCCTGTGTCGGACCGCTTTCCCTAAACTTGAGATGGATTATGTTGATCAATCGTCATTCATCAGCGGGTTTTTCAACAAAGCGTTATTTTCGCGTAACACAATCCAGTGTATTTGTCACAAACTAAACAGCAAGGTTGTAAGAAACTCTTTAGCAACTATTGGTTTGCGCTTTGCTAAAGGCTGATATTCAGCAACACACATATCATGCGCATTGTGAAAACTCTAATATTTCGTAATGCACATACTGTGCACGTTGTTGTAGGAGACTTTTTAGCAACTACTGGTTTGCGCGTTGCGAATGATATATTAATATTTTAGCAATACACAAGTCATGCACGATGCCGTAGATGTCATACGCGTTGCAAAAGGTTAATCTTTAACAACACACCTGTTTTACGCGTTGCGAAAGACTAATATTTTTGCAACAAACAAGTATGCACATTGCTGTAATTATCATACACGTTGTGAAAGGCTAATATTTAGCAACATACATGTCATATACGTTGCCGTAAAAGCCTTTTAGCAATTATTAGATTGTGCATTCCGGAAAATACTAATATTTCGTTACACACATATTATATGTATGTTGTTATAAGAACATTTTTAGTAATTGTTGGTTTGTGCGTTTCGAAAAAAAAAAAAAAACTAATGTTTAGAAACCCAAACATCATGAACGTGTTCATAAATATTAAAAATACACATTAACCACAAGCATAGTTGGACCCATCCCCTTATATTTTGTGATAAGAATTCGAGCCTCACTTTTGACTATCAATTCGTAAAATGTGGGGGAGACCTCTTCTATGTAGTGGAAATTTCATTTCAAGTCATGAGTTTGCAACGTTTGTTATTATCAAGTTTCAATAGACTCTAACCCGATTGTATTTAATTTCAAATAAAAAAAATACTTTAATTAAATGCTACACTAATTTATTTATTTATTTTAATATTTATATCTCTATCATACAAAATAATTACAAAGATTACTAGAATGAGTTTACATTGTCAAGTAATAAAAATTAATGTTTTTTAATAAAATATTAATTCCAAAAAAATAAAATAAAAAATAAGCAAATCAGTAGCATATATATGATATATATAAATAGTTATGCATTATTTAACAAAGTTAAACATCCAGTCAAATGGTAAAGTCACTCCTCACAATCTTCAATGTCTCAAATTCAACTCTTAACCCAAGCAAATAATGGTGAGATTTATTCAACTCTTAACCCAAGCAAGAAAATAATGGTGAGATTTAATAAACATTGGTTATATATGGTAGGAGGCCTGATGGTGTTAGGGCCTAGTAGAGGGAGCCCAATGGGGATCATGGGGGATCATTTATGTTTATTTATTTATTTTTTATATGGCCTAAAACAACGTACAATGTGCGTTGCGATAAATGACTACAACAACATATGTCTCTTTTGCAACGCACTTAGTACAACGTATAATGCACGTTGTGTTATACATTTAACGCAATATCTATTGCGCGTTGCTTTAAATGTCTATGATAACATGTCTTTTTCACAACACATTTAGTATGTTGTCGTTGTTTTAAGACAACACACATTGCGTGTTGCGAAAAGTCTTTAGACTTTTGGCAACAGGTGTATCAACAACGCACGAGCGTGCGTTGCGAAAGGCTAAATTTATTGTAGTGATCACACATATTCTATCATTTTTACTTGATCGATTTTATATTTCTCTTTGACTATGCTTTGATTCTACAATGAGGTTGATCTGAAATACTAACTTAAGTGTGAAGGTAATATGCCGAAGTGGGTCAATCAATTATTTGGGTAGTACTAACCGGAAATTAGCTAAAGTTTTGGATTAATAGTAATCGTGTTGGTTTCTACTTAATCATATATATGATTATATCTCAAGGCACAGTCATGTTAGCATGAAATATGAATAGGCAACAATCACATAGCTGTCTCTCTCACATTTGTACTTCAAAAGCCTCTGAAAACGCCAATAATTTGAAAAGAATCCAACTTCGAGCTGCAATTGTTTTTGAGGGTCAAAAGTGGATGAGTTGATCATGAGATGGATCATTTGCTCTCACTCTATCAATCAAAGACAGAAAAGACAGCACCACAAATATGAAATATTTAGCTTGACAGCACAAAATATTAAAGGTATAGTATGAGAAGCACTCGTGGTCCACCTTGCTCACCTTAAACCTCACAATTAATTTTATTAATTCATCTTTTGACTCTTAATCTCCAATGCAGCTTCTAATTAATTAATTGACTTTCAAATTAGTGTAATTAATCAATTAGCCATCAAAAATGTATGTTGACTTTCATATTATTAGAATCCTAGACTCATCAAACACCGCAAAAAAGAAAGCTTGGCCAATGTTATATTTATTTAATAAGCTTTTCGGATTAAGATTTTACATTAGCACTAGTTTGTTGTATATACATCATCATCATCATCATCATCATCATCATCAACAAGAAGAAGGAACTTGATACGTCAGAATTGAAGGGCCTAAATTCTCCAAAAAATACTTCATTTAACTGTCGCACTTGGTTCTGTGCTTTTGGTTTGCTTTGCCTGCAATTCGAATTACAAATCAGATTATATTAATTAATATAAATTTAGTTATATGAAGATCGAGATAAATAAAAATGATTACATAATTTATAGCATGGCTGCTTAAATGCAGGATCATCAGAGGGTGATGGAGGCTCCTGACCAAATATCATCTCGCAACTCATATCATCAAAATCTGTAAAATCAGACAAAAAGGGTTAGCTTCATATAATATTAAATGTATAATCTCTCTCAGTCCCTCAACAAATGATTGACCGCACGTGTGAATGTGAAAACTATATCAATTTCGAAACGTGGTTGGCTTCATGGGAAACAAGAAAAAGCAAATCACTGTATTCAACAATTTACGTGGTGGGTAAATTACTAATTAATGATAAAATCAACATATATGATCATTTTAGATCAAGAATTAATCAATTTTTATGATTTTCAATTAACTGAGAATTGATGATGGGTCGGTCTACTTGCAATTTTGCACCCTCGGTGGTTAAACATGGGGCCTTAACTTCACTAGCCTCTGCCTCCACTCCACCATAAATTGTAGGTATCTAATATCTAGTGCAGCAAACTATTAATATGATTTCTATTGCCCTTTCCCTGTTCTCTAATTATGTTTTATTTACCTAATCAATTTACTTCAGGAGGAAAGCATTGACAACTTTTTCATTTTTAATTTATTAGTGCTTATTGTGGACCTTCTCTAACTATATTAAAACATTCTTTTTTCTGGTTTCCAACACAATTTTCATGGCATACTTTTGTTTTCTTTTGATTAACACCCATCTCATAAACACAAACACAAGTTTAAACAGATCGTTTTTCAGCTTTGTGTTGCAAGAAATCTTATTTATAATTAATTTGTTTTTATCCCCTTAGAGGTCATAAATATACTCTAACGTAAATTTTGTATATATAAAGTGAAAAATAGTTTTGAGTGTTAAAGATTTCTAAAAACATATATACTCTTCTTAATTATAAGCAAAAACATGTGTATGTTCTTTGTAAATGTTGATTAATAATTAACTGTATATATACTTACTGGGAACCATGTTGACTGGCATCCCCAGGGTGTTCTTGATAAAGGTTTGAGATGGCATTTTACATAGATTAGTGCACATCCCTATGCAATTTGTCTCCTCTAAAAACCTGTAAAACATGTCCAAAAAATTACATGCATTTTAGTAAACAACAAAATCAAAAGGTTAAGGGAATTAAGGAAGCACTCTAACAAGGGCCGGTCTTGACTTTTTCGAGACTCGGGTGAAAAATCTGAAATGTACCCCCTTATTCATCTAAAATCTTGATTTTTTTTTTTTAATTTTTTTTTATTTTATCAAACACTAACAGTTCTCAAAATCTTTTGATGCAAAAAAAAAAACAAAATTTGATTTTTTTTATCTAACTGTAAAAGTATCTGCTCTCAAGAATTTTTTTCTCAACAAGATTTGGCTTCTAACTGAAAAAATCGATACTTTAATAGTTAAAAAACAAAAGCTTGGTTTTCTTTTTTTTTTTTAATCAAAACTAACAGTATTGTATTGCTTTCAAGAATTTTTTCTCAGAAAGATTTGGTTTTAACTGGTGAAATAATACTTTTGTGGTAACAAAAACAAAAGCTTGATTTTTTATTTTTTTTTTATCAAGTATTTAGTTTCTAACTGTAATTGGTATTGCTCTCAAGTATTTGTTAGTAAGAAAGATTTAGTTTCTAACGAATAAAAAAATGATTTGGTTTTCACCAAGAAATGACTTGAGTTTCTATAATTATAGGAGGTTCTCCCATCAGGTCGTCTTGTAATTTCAGGACGACCAACCACGGTCACATGTTTAAATAAAATACTATTTTTTTTTAATAAACATTTGAACATGTAACTGTGGTTGAATGTCCTGAAATTATAATTCCAGAACAGACCCTTTTATATTTTGCAGCCATTAATTTTGTTTTATTACTTGGGTCTTTGATCTTTAACTATAATTGGACTCTGTCTCTTTCATTAAAAACGAATTGGGCCCTTGATTCTTCATTTCCATTATCAACTTTAATAAAAATGAAAATAAAATAAAAAAGTGATGATATTTGTACCCTTCAAAATTTGTATGTACATCCAAAATCAACATATTTTAAAAATCTGAATATTACCCTTAAATAAAACTATTTAAATGATTAATATAAATATAGCTCGTGCAACATATTAATTAAATATATACATTTTAGATATTTTAATAAATATTATAATTAGTTACACATAAAAAAAAATTACTTCTTTTGATTAAATTACTATTTGTTTATTAATTAAGATTTAAATAGTGATTATTTTAAATTATAAATATTTATATAATTAAGAAGAGAAAATCATTGAAGTTTTTTATTTTTTATTTTTTTTTTAAGTACATTGAAGTTAATTAAAAATAAACTAATAAAAAATAAAAAATAAAAAATTTGAAGCCTGTAACATAATAACAAGCTCGGACAAGTCTTTGAGACAAGATAACAACCCAATAAAAACTGATTTTTGGTAGAACATTCCTTCTAAAGAGAGATTAAAATAAAGGAAAATATAGGTAAAAGAAAATAAAAAAGAAGAAAAAGCTCCGGTGCTCCATACGTCCATGTCCAGGTTTTGGATTATAGGAGGAGGTGCGGGCTCCATACTTTTTGTTTTTTCAATTTCATTTAATTAATTTATAATATTTTTTTTTCCCAAAAATTAAGATAAATGGTATATATATATATATATATATTAAGATAAATGGCATATTTGGTAATACATGGGTGTGTTTACGATTTATAACATTTTTAAAATTTTGATGGGATGTATATATAAAAAGGGGTGCACATACTGTTTTTTAGGAGTGCAAATATCAATACTCTAAAAATAATAATAATAAATTAAAAAAATAAAAATAAAAAATAAAAACATTTAGACCCATCATAATCATTTTTTTCATTTAAAAATAAGATATTTGGGCCCAGGCCAGGTGCTCTGGCCCAAAGCTGGCCCTGACTCTAGCACATCCTTTCACAAATCAAATTAAGAAACTGATATCATGTTTAAGACGATAGAAAATGATCTAATAATAGTATTTAAATCGTTTTAACACTGAGAATAAGGTGGATATAAATATATGATGATCTAAGAGTGATGAAAATATTAATGATGATTTCGATATTGACGAATGATTATGATGACCGTAATGATAGCAATGAAGAAGAAGAGAGTCCATCCAGCAGCAACAGCAAACTCATTGGAGCAGGTTATTTCACACATAAAAGTGAATTATAACTTACATGTTGGTGTTGTGGGACGTTTTAATTTTGGTTTAACTAATTAATGTTGATGAATGATTATCACATTCTAATAGAAGATTAATGCAAATACCAGTTTAATTAAATGGAAATAAACCTAAATAGAACTAAATATATAGTGATTTTTTAACTAGATTAATAATTTGAGTTTAAATGGCACCGGTGGATAAAAATGCACTTACTTTCTTCGTTTATTACTTTTCTGCCATTATGTTGAATTTTATTTTATTTTTCAAAATCCTCCATTGAAGTAGGTGGAAATTGACCTTCAATGTGGAGGTAGATGAAGAAGAAAAAGAAAAAAAAATTGGAAAATTTTGCATTTGCCTAGTAAGTCTTAGAATTTATAAAAATCTCAATAAGTCTTGAAAAGTACAAAATAAATCTTAGAAATTACAAATAAGTCTCAAAAAGACTCAAATAAGTCTTGAAAATATTCAAATAAGTCTCGGGAAAAAAAAAAAAACTTGAAACTTATTTTTGTGAGTGTGTTTTAAAAGTATTTTTGTTAAATTCACATTTTATGTGCTGTTAAAATTTAAGTTATTAAATTAGTGCCGGTCTTAAAAGTAGAAGCATAAAGGGTGCTACAAAATTAATTACCTGCACTTTTTAATGTGGACTACATTCTTTTCTGCCTTGCCATTGATCTCTGCAGACTCTTTGACCTTGCGACACCAAAGAGAGGATGATAAGTTGATTGAATATATTACAAATCGTAACCGTGTGTGCACGTGCATTAATGTTGATTGTTGAGTTATTTAACCGTAGTCTAAGTTAATTACCATTGAACCGGGATCCTTAAAAGTTCAGTACAGGCTCATATTAGTACTGTTTTGTTTTTAGTTTTAGATCGATGTAAATAAATAAATATATATATATAGTCTTTCTCATGTCAGTTAGACCATAGATTATGAATAAGTACTGACGAGTGTATACAGACCGAGTCAATGCTTTTGAATCTAATGGTCTATATTTAAGGTACTAATTTATTTTATATCAGGATGAATTGACAAGAGAAAAACTGTGGCCCCTAATAATAATAATAATAATAATAATAATAATAATTTTGTCTTACCTGACAGGGTCCCATAAGCCAAACAAAAAATACAGTGGTGAAGGCGGCAAAAAATTCCCTTGTAAATTTAGATTGTGGTAACATCCTCCGCATCTGTTTATCAACCCAAATCAGCCGTCACTAAAAATTACATTTTATAAAAAAAATTGAAGATGGAATAATAATATCTTTTGCAGACATCATGTGGTTGAAAACAAAAGGACCAAAGAATTTGATTACCAAGGATAGGATTGGGGTGGGAAAAGCTTTGTCAAGAGCTTGAATGACAAGCTCACGTTGTTGGTTTGTATTGGAGTTTCTTGAAACTGCTGTTGCTGCCTCCACCAAGCTCTCATATCCACTCTTGCTATTTCTAAGTCCTGCATATATATATTTATATCATTTCTTTTTATTTGTTTCTTTTTTTAACAAAAAATAATGAATGAAAAAGAACCTGTAGCAGCTTGAACACTTTGAGATAAATGATTAATGGCAATTCGATCAAACCAGTTATCATTATAAACAGTCCTCTCTGTTAACGTCGTCGCAGTACCAGTAGTACTCCTCCTGCCATTGGATGATTGATCTGTTGATATGCGTCCTGCTCCGCTTGTCAGCACAGCAACAATTCCCGGCTTACGTATAGGCCTCCTCCGGCCAGCTGCCAGAGCTGTCAACACGCTCCGGTTTTGGGGAACTAGCTTGGCTTCCATAAGAGAGAGAGAGAGAGAGAGAGAGAGAGAGAGAGATGAGACAAGAATTGTATGTGACAATAAGACGAAAGAGTGCATTGAGGAGCATCTTATAAATAAAGAAAATTCCTCATAGCGGAGATACTGAAGTTTTGGAGTCTTGCCGAGAGAAACATTCCTGCTTCAAATGTAAAGATACTTTTTGTTGCTATATCAAATATGCTATATTGCTGTTAACCTTTTATTTGTTTATCAATAGCTTTGTGATATTAGCACCCTTCTTGCATCAATAGAAAAATTCAAACTTAACTATTTTTATTTATATTCCTCTAATTATTAGCTGCTTCTTGTTCCCTTCCTCAATGCAGCTAAATTATTCAAGCTCGGTTTGTATTTTGTAAGTAACTAACGACCAGGGACATAACCAGGATTGAACAGTAGGGTAGGCTAGAATTTTTTTTTTACCGAATATTGACATTACCTAGTTAGGAGAATATAGTGAGACGTCCCTCTAAAATGTATATTCTAAATAAATACGTTACAAAATTTTATTTTATTTTTTAAAAATCAAATTAAATTATAAGAGAAACATGAAATGCAAATGCAAACACAAATTAAATTATACAATATTTTTATATTAGTTTGATTCATTCGAAATATACTAAAACAATGTTCTAAGAAATTTAATAAAATTCATTTAACAATATCGTTACTTTGTAAATTTAAAATTGGATTAAATAATAATTGGATTACTCCTAAAATCCCATTATCTATATTTAACAATAACCCTAAAATTTCAATAACAATTTTTTTTGTTTAAGTAACAAAATAAAATATTTAAAGTCATAATATCCACTCAAACATATCTAAATGTTGATGTTGATAAATGGATTGAACCAATTTTGAAAAATGGGGAGAAATAATTGTTATTATAAAAAGAAGAAAAAAGAAAGAAAAATTATTTTTTTTACTCTAATTAGGAATTAAAAATAATTATTTAATTAATTTAATTTTTTTCTTTACTTTTAAAAAAACAAAATTTAAGTGGGGCAAGGTGGGCTTGAGCCCACCCTAGCCCCCACAGTGGTCCGTCCCTGCTAACGACCAATTTGGTATTTCTTTTGAAAAGTTAATATCACCTTATTTTATAATTTTGACATAAAATGATGTTTGGTAAAACTTTCAAAAATGATTGATTGGTAATCTAGTAAGTTTTGATAGTGATTTTAAAAAATAGATGGGGGTAGTTACTTTTTGAAAGTGATTATAGAATAATCTATTTCAGCATTTAATGAATCTTTTAAAATATCATTATTATCCTTATGAAATTAAATTTGTTTGTTTGGAAGTGCTTCTCTACAAGTTAAAAGGGCTTTTTCAATTATTAAAAAAAAAAAAAAAAAACTATTTTCAAATTTTTTTTTGTCGTTTGGTTGTCACTCAGTAGAGTTTTTGGATGATTTAAAAAAACCATTTAACATCTACTCTGAGAAGCTCAAATTTTAGGTTTTTCCAAATAGATCATTTTAAGCTTTTTTTAATAACACTAAAATGTCTAATATAACCCTATCATTTAAAATAGTTTTTGAATATTTTGGTTATCCTACCATTTAAAAAAGTTTTTTCTAATTGATAACCAAACGACTAACAACTTCTCATTGAAAGCTATATTTGTAGAAGGTCTACTTTAAAAGATCTACTCCTAAAAGATCTACTTGAAGAAACTCTTCCAAATGGAACTTAAAATCATTTATATACCTTATTTCATCTTAAAATTAAATATTATAATTAAATTTTGATTTGATTTGTAAAATCTTTTTTTAAAAAAAATTATTGCTCTAATGGAATTTTTTTCTAATTTAAATATTCTACTTAAATATTGATTTAATATATATAATTAATGAAAAAAAAAATGAAATAAGGTTCTAAAATCATGCTTATTTTAGTCATTGTAACTAATTTTAGCACTTTTGAAATAAAATTACCAAACATATATATACTGCTTTAAACTATACAGTAGTTTTAAAAGTACAATTACCCAAACATCTAATAATTAATTTCATAGCTGATTATTTCTCCAACACAGCTAACAGTGATTATTATAAAAGTTACAGCAATAACAAATCAACCCTAAGTTTGTCACTTTGTGACATCTTTTCGAACAACTTGCATATTTGTTCATGATATGTCGTAGAAGAATCATAGTATACACAAAACAAACAAGATGATGTTGACGTAGTGATATGTCTTTTGCTTTGACATAATTGAAATTTCAAGTTTGAGTCATGTCTCTCTTTCGAGAAAATTTTGTATGGAACGGTTTCACTGCAATTTGGTGAGACTATTCAATGAGATTGCACTATTTATCTTGGAAACTTAAAAATATAGAGTGGTGCTATTGGCACACCCTACCAGTCTATTTAATTCTTTTGATCATAATTCTAAATTTTAAAAAATTATGCAAATAGTTTAATTAGAATTTTAAATTTTGAATACTTAATTTTCATTGAACTAGGAGAAATTCTAAATGTTTAAAATTATTTTAACAAATATAATTACTTAATTCTTCATTTTCACTTTTTCAGTCAACTAATAAAACTGGATAAACTCATTCAACAGTTTAGGGTATTTTCATCTTTTGAAGTTTTGATACGATCTATGGTTAGATGAAATTTCTGTTGACTAACGGCAAGGGAGTTTAGTGTCAGTTTTTAATAAAGTTGATTTTGAATGTAAAAGAGCAAACATCAAAGGGATTTGGTTTTATTCACTATCACTATATATATATATATATATATAAATACATATAGCAGCAGAGGCGGACATAAGAGAGAGCTTGCCTAGGCTGTAGCCCGGGCAACCCTCTGGAAAAATAAAAAGATAAAATAAATCAATACACAAATGTCTAATTGCATAAACAACCCTAAGATTTGATAATATTCTAAAACTATGATATTTTATCTAAATTCAATACTTTTATCAAGAATTATATCATTTTTGTTTATTCAATCTTAATTAATGACTCGCATGTCTTGCACTGACGTTATTAATTCTGTGTGCATTAAGGAAGAAAATCACAAGAGTTTTCTCCATAATACACATCAAATTTAATAAATTTAGGGTGAGATAGTTTGTAAGTCATTAATTAAATATTATAATATATTGACTAAATAAAAATAGATAAATAACTATTGATAGTTAATGAGTTGACTTTATAATATTAGTGTATACTGAGAAAAAAAATATTATATATATATATATATATATAATTTAGCTCGGGCGATAAATATTTCATGTGTACGCCCATGTATAGCAGTTATCAGGTCATGATACCTGACGATATTATTTTGTGGTTTCACTAATTCTCATTACCGACACACGAGAATCAATGAAACCGCACGATAATATCATCAAGTATACCTAACTTGATAATTTCTATACATACATACATACATACATACATATAGTGGTTCCCTAATAAAGGATTCCTTAATTATTTTAATTTCGGTAAGGATTTTGTTGAATTCACATCGATTTTTATAAATTTTGATCTAATTTTTTTGTGGATGATAAGTTCATTGAAATCTACCTATGAATAAAATTTGAGAATTTTTCAAGTACTATAACTATTTTTCTTGAATTTTTTTATATTTCGTCCATATTCAAAATCAGGATAAATAGTTGTGTGTTTGAAAAAATTTCAAATTTTATTATTATTATAAATATACCCTATATATTATTATTAATACAATATTAATATTTTGATCAGTTTAACAACCATCCATAATTATCTTTTTATCATAATATTAACTGTTCATTAATTGAAATAAAAAAATAGTGATTATCTCCGGTTGATTTTTTTTTTTTTCTAATCTCCAAATTGTTTGATTTTATTTTTTTTGTTTAAATCTTTGAAAATGTCATATTGTCACCGAGCTTCTTTGAATTCATTTCTTAATCAATTATCTTACAAAATTATAATCCACGGGTTCTTTTCAAAAGTAAATAGATAAAAAATAATAATAATTAAAAATTAAAAAAAAAAAAAAAAAAAAAAAGTAAACTTTAAAAGATCAGGTGACAGTATTTTTAATGTCCAATGAAGAAATACTATTCAAAAAAACAAAACCATCAAATTCAACCATTGACATGAGTTTTGTCTTGGAAGGAGTAGCCTTCTCCTTTATTTTTATAATATTTTTAAAATTTAATATGTATGTAAATATCGAAAAGAACACGTATAATTTTAAAGAGACGCTCAACGAACACCACAGGATAACTCATATTTGTCAACAACTATCCATAAATGACCCGTTGATATAATCATATAAGTATTTTGTTAACAATCATCCAATAGCCCACACAATTCAAATCAGTTTTTTGTTTGCCCACTAATGGGCTTCTAACCCCAACAAACCAAATGACCAAAAATTCCAGCAAACAAAAGTACATTATTAAATAGTTTCAAAACAAAATGTACAATATGAAATTAAAATACTCCCATTACATTCATAGTTTCATACATAATATGTTAATTTCACCAAGTCAAAATTAAATTATTTGGGTTCATTATCAAATGGCAAGTGCCATCAACCTTACGTTTCAATAATAACAATAACAATAAAATAGTTTTTTTCAAGTGTCTACCCATTTAAACAATCAGCTTTGCTTCAACAGAGCATGAAAAGTCTTCTCACTCATTGAAATATCATTTTCAGATGGTCAATTTCCAGGTATTTAAAAAGTTTTTCTCAAATTAAATGGCTTTTTTTATGTAGTAATCTAAGCTTTGTAGAGAAACATCGATAAACTTGTAATCATTCCAAACCATTGATAACCATTTGATTACTATCCAATAATTTATAACAAACACCTCAAATGGTCCTAATGTCCAATAAATCACCCTTACCAGGTACCAACTCAGATTTCAAGTGTCTGCCCATTGAATATGAAGATCACCAAGACAACTTCAGATTCAGACCATCTCATGAAATAAGCAACAGATCAAAATACTTAATAATAGAGTTCTAAAGTGTTTCAACGCCTAGGTTCTTTTTTCTTTGGATAAATCAACACCTAGGTTCTACAAGACTGTAAAGTAGCCGTTTTGGTACACTCCCACCAACACTACAATTAATCTGAATTTCCATTGATGAAGCTATGACAAAGACAGATCAACATAATTACATAAAACTCCAATATAAAGACATTTACAACTAAACAAAGTGAAATACTCACTACTCTAGGGCATCCATAAAGATAAATTTGACTTTCAAAATTACTTCATAACTTTTAGCAGCAAATGTAAAACTACCACAATTGAATGGTATCCTTCACAAACAATAACAAGCAGCAATGAGGAAACTAGAACAATAAGAAAATTAAAAAATAGATAAGGCTGCTCTTGTAATGGAGTTGGGAAGCAGAAACGCAAATCGGGTATACATACAAAACAAGCCAAAGTTAGAACAATCAAACCAATAGCATTCCTACTCCTGAAAAAGAGATCAGTTCCAAACATTTAAAGCTAGAAGTTAAGATGTATGTACTTAATATTGGTCAAACCCTTATACTAACACAAGACAAGTCTGGATTACCCTAACTAGAAACAGTTACAAAGAAAGCACAAAGTTCTTCATTGAACAGTGACCTTAATAAGTCAAGGAACTTAGTCTTTGGCAGTTTTGTTGATCAGTGACTTGTGAATGTGAGGGATCACACCACCACCAGCAATGGTTCCCTTGATGAGGGTGTCAAGCTCCTCATCTCCTCTAATGGCAAGCTGCAGATGCCTTGGAGTAATCCTCTTCACTTTGAGATCCTTGCTTGCATTACCAGCCAGCTCAAGAACCTCAGCAGTCAGGTATTCAAGAATTGAAGCCAAGTAAACAGCAGCAGTTGCCCCAACCCGACCATTTGCTGAAATCCTTGACTTGAGATGGCGATGAATCCGACCCACAGGAAACTAAATACATAACAAGATAAAATGATGAGACAAACTAAACAGAAATCAAAATAAGCAGATAACTATCCAACAAGAAAACATAATTATTCCTTAAACACATTATATGCAACATCTTAAGCAAGTACTACTCCAACAAGATGCAAAAGAAAAACTGTTTTGCTTCCTCCAAAGTTTTTACGCATAAAGAACTCTTCTAAGCACAAAGAGCACTTCACATCATCTATACATAAACTGATGTGTTGAGTTTTCTTTCTAGTTGGTAGAAATTCAGGCTGTCACAATAACTTGAACACAGGTGATTATTTTCCAATACAGTTTGCAGAAAAAAATTGAAATCACATGATCACTTGGCCTGTTTGAAGCATAAACTAAACTTCACCCACTTCAATTTCAACACTAGTTCTTTTTTTCCCTTCCCACCACTAGAGAACCACACAACAACAATAATGCCATCTACCCTTTATCACATATTAAAAGACCCCATAAATGCAAAGAATAAACTATGAGAAACTTCAACATTGAGTACTATTACAATTTCAAAAGCAATTTTACTCGGAACACAAACTCACATTTAGCATCACAGCAAATTCCACAGAAATTAATTAACAAGCTATACTATATAAACTCCATAAGACATGCAGTCACTAGTAAAAACTTCCAAAAGCAACTAAAATGTACAGAAAACACAAAACCATACAAGACAAGCGTTGGGATTACCTGGATACCGGCACGGGAAGAGCGAGAAACTGGCCTCTTCTTATCTTTGTCCTTGTCCTTGTTGGCCGCCGTGGTTTTTGCCGCCAAAAGCCCCTTCCCTCCTTTTCCCGCCATCTTTCAAATTCTAAAATTCAAAACAAGAATTATGCAAAATTAAATTACATAAATACCAAAACCCACATAAATATCATATTAAAAGAACAGGAAAATAATCCCACGCTCCGCAGCCATAAACAGAGAGATAAATTATTTTAAAACACAGCAGAATTAAACCCTAGATAAGCAAAAACAACAATTAAATGAGATTTTGGAAACACTGGTGAAAAATTGGCAACAATTAGATCCAGATCTGCAACGATCTTCCAAAAACAAAGGGAAAAATAAAGTTCAAACGGTTCAATCAAAACCTGAACCGTCAAGAAAACCACATTAAACAACACACAATTAAAGAGATAACAACACAGATCTGGTACAGAAGTGAAGATGGAGAGAAACCTGAGACGCTCGCGAGAAGGATGGAGAGAAGAAACCAACTGAGAGAAAAATAGTGTGTTGCAGGATTTAGATTTGGGCTTTTATTATCGAGTTGGTAGGTTATTTATTTTTATTTTTAATTTTTAAATGCGGGAAAACCCAAGACGCAGATTCATTTCGGTGGGAAAATAAAAAATTTTGGACTTTCAAAATTTTCAGTTTTCGCTTTTTGCAATTCTGTCCTTGTGCTTTTCGTTTAATGACATAATCAAAGGACAGCCTGGTTCAATCTCCATTAACTGCACACTCGACACGTGACTACTGGGACCAGTAAAAATAAGTCTACGCTCTCTCCGACCTCTAACATAGTTTCTCTAGTCTCTACCTTACCATTTAAACATAAAAGAAAAGTACTGTTAGAAGAATTATCCATTTAATTTTCTTTTAAAAAATATTAATAAATTTATTTTTGTGCACTTTGAGAGTTTGAGGTTATAGTTAAAGAAACTTCTTACAAACAATTAAATGGAAATGTTTATATTATCAACCCAAAAAATAAATAAAAAATCAAATTTGTGCTTACTTGGAAGTATAAACTATAAAAATATGTCTGAAAATTCTTTTAATTTTTCAATGATTTTTGTTTGTGGTGATTTTTGGCTCGTAGACAAATCAGTTGTTAACAACGACATGCGGGCCGGTTGATACTCAAGTTGACTAAAAGATTTATAGTCAAAGCATCTTTGTGCCACGTGAATGCGATAGAATGTGAATAAGATAAATGAAAGCAATAAACAACACCATAATTTTTACGTGGAAAACACTAATGTAGGGAAAAAACCACTGTCGTCGTAACGATAGGAAAAGATTACACTCTGTAAAAGATGATTACAATTACAAGTTTAAAATGCCTTCTCTCTAAGGTTGTATTACTGTCTCCTTTCATCTTTGCCTAAGACACGTATTTATATGAGAACTAGAGTGTCGCCCTAATTCTTATTATTCAAGCAAAGGCTCATGTTGATACGAGATCCTGAGAGGATCTTATCTTGATGATTTTCCGTGTCCATATCTCATTTTTCCGGTTTATTGCCGAAAAAAAACATTCAAGGGACACATTGTAAAATTCGCGTACACTTCAGGGAGGTCTAGTGCTATTAAGTCTTATTATTATTTAACAACTTTTTTTTTCTTTTTAATCAAATAAATCATTTCTAACTCCTAAAATTTTGTTTACAGGTGATAAATTGAAAGAATGAAGAAAAAAAAAAAAGACCCTCAACTATTATTAATACACATCAACTATTAATAATTGTTTGGAATTTTTTTATGGATATTTAAGTTTATTTATGTTTTTAGCAAAAATGCTCTATTTTAGGGGGACACTTGCAAATCTACCCTAAAATCAAAATCAATTGTAAAAATAGCCGGAAATGACCTCAATGCCCTTTAGTAAAAAAAAAACCCTTTTCACTCTTTAATGCCCTAACCTTCAAAACCTCTTGCCTACCCATCTCGATCTCACCCCCATACTGAATCCCATCCCAAAGCTTTGCCACTGTAAATCTACCCTAACTGACTTCGCCACCACAAGGTTCGTCGTAACAGTAGTAGATTCATTGCGAAAGCAGCGGGTTCGTGACACATGCTAAAATTATCCGCATTCGTACGGGGGCAGCACATGTAATATAGTGAAAATAGAATACCATTCCGATAGGGATTGGGATGCTAAATATCGAAATTGATTAAATTCACTACTATTTGGACACTCGATAAAAGGATGGTGATGATTAACAAATGCTACAACTTAACCTAAACTAATGCAATTTCAAGTAAACAATTAATTAATAACAACTTAAAAGCAAAATGAGATGTGGACAATAAGATGAGGTAGCTAGGGTTTCCGATTTCACCAAACCATTTAAACCAAACAATCAAGACAACCAATCCATCTATTGTTGATGACCATGTTACCCAATTTTAACCTAGATTCTCTTTCGAGCAATAGAGAAAATACTCACACACATCAATAATCTATCTCTCGATGATTACTAGACATGCATATGAGTTCATTAAGAATCATGGCACATAAATAGGGCCATACATGCAAGCTCATGTATTTTTATCTTATTCAACATGTAATGGGTATTTAATCGAGCACGTTGTGTGGGTCACCTTTCGGTCCTTAACACAACAACCAAATATCCTTCAAATGATAGCTAATCACCTAAAAGCATTGCGCACATAAAAACCCATTCAACATCAATAAAAAGAGTATCTTTATTTAGTACTCACGGTAAAGATCCATCATAGCCCTAGCTAAAGAGTTTTAGTTCATGTTCAATATATAACAAATACATCCTCTCAATACAAAGCTCAACATGACTTAATAACAAAAAAAAAAAACAAAAACAAAAAAGGGTAAAGAGTAGATAGATGGAGAAAACTATTATTGATGAAAGCCTCCTTTTTTCTTGTTTGGTTTCTCCTCCTCTTCAACTTCTTCTTTAGCTCCTTTGCCTAAACTATGATGGATGATGGTGGATATAAGGTGGGGATGTGGAGGATTTGTGTTTAGATGGAGAGAGAGTGTATAAAAATGTAATCTTGAGAGTTTTAGGCGAGGGAGTGATCCTTATGAATTGAAAAGGGAAGGGGGGGGTATAAATAGGGTCCCATGAAATTAGGGCACAAAAAATAGGTAAAATTATGAAAGCAACCCTTTGTAGATGTTTGTGCAACTTGCTAAGCGATTTGGGAAAGTCGCTTACGCAAGTCGCTTAACTCACTGTGAAAAAATGGTGGACATTGGTAGAGGTTGTCGGACGTGCGAGGCAACTTGGGCAAGTCGCTTTGACCTCTATTCTTTTATTATTATTATTATTTTCTTTCATACAAGGTGGGGTTTGTTTAGAACTTCGATGTTGCCTAGTCTTGGGCCTTTAATTAGACGCTTGCTGAGGTGCATTTAGAAGCTTCAATTGAGAAGCAAAATGCATCGTTTCACTTATGATGTGTCATGGGCTGCTGGTGAATTATGTCTAGGCCCCTGCTTTTTTTTTAAGTCACCCAAACT
This sequence comes from Acer negundo, assembly GCA_035582765.1. Classification (NCBI taxonomy): domain Eukaryota; kingdom Viridiplantae; phylum Streptophyta; class Magnoliopsida; order Sapindales; family Sapindaceae; genus Acer; species Acer negundo. Next base: position 18,757,275 of record CM069236.1, on the reverse strand, counting down.
TCATTATTGGCTCAATATTTACGCTTTTACCCTTGATTTATCAAAAATTACACCAATTCTGCTTAATTACCAAAATCACCCGAAAAACTGATTTAAACCCACTAAATACATAAAATTACCCAGAAAATGAGTGCAAAAAATAGGAAATAAAGGGTGTAAAATATGTATATAAATGGTATGATTAGTTCAGTGGGTTGGTAACCCATTCGTCACGAAGCTTCGTCGGCAACCTGTTCATCGCAGAGCAGGTTTCAAATGCATACATACACTGTTGATTTGGGTGTTGGGGGTATTTTGAGTTTTAATTTGAATTATTGTAGAATTTTGGATTATTTTGAGTTCACTTTTGAATTATTTTGAGTTTTAATTTGAACTCTAACATTTAAGTTTATAGTTGTAAGTTGAAGTTGATTAATAGGTTTTAAATTTTTAAGTTAGATTGGTTTGATTGAGGAGAATTATTGTAGAAATTGTATGAAATTTAAACAAAGTTCGAGAAATTTGGGAGATGACTCCCAAAAAAATGGTTTCGGGATTGGATGACCCGGCATCGGGTCACCATTTCCTGAGGTTTTTAAGCCTCGGAATAGGGTGACTCGGTATCACGAGGCTTGAAATGTTTCTGGACAAGGTGACCCAATGTCGAGTCACTTTGTCCCGACGCTCATTTTTAGCCTAAAATGGTATTGACATGAGGTGATGATTGTTTGTAACCTTACTACAACCGGTTAGATCAACATTCATCAAATAGGTGGTGTGCATGCTTTACAAAAGTGGGTTTAGCTACTGTATAGGTAGTGTATGGTTACAAGATTAGTTTTGAATAATTGGATTTCAATTTAAGGGTTCACAACAATAAAACATTTCAAAATTAAAACTAAAAGAAAATAACTTTATCTCACATACCTACCTAGCAACTCTATCGATCCTACACAGTAGCTAAATCCTACAAAAAAATCAAATGTTGTGAGTCTAGGTCTATAACTAAACCTAGATCCGAGAGCTGTTCTTGTTTGAAACCTGTAAGATTCACTTGATACAAACAAAATAACAGACAAAATATACCAATATTTGATAATAGAAAGAACAAGAAAATAAAAGAAATAAGAGCAGAAATAAGACATAAAGGTTTTATCATGGTTCAGCGTGAAACCAAGCCTACATCCACGTTGAGTTAAACAAAGATGCTCACTCCATTATATGAATATTATTGCACAAGCCAAATATACCTAGGAAACAACCTGATTAGCCCTCAAAAGGAGCCTAGAAACCCAGAACAACAACGCTCAACCAACAGTGACCTATTTCACAAACTACACCTGAGATTACAAACCCAGAATCACTCAAAAGTTACATCAACAGAATCGCAATACACGGATCTCTCTTTTTCTCTCTTAACACTCTTGCAAATTCAAAGTAGAGAAGCTTGATATTCAAGATGAATACCAAGAACACCAAGAACAAATATAGAGAAAAAACTTCTGAAAATACAACGAAACCCTAGAAATTAAAAAGTGATTTCTCTCTCCTTGGCTTCACAATATATATGCCTCATCAGATAAGGTCAAAACCAATCAAATGTAGCCAACTATCAGTTGCCATGTCATTGTGAGAATCCTGACTCAACCTTATCAGGTTGACATTGATAAGTAAAACGCATCGTTTAAATAAGTGTGTGGATCAGACTTTTGGGAGTACTGGATTTGAGTTTCTTCTGGCTTCAACTTCTTCTCATCAATGAGCCTCAAGGAACGGGCCTCAGAAGAATTAAGATGACTAAAAAACACCACATCAAAATTTCAATTACGGTTACAATACAATACATTTCAACTATGATTGAACTCGATACATTTAACATCCTTCAACTTTAAGTTTAAAAGATTCTATATTGGGTCCATTAAGATGAGAAAATTTAGTATATACCTTTGGTAAAAATAATACAACATTATAATAATATATAAAATAAGATCATGCTAAATTAATGCATAAAATAACACACATTAAATCACCACCCCAATATTATACAAACCAAAAAAAAAAAAAAAATTCCTCGATTAGGATCATGCTAGTATAGGGATGGAATAACATTATTGAACCAATTAAATCTATTGAACTATAAATCAATTGTTTAATTTTTTTGAAAAAAAAAATTGAAAAGTAAAGAGACTCTATAACAATATAATTTGATATATACATGGACTATATAGTTTAGACTATCTTTTATTTTTCAAATTTAAAAAAATTTAAATTAAACAATTAAACAATTGTTTTCACTCAACCTGTTGACACGATCTGAACCTATTAAAAAAAAAAAAACAGTTGATGGGTCTAGTTTTATCAGATCGGGTTGTTGATGGTCAATCCATTAAAACCTGCAATATAAGGGGTAAGTTACGTGTTTATCTTTTTAAAAAAATCGTTAATTCGTTATAATTTATTAATATAAAGATTTATTTTCAACTTTTAATAAATATCAGATGTAACATTTCCTAATAATTTATATAATTAATTTTATTAGAAAATTGTGTTCTAAACTATTAACGCAATGGAGTATGGCGAAAATAAGTATGATCACTCTGTCGAACTTGAGACATACTCATAAAAACATTGACATAGTAACTAGTAAATACCCAAGCAAGAACCGCTATACAGGGGACATCATTCCCTAATTATTGTTAGAAAAATGATGCACTCAAATCCTCCAAGATGATATCAATCTTTGAGAGGGGTCTAGTCATTGCAACAATGAGGTTAACAATCGTGAAGGCGTTCAAATTTAATACAACCGGGCTAATGCAAACATCGCACGCTAGAACAAGTTCATTCAAAATGGCATAAGCTTTTGCAAGTTGCAGAGAAAGCACACTTAGTAATATGGACACACTAAAGACGATAACCTTACCAGTAGAATTTCTACTTACCATCCCCACCCTAGCAGTTTTCTTCGATAAGTTCACAACGACATCAACATTGATTTATACAAGCTAGGTCCATGCGCTTTCCACACCACAGTCGACTAATAGGTCACCCCCTCTCAAAAACTACCATATTAGCTTCTTGAAAATTAGCTATGAAAAAAGCAAACCAATCCACCACATCCTCAACCAATAAGAGCGTGGAAGAGTGAATCGCTCGGTTCCGATGAAACCAAATCAATTCAAAAGAAGAAGAAAATCATTTTGAAGGTAGTTTTTACAAGCTTGAATAAAATCAATGAAAGGGGTGTGTGTAGTCATTAGGTCTAATGTTAGGGGATTTGTACAATTTTCCCTTTTAATTTAAATAATTATCAACAAGTTAGTATTTTTATTAGTATTTTTTTTTTTTTTTTTACTGGTAAAAGGAGACATTACAAGACAGAAGAACACAAATGAGAGCTGGTATCCAGCCATAAACGTTCCTGCACAGAGAAAAAGACAATCGGTGCTAATCTATGTGCTAGGGAATTCCCTTTGGAAGAGGTGGCCTGACACTTACAACTACCAACATTAGAAATTAGAGCCTTAATATCTTTGACTATAAATGAGGCATCCCCCTGAAAATTTCCAGCACAATTCAGGGAAGGGCCAATAGAGGAGGAGGAAGTTTCCAAAATTGAGATAGAATAACCGTAAAATGAAGCCAGCTTCAGCCCTTCACGCACAACCAACAACTGACCCATCTCAGAGGAAAACAAACCTTTCATAAGGAAGGAACGAGCAACAAGTATCTTCCCTTTGACATCCTTTATGGCTGCCCCCATTCCAAAACATCATGAGGAAACCTGGAAAACTGCATCCGTGTTAAGCTTTAATAACCCAGGAGGGGGGCAATCCACTCTGCTAAGGTGCAAGCAGTAGGAGGAGGAGGAGGAGTTAATGATATAGAAATCCTGGACTTTAAGAATTTTTCAAGGAAATCGATAGCTTAGGCCGCCACCACTTTCGGTTCGCGAGCCTTACCATAATTCAAGAGAGAGTTTCGGCTTTCCCAAATTGCATAGGAGATCATACAAATCTAGTTAAGTTTACTTGGAAAGAGACCATCCAATGCAATGAAGACATCTATAACTGAAAGATTTCTCAATTTTACTATAGAGGAATTGAAAATCGTGCTTGCCCAGACCTTCTTCACTGATTTGCAGTTGAATAATGCATGGCTGGCTGACTCCTTCTGAAAAGCACATCTGCTGCAGTAAGCCGAGTCCACTATTTTCCGCATCCAGAGATTCTCTATAGAAGGTATTGCATTTAAGCATACTCGCCATATGAAGATTCTGACCTTAGGAGGGATATTGAGTTTCCATAGGGAATTCCACCATTTGCTCACCATGAAGGAAATTGAAGTAGAAACTTGGGAGGTATTGATCAACCCAGCCGATAGCCACTCATAACAGAGTACTCCACATTCTTTTCATAGTGCCATCTAGTAGTATCTTCACCTCCACTCCAACTAATAGGGATCGTTAGAATAGCCACCATGTCGACTGGGACCATAGCTTGGGAGAGCTTGTCAACATTCCAACTATGCTTATACCTGTCAAAAAATTATTAGACAAGAATGTTAGTACCAGGGTCAAAGGTGACCAGCTAGAAGGTTGAAGGACGGGGAATCCATTTGTCCTTGAATGCTCTAAGACTTTTCCCATCACCAACCGACCATCTCAAACCCTTAGCGAGCAATTCTCTTCCTTAAATCAAACTTCTCCATAAGTGATGGGAGCCGTTAGGAACTCTGAATCTTTAAAGTACTTCACCTTGAGAACTCTTGCAGCTAAAGAGTCTGGACTGAAAATTGTACACCACGCCTGTTTTGCGAGCAGATATTGGTTGAAGGGGGAAAGATCCTTGAATCCCAAGCCACCCTCACTCTTAAGCCAACATAGCTGCTTCCAAATTACCCAGCTAATCTTCCTTTTCCTGCCATTTGAACCCCACCAGAATTTCAAACACAACAAACTGAGCTCTTTACAGAGGCCATTAAGAATCTTGAACATGTTTATGGCATAATACGACACAGCTTGGGGCACCGCTTTGATGTGGACTTCCTTACCTCTAAAAAAGAACGAGTTCCCATTCCAACCTCTCATTTTATTCCAAACCTCTCTTTAATATCGTTGAACTTACGCTTGTTTCTCCCAATCATGGAGGGAAGACCCACATACTTATCCTGTGAGTTAACTTCAACAATCTCAAGCAAAGACCGAATTTCGTCTTGCACCGTGTCCTTATTTTAGGGCTAAACGTGATCATTGATTTTTTAAACTTGATTTGCTGCCCCAATCCTTTCTCAAATGTCTCGAGGATTTCACGAATACGAATGCAGCTAGCAGGAGAAGCCTTATAGATCATGATGCTGTCATTAACGAAGAACAGATGATTGATGAGAGAGCTCCCTCTACAGCACCTTGTGCCGAGCACACGACCATTACTCTCCGCTTTTGTTATCAAACTCAAAAAGGCCTTTACACACATGAGAAAAAGATAGTGGGAAAGAGGGCACCCCTGTCTTAGCCCTTTTGTTGGCGTGACCGAGCAAACTGCCTGACCATCTAGAAGGAAAGAAAGCTTGGTGGTGGAGATACAATCCAGGACTAATTTACTCTATGACTATGAGAACTTCATCTTAGACATTATGGCTTCCAAGAACCGCTACTCAACATGTCATACACCTTGCTCATATCGAGCTTCAAGGCCATCTGACCTCTGGTTTCAGACTTCTTGTGGCTGTTTGAGTGGAGTGATTCAAAATCCACCAGGATATTATCAAAAATTTGGCATCCCGGAACAAAAGCCGACTGAGATGGGGAGATTATATCTGGTAAGATAGCTTTAAGTCTAGCCGTCATCACTTTTGTTACAATCTTGTATACAACACTGCACAGAGATATATGAAGGAAGTTCTTGAGATCGATCTGGCTCTTTATTTTTGGGATAAGAACAACATTAGTTTCATTAAAGTCTCTGATCGATAATGCCCATTTAAAACCTCCAGGCAGACACCCGTAACATCCCCTCTGATTAAACCCTAGGACTTCTAAAAGAAAATTACGTGGAATCTGTCCGGACCTGGTGCTTTAGTCGGATTCAAATCAAAAACAGCTGCTCGAATTTCGTTTGTAGTAAATTTAGCTACTAGGGACACACTCATCTCCTTTGATAGCCTAGGTCTTATAGCCGCCGTAGCTTCTATGACATCATGATTCGAAGGATTTGAAGTACTTAAAAGGTCGAAAAAGAAATCATGCACAACCCTAGCTATTCCCTCCCTTGTATCCTGAACACAACCATCCATATCAAGAAGTCTAGTTATAAAATTCTTCATTTTTCTCGTCGTTGCCCACGCAGGAAAAAACTTGGAATTTCTGTCTCCAGCTTTGAGCCAATATGTTCTTGATCTTTGTTTCCAGTAAATCTCTTCACTATCAAGTAACCCCTCCACTTCCCATCTGCTTAATCAAACCTATAACCCTTGGCTTACCACACAGACTATACAACCTTTCAATTTCCCTGGTTTTCAACTCAACCTGTTTACGAATATTCCTGAAATGATAAGCATTCCAATTCGTCAGTTTTGAAGCACAACTAGTTAACTTTTCCTTCAGGTTTGTCGCATACAACCGAGACCTTTTCTGTTGCCAAGCTTTCAACACTACGCCTTGGTAGTCTTCTTCTTTTAGCCAAAATGGCTCAAACCGGAAACTTCCACTCCTGCCCTTTTGGAAGGGGTTGATAGGAGCACAGTTGAGAAGAATGGGCCAGTGATCAGAAGTATTGAAACCTAAGTGCTGCACCTTCGCATTCCAGTACTTATCCCTCCACTGATTATTAGCCAAAAATCTATCCAGCATCTCTTGAATATTTCCATTGCCATCTCTCTTATTATTTCAGGTAAGCCTTGGTCCTGAGAAACCTAAATCATGGAGGTTGCAATCGTTGATTGCTTGGTGAAATTGATTCATACCCGAGAAGTATTGTTTGATCCCCCTACCTTATCGTTCATACTAAGTAATTCGTTGAAATTGCCCCCATACACCCAAGGAAGGCTATCTATATCTTTGAGCCGTCGTCGAAGAGACCAGGACACCCCTATTTTATTAGCATTCGGTTCACCGTAAAAACCGGTAAAGTGCCAAATAAACTTATCATTCATTCTAATCCTAGCATCGATGTGACCTGAGGAAAATGAGAGAACCGTAACCACTATGTGATCCTTCCACCACTATTAACCATAGTGTCAACATTAAAACCCCCATTAAAACCGAGCATTACTTTAACATTACTAGCTTTACTACCCCTAACCTTTGTTTCAAACAATAACACTAAGCATGAGGAATGATTTTTTTGCAACCTCCGCAAGACCGTGAGCGTACGAGGGTTCCCCAGCCCCCTCACGTTCCAACACACGCCTATCATTGTGACCAGTGGGCCTGAACTTCAGGCTCCGCCGATCTCGAACAACCCACTATTGGAACTGGAACAAACACCTTCCCTTTCTTGATGTCCCTGTTTTCTTCATCCGAGAAATTAAAGACCATTTTTCGCTTGCACATCTTACCATCAATCTCTGGATGTTTTGTCTCTTCATTGCCTTGAGGATTCGATGAGCACATAATAGCCTTCTTCACTTTCTCTGGACTCTTCCCTTTCCTGAACGCTGACTTATTTTTGATGGATTTTTGTGAGGACTCCATCCTTTTGGGGGATCTCTTAATAGTCTTGCTCACCACTAGAAGTTTCTGAAGAGGACTTGAGACACTCCTCACAATTAACTGTTGATGACCTTCTCTTGCTAACCTCTTCCATTTTTTTAGAGGAGTTTTTCTTTGGAGATAAAAGGGATTTTGAGTTCTCAATTAACATTGGTTGATGGGATACATTTTCTACTATTTCCTGGTCCACAATTCCTTGACAGACTGATGTGGATTGAGCTCCTGACTTGAGATTAGGCTTGATCATTAATTGAGTTTCACTTCATGTTGGGATTTGCTCCCTAATAGTCCCAACTAATCCACCACCTGGCCCATCAACAGACAAGTCTTCCACTGTTGTAGGCCCAATTGCTTCCACGAGTGGTAGGGTTTCTCGGTTTGTAACTACTATCTGTTTCTTTAACGCCGCCTTCTGGTTGTTCATCGATATCTTCTGAGAATTTGGATATCCCAATCTCATGCTTATGGAACCATCCCCTTCTGTATCATGGGAAGTCCCAAATGTTCTCGCTCTATTCGACAAACTCCTATTCCCTGAAGATTGGAACCTTGTTTTAAATTTCTCTGAATTGGTTGCTTTCATCCAAGATCCGAACTTTAAAAGAGCTCCTTCTAACGCCATTTTCCTTGCTTCCTTGGTTGGGCACTCTTTCAATCTATGCCCTATTTTGCCACATGCATAACAAAACTCAGGTAACCTCTCATATTTCAGCCCCACCATAGTAACCTTATCACTGTTCACTAACTTTAGGTGAAGCCACCGTTTGAGGGGTTTTGTGATATCCAATTGGACTTTAACTCTCATGAATTTGCCCCAGCATTCTCTGGACTCTGCAGGGATTTCCACCACTTCACCAATTTGTTCAGCTAGCCAGTTAGCTGTCCTTCTATTCAAACACAATATAGGGATGTCATGGATTTGTATCCAGAAATCCACTTTATTGAAACCTAGCTTAGAGACCTTGCCCAACCCCACTGGTTTTTCCAACAATATTAAGCTATTTCCAAAATGCCATGGTCCTCTATGCCACACCCTATCCTTGTCTTCACTTTTGTTGAAATAGAACATAAACAGATTGTCACCTATTAGCCCGACTTCGACCTAACCAAAGGGATTCCAAATCTGTTTAATTAACCCCTTGAAAGCCTCTCGATTCACCTTTTTGCCTGATAAAACCTTCCCTACCAGACACCTATCAACATCCTCTACCCCATCTATGCTAGCTTATTCAGACCTTTCAAGAACTGCTCCATCCTCATCCCCTATGGATAAATTTTCGTACAGCTTTGTTAAATCAACCTCACTCATACTCACTAAAAGAAAGAAAACAACAAATGGGAGAAACAGAGAGATCTTATGGACATACTTAGCGAAGCTACTTCTGATGGTGAAGACAAATAACCAAGAGGACCTAACTAGTCACATGTTTTCGCTCACAGAAGGAGAGAGAGAGGAGAGAAAAAATATATTTGGAAGTGGAGTCTTTAATTGCTGCATTTTATTTTTATTAGTTGATTATAAAGAATATAAGTAAATAAAGATATATATATATATATACATATTATGCAAAATAAAGACATATTTGCTATAATTGCACTCAAGGAATAAAATATCGATATCGGTATCGATATCGGACTTCTAAATTTATGGATATATCGGGGATATTATCGATATCGGTGGATATTCGGTAAAAAATAAAAAAAATGATGGATATTTACATTTAAAGTTAGAATTTTTTTTGTGAAACTTTAGGACAATCTTAAACAAGCAATTATACATCACATGAATCATATTTCAACGATAAATTAGTATAGTTATGAGTTTAATACAAATTATAGCATAGATAGAGTCTGTATATAATTTTTAAAATTGAGTATTTAATAGAATAATATTTTTGTTACACTTTTAGAATATTATACACAATATAAAGAAATTAAATATTTAATAAACAAAATTATCATAAAAAATATATATATATAGTTATATACTTCCAAGATTATATCATAAATCATAATTTATACATAATAATACATTGCATGTTTGAAATTTAAAACTAAAATGAATTCCTTACTGGTTCAAATACATAAGATACGTTTCTATCTTGATTTGAACAATAATTTTCCCAAGAAAACGTGCTAGCATAGTTTTCAATGTAGTTATTAATATGTCAAACGTATGTTGCTTGATCTCTTCCAACTGATCTATGAATTAGGTAGTTTGGATTTACCCAACTTGGTAAATATTGTTGATATGCATGCATATGTATTGCATATGACATTTGTGGAGAAGGATAATCAAATATACTGCAGCCACCATAACTACCATAATATAGTACATGAGAACCTGACATTGTCTGTGAATCACCTAAAGAACTATTTTGTGTCCATACTCATTAAAGAGAGAGTCATATTCAAAGAATCTTCATCAATTTGACTTGTTCCTCTATGTTGTCTACCATGATTTTGATCAAAATTACCTACATGATCATCCCAAACCACCGACACGAACATCCCAACCTCTTGCACCAGAATCCCAACCTCCTCCATCATCTTCATCATCTTTTCCTCCACTATTTTCATCAGAGGTATATTGGTTATCAGAAAAGCTGCTTACAGTAACTCCACGATCTACACCAACTTTTTCTCTAATCACTTGTTCAACATTTATTCCCATGTCTCAAGCATAAAAAGTAATTTGTGGATCAGGATTTTCCTCATCATCATCCAAATATGCAGGTCTAACCCAATAAAAAAAATGATTCTCATTATCGTCCCCTACTTCAGTAGCTACTTAAAGTAGATCCATAAAATCAGTTTCATCTACTTTATCTTTTTCAGCTGCAATATCCCTAAGTTTCAACTTCATATTATAATAACAATAAACAAGTTGTTAAAGCTTAGAATAGGCAACCCGGTTTCTTTGTTTTGTGTAGATTAAATTAAATGTGGACCAATTTCTTTCGCATGCAGAATATGATGTTGTTTGTGATAGTATGTGAATTGTTATTGCACGCAATGATGAATCACAATTTTCATACATTACCCACCAATCAGCTGCAATACAAATTATTAAGTATTATAAGTATGAATACCATTTCAATGATATTATTATTTATTATTATTACATAGATTTTTGTAATAAAACTTATATACTCGGTTGCATTTTGCTTCTAGCTGTCATGGATGCTCGTTCACCAAAACTTTTCTTTATATCATTAAAGTATGTGAGCTACATTCATGACTTATGAGATTAGTATGTAAATAATATATATAAATATGAGTATATGACACAATACTCCCATACAAAAAAGTTATAAATATTGGAATTATAAAATTGATTGTAAGTTGCAATTTTTTACCTCATTTCCAAAATTAGCAATCCCTACAGTTTCAGGGTCTAATTGCGTATAGACAATATGTACGGCTTTCAAAAGATCTGGATTATTCTCAATATTGTCTTTATATTTGTACTTTTGGTTCAAATAGTAAGTTAGAAGAATAAAAAATATTAATTTTAGTATAAATAATAAAATAATTTTCAATATAGATTATTTGAACAATAATTTTAGTGTTAAAATTAATTTTTTTTTAAAAAAAAAATTGTAAAGTATTCCTAGATTTCGGGATGAAATTCATAATATTTCAGAATATCGGAAGATTTTTATAGATATTTCAAAATTGACCGGATATTTACTAGATATTGGATATTACCCCTGTTTTGATATCGGTCCCTCTAAAATATTGATATATCAATATATATATATCGGTAAATATATTGATTTTAAGTTCCTTGATTGCACTTACATACAACTTTTGGGGTCCTCATTCTGTGTACCCTTATAAATAATAATATAATTCAGCTTAAAAAATAATAAAAATAAAAATAATATAATTCGCTCTCAAGTCCTAACCCTCGTGTTTCAGTTTTGTACAAACCCGCGTAAAACCCTCTCCCAAGTCATAAACTAAAACTACACCCGGCGGCGACAATGACGCTGTCATTCACTTCAAAATCTCTCCGCTTCTCATTCTCCTTAGCCCCCTCTCATTCAAAATCCAACCCATACCCCAAAATACCCCTCCCTAACCCCAAATTCCATCAGTTTCCTCAACCTCTCTTACGACTTAAGCCGATCTCCGCCGTCCAATCCAAAACCTTAATTCCGGATGCGGGAGCAATTGTGGTGGACAGGGTGACGGAGGCGGAGCTGAAGGAGAATGGTTTCAGGAGCACGCGCAGGACGAAGATCGTGTGCACGATCGGGCCACAAACGTGTGGCTTCGACGATCTGGAGGCCTTGGCCGTCGGTGGCATGAATGTGGCGCGTATCAACATGTGTCACGGCACCCGCGAGTGGCACCGACAAGTGATTGAACACGTTAGAAGGCTGAACGAAGAGAAAGGGTTCGGCGTTGCGGTGATGATGGACACTGAAGGGACTGAGATCAACATGGGGGACCTTGGTGGCGCAACCTCTGCTAAGGCCGAGGTAATCAACCAACAATAATCACCATCTCGTATTTCCCTGATTCTATATATGTTCATGTGCCAGTCTCATTGGGCTTAAACTTGTATTATGATAAACACATACTAAAAATAGCTTGATTATAATTTATTGTTCGATGTAAATATTCACTATTGTTGGTGCTATTAGTTCTTAATAATGTCTGTGATACAATACTTGATCATTATCAATTGTATTCAATGATCTCCTTGAGGCACTTTTAACAAGACAAAGTCATTTCTTTTCTATTTAACCCATTCAGAGCCTATAGTAATCGGCTACTCATGTTCTGTAGGACGGTGAAATCTGGACCTTTACTGTTCGTGCTTTGGGTTTAGATTGTCCAGACCGCACAATTACCGTCAATTATGATGGTTTTGCCGAAGGTATTATTTTCCAAGTCCTCTCATGTTATAAATAAACTGCTTCAAATATATACACATGTATGCATTACCTGCTTCCTTTTTTATAGACATACACTTTCATGCTAGTATACAAAGCTCGACCCGTATATTTAATGTTTATTATCATTATATAAGTAACTCGAAATCAGTACTATCCCATTGCTACTTTACTAGATACACCTGTGTTAATTATTATTATTAATTCCCAAGAGAGTTGTCATTGCTTCGAAGATGCCTATATTTTATTTAATTATTTTAGTTGAGAGAGTGGAAGTAATAAATAAGCCTTTGGTTATTTTAAACTATGTTATTGGACGCAACAGATGTTAAGGTGGGTGATGAACTCCTTGTTGATGGAGGAATGGTGAGATTTGTTGTGACTGAGAAGATTGGTCCAGATGTCATCTGCTGCTGTACAGATCCTGGAATGTTACTGCCTCGTGCTAATCTAACTTTTTGGAGGGATGGGAGTCTGGTTCGAGAGCGTAATGCTATGCTTCCTACTATTTCCTCTAAGGTTGGTGCCTAGTGAAATTTAAACAATTTACATAAATTTTGGAAGATTCTATCAAACAGGAAGTTTAATAAGCAATCTTACCTCTCATACCTCAAATATGATGTAATTTATTGATTGTTGAAGTGTCCTTTTGTTGGGATCATGATCTGAAGAATCCATATTTCTGAATTCATCATAAGTAAATATCATTTCTCAATCGGCTATATTTTACCATATGTGATTCTTATTGTACTGACTGCGTGGTTTGGTTGGGAGGTTAGGTAATGTTTAATAGGAACTTTTCATTTGTTCAATTGAAAATGCACTTGTCTTTTAGTTTTATTAAATTTTTGTATTCTTTGCTACTCTTTTCTTACAATTATCTCTAGTTGTAATATTTGCTAATTAATTCTAACTGTCTTGATACAAGTTAGGAGGGTAGCAAAAAGCCACAACTTGATTCTTTAGTTGAAGTATTCCTTCCTGTAAAGTGGTTAAATGCATTATATGGTAGAAGCCTTGTTATTGTTTTCCTATCTAAAAATTATGAATTTAATTTTTAGACATGCTGTAAGTTTTTCCAACAGATGTTTCTGTTCTGTATGATTAAATTCTATATAATTGTCGATTTTTATTTCTGAGATTAGGTGATTTGTGTCCTTGTCAAGATTCTTATTCTTGACATTAATTGGATTTTGCATGTAAGCTTTGGTGGTTGAATGAAGTGGAATAATGCTGCCTACATAATGCAAACTTTTGTTTTCTCGACTAATGTGTTCTTGCAAAAGCATTTAGCCTTTTACTTCTTAGGGCTATCCATTTGGAGCACTAATTTCATCTGTATCGGTGAAGACTTGTATTTAAAGTCTTGAATTTCATGCAGGATTGGCTGGATATTGATTTTGGAATTGCCGAGGGCGTTGATTTCATTGCAGTATCTTTTGTTAAGTCAGCTGAAGTGATTAAGCATCTAAAAAGTTACATTGCTGCGCGATCTCTGAAAAAGTAAGCCTTTATTTACTGGTCCTCTAGTAATGTATTTCAAAGTACACCATACATTGTTTTTCCTGACCTAGATAGTTAAAATTATGATGATTCAACTTTGTGCACTTTCACCAAGTATTAATTCTAGAAATTTACATGAGCAATGTAATCTAGCTTGCCATGCCAACTTTCTAGATTTTAGATGTTTGTAGTAGTTAGAATAGAACACTGAAGTAGGCATAATACATGTGTCATTCTCCTCATGTTGCAATAAATGGAGGTTATCATTCTAATTTTGACTAATGAGATTCTTACATGCCAATCATGCTTGGAGAGAGAGAGAGAGTAAAGCTATACAACTCAAAAAATTAGCTCAACAATCAACCCAAATGATGTGGCAACTAGCAAGTGATTTGTCATTACCATGTAAATCATGGGATGGTGTGGTGAATGATAAGATACGAAAAAATCACCTACCACATCATCTAGGTTGATTTTTGAGTTAATTTTTTGGGTTGTATAGCATTAACGGCATTATGATAATTTCAAGTGAAATCAAGAAAGCATTCAATCTCAGCATTAGTTTTTCAGAATAGAGTGGGGTTTGTTTTTTGTAACTTGAGTCTTAATTTCACATTTTCACATGACAATTTAAGTGGGTTTAAGTTTTTTATTTTTTTCCACTCAAGTTTAAATTAAGATAAAAGCCTATTAATATTAAAAACTCTTAAATCAATAAATTAACACAAACTTCCTAAATAACCTTACATAATTAAGTTATTACCAAAATACTCCTTCCAAAAAAAATTCCCAAAACTTTTCATCAATAAATTGACATAGCTCACTGAAATAACCTTACACAGTTAAGTAATCATCAAAATACCCATATTCCCCAAAAAAATCTCCAATCCTAACAAACCATAATCAAATATTCTAATGTAAATATTTTTTGTAGAAGAAGGGGACATCACTGCTGACGACGCCTTTCTAGATTTGGCCAAGGGTGGCTGTGATGGGGAATAGGGAGTAGTTATCTATTTAATATTAGTTATGAATAATTACCTCATTTAGAGATAAGTTTAGGTTTTATTTATCATTATTAGGGTTTATTTATTATTATCAGGATTTAGTTGTTATCTTTTTGTTAGCTATAAATAAGTCTCTTCAGAGCCTATTGTAGTTAGACTTGATGAATTGAATAAAAAATTGAATTTCTTTGTTTTCCAATCTCCTTTTCTGGTTCTATTTCCTTTTGGTTCTACATCAATTGGTATCAAAGCCTATTTTCGTTCCTATACGCTTCCATCAATTTTTTTTTTTTTTTTTCCCACACAAATCTACACCCAACAAGCCTCAAACACGTAAACACATATTAGAAATCAGAAACCTTACCTGTCGGAAGTACACGCCCCCACGCGCCGCCAATGCGTGGTTGCCACCTCTAGCACCATCAGATTCAGACAAGGCTGACCGTCGCTTTTCCTTTCATCGCCAACGTCTAGTTCTGCCTCGATCAACACAGATCTGCGTTCAAAGAGTTGACTGTCGCCGTTCACCTTTGCCGTCGATAGGCGTGTGGACCGTCATTGCCGGTCCCAAACAATTCGTCGGCTGCTGCTTCTTCTGATTGTGGATCCAGTTTTTGGTCAACTGGCAGTAATACCTTTTTCGTAATGAGTTTGTCTTTTACTCTGACCCTCAGGCTTTATGTTACCTACAGTCCCAAAAACAATTGAACTTTAGGCATGTTAAATGGTTTGATTTCTTCAAACGTTCACCTTTGTTATTAGACACTGTCCTGGGGTAGATAATAAAGTTGCAAATGCTCTTAGTCGTGTTCTGACAGTGGTCCAGTCTTTAAGTATCACAGTACCAGGATTGGATAGAATCAAATCAGAGTATTCCACCTGTCCAGACTTTGGCATTATATTCCAAGAAATTTTGGACGGCCATCGTCGAGACCATGTAGAATTTGTCATTAGGGGAGGTTATCTCTTCTGTGGGTCCCACCTTTGTCTCCCTCGTACTTCCCTTTGTGACTTTTTAGTATGGGAAATGCATGCTGGTTGGTTAGCCGGTCATTTAGGTCGTGATAAAACCATAGCTTTGGTTGATGATAGGTTTTATCGGCCTTCTTTCAAACTTGATGTTGCTAGGATAGTTTCCCAGTGCAGGACTATCATTTGACTAAGGCAGCAAAATAGAACATTGGTCTTTATACACCTTTGCCTGTTCTTCACACCTCTTGGAGAGACTCGAGCATGGACTTTGGCCTTGTCTGAATCTGATGGTGTCGGCGGCGGCGACCACGCATCGGCAGCGGCAGCGGTGCGTGAGCAGTGGCGTGTGGGCGCGTGTTCTTCCGATAGGTAAGGTTTCTGATTTCTTATGTGTTTACGTGTTTGAGACTTGTTGGGTGCATATTTGTGTGGGGAAAAAAAAAGAAAAGAAAAAGAAATTGATGGATGCGTATAGGAACGAAAATAGGTTTTGATACCAATTGATGTAGAACCAAAAGGAAATAGAACCAGAAAAGGATATTGGAAAACAAAGCAATTCAATTCTTTATTCAATTCATCAAGTCTAACCCTACAAAAAGGTTCTAAAGGGGCCTTTTATAATAATCAAATACAAGAGATAGATACAAAGAGATTAACTAGAAAACAAATACTAAAAGATAATAACCTGAATCAATTATCTCTAAAGGAGATAATATCCCCAAAATCCCTAATTAACTTTCCTAAACTTACGCCTAACGTAAGTTCTCAAATCCCTAACTACTTCCCCATCATTCTCCCCCGGTTGAAAAGAACTCAACTTTGGCAAGTGGTGCTGTAAATAATTTTCCAATAAGGACCGGGCAATACTACGAACTTCGGACTCTGAAATCCAAGTGTCCTCTGTGCCAACGAACCAAAAATTGTTAACAACCACCCTGAGTAGAGGTAACAAGGCGATCATCCAAAATCTGCTCAACCTGATCGACATGATTGGTTGCAACAGGCGGAATGCTAGGCAATAGGTTACTAGAAGGAGCTGTAGAGACATCAGAGGAAATAACAGGAGGCTCGAATGTACCTCGGTAAGGATACAAGTCCGACACGTTAAACACTGGACTAATTGTTAAATCAGTAGGCAAGTAAATAAGCATTAGATCCAAGCCGTTTAAGAACACGAAAAGGCAGAATGTGGTGGAAAACGGGCAGGGCATATGCGAACCATGACAAAGTCACCCTCCCCAAACTCTAACGGTCTACGGTGCACATCAGCAGCTAATTTATAGTTATCATTACTTAATGCAATTTGGCAATGCACTTCAGTATTAAGTCATGCATATGAGTGGCAAAATCAGTAGCAAATTTAGATATACGTGACTCAAGTTGTATTGGTGCCAAGTCAATAGGTTGACGAGGTGAAATGCCGTGAACAATCATAAATGGGCTTTTTCCAGTGGTTCGGTGGATCGAGTTATTGTAAGCAAATTCAGCCATAGGAAGAAAAAGGTCCCAATTACCAAGTTTATCACCCATCACCCATCTAAGAAGGTTGCCTAAGCTACGATTAACGACCTCAGTTTTACCATCAGTTTGGGGATGAAAGGCAGAGGAGAAGGTAGTACCAAATAATTTTCATAAAGTCTTCCAGAAATAACTCATAAAGCGCACATCACAGTTAGACACAATGGTAACAGGCAATCCATGTAAACGTACAATCTCTCTAAAGAACAATCATGCAACAAGTGAAGCATTAACTGTTTTGGAGTAGGGGGATGAAGTGGGCCATTTTAGAGAATCTATCAACTACCACCAATATTGAGTCATAAACACATACCGTTTTGGGCAACCCTAAAACAAAGTCCATGCTCAAGTCTCTCTAATGGGTGTGGGGAACAGGCAAAGGTGTATAAAGACTAGTGTTTTGTTTTGTTGCCTTAGCTCAATGACGTCCTGCACTAGGAAACTATCCTTGCAACATCACGTTTCAAAGGAGGCCGATAAAACCTATCCTTAACCAAAGCTATGGTTTTATCACGACCTAAATGACCGGCTAACCCACTAGCATGCATTTCCCGTACTAAAAAGTCATGAAAGGAAGTACGAGGGAGACAAAGGTGGGACCCGCGGAAGAGATAACCATCCCTAATGACAAATTCTAGATGGTCTCGACAATGGCCATCCAAAATTTCTTGGAATATAATGTCGAAGTCTGGACAGGTGGAATACTTTGATTTGATTCTATCCAATTTTCGTACTGTGATACTTAAAGACTGGACCACTGTTAGAACACGACTAAGAGCATCTGCAACTTTATTATCTACTCTAGGACGGTGTCTAATAACAAAGGTGAACGTCTGAAGAAATTCAGATCATTTAACATGCCTAGGGTTCAATTGTTTTTGGGACTATAGGTAACGTAAAGCCTGATGGTCAGAGTAAATGACAAACTCGTTAGGAAAAAGGTAGTACTGCCATTAATGAAGAGCCCTAACAATGGCATAGAACTCTTTATCATAGGTTGAATACTTTTGTTTGGCTGAGTTCAGTTTCTCACTAAAAAAAGCTACTGAGTGTCCCTCCTAACTAAGTACCCACCAATACCTACCCCGGATTTAGTTATCTTTTTGTTAGCTATAAATAGGCCCCTTCAGAGCCTATATTAGTTAGAATTGATGAATTGAATAAAGTATTGAATTGTTTTGTTTTCCAATCTCCTTTGCTGGTTCTATTTTCTTTTGGTTCTATATCAGGCTGGCTAGCCTCCTCTTGTTTGATGGGAAAAAGTCATAAAACAGGAGGCCACTGCCTCCTTGTTTATGGGCTGCCAGTAACCTTCATGTTGTTGCTGGAGACCGATACCATCGACGGCCTCCTATTGTAAAAAATGTAAGAGGTTGTGGGCCTTTTCCATACTCTCTCCTTCCATAGCCACTAATAGGGGGGAGCTAATGCCTCTTGATAATCCCTTGGCAAAGAGACAAACTGACAAAGACAAGGCAAAGGAACAAAAAGTAAATGAAAGAGCATCAAGGGAGACGTAATGAGCAAGAGGATACCTGGTAGAAGATCTTTGACCTTTTCGGAGAACAATAGGAAGGTCAAGATCCCTTGTTTATTTGACGTGGAAGGATCTTGGTTGGAGATGGACTTTGCCTTTGGTATAGACTATAGAGGGCTGATCAGTCGGAGCAATACTACCTTAATGGTCCACCACTAGCCACTAGGTCTAGTAGTAGTCTATATACACTTGTACTATTGATTGAATGAAGGAACAAGTCAATTTTCTCTTTCTCTTATCTCTTTGGTGTTAACAAACATAATTTAAAATTTTGTTATTTTGATTAGTTTAAACTATTAAAATTAAGAAATGCTAAATACATGAAGACAATTATGATTTAAATACCAAAGTTAATGATATTCTAAGGATTTAAATGGAAAAAGCAAACCACTCAACATTTGTATTAAGACATGTCAAAAAAGAAAACAAACATATTAGGAAGTCTTCAGCATTAAGACCTATTAAGATTTAAGAAAAAACAAACGCTACCTTAGTGGCTGTTTTTATTTTTATTTATTTTTTATTTTTTTATCTAAAGTCTTATAAGACCTTAATTTATTAGACTTACGGATAAGTCTAACAAATTAAGATACTATAATATGCTTTTTTTATTTTTTTTATTTTGGATGACTTATTACAAATGTAAAGTTGATTAGGTTGTGTTAGGGTTTCTTTAAAATTGGGAATTTTTGGAAAATTGATTTTTAAGGTTTTATTATGTGAATAAAATTGTAAATGTATAAATTGTTATAGAATATTTGTGGAAATTTACTAAAAAAAATCTACTGTAGCACTTTTAAAATAAGATTAAAGTCAAATTTTTTTTACTTTTTCTAAAAGACATATATCTTAAAATAAGATATAAGTTGGAAAAACAAATAAATTGATTTATCTTAATTTAAGATATGGGAGGCAATAAGTCTTATAGTTAAAAAAACAAACAGCCCCTTAGTCTTTACATTCTTGCATGTTTTATACTTTATAAATCCTTGTATGAGTTGTTTCTTCACACAAAAACTATACTCTGTTCTTATTTTTGTCAATTACTAATTACTATATATCAAGTTTCCCTCACTCATTATCTGTCTAAGTGTCAATATTTTTGCTATTTTTGCTATTTTTGCTATTGTCTTATCTTCAGTTCTTCACATTCTTATCACTTTTTATAATTTTTATCTGAACATGTGATGGAGAAAAATATTATATTTTAGAGATTTATAGCTTTATTAGATTAGGGTTTTAATGAACAATTTCCTTGTATTTCTTTCCTATTTAAGTGATTTAGTTTCCAATTTGATCAAGGTGCCGTTTGTTTTTTAAACTTAAATCTTATTAGTCTTAAGTACTTATTATTAGGTCTTAGCCATTAAGACACCATAACTTATTTGTTTTTTGCTTGAGAGGTTTTCACTTAAATATCAAGTGGTTTTCATTTTACTATTATACCTCTTATTTTAATTATTTTTATTTTAATAATAATAATATTATTTTAAAGTGGATTTTAATATTATTTAGTATTTATTATTATATATCAAATAAATAATAATAATGTAATTATGTTATTTAAAATAAATAAATAAAAAATTATTAAAATTTTTTTTTAAAAAAAAGAAGTTAGCGAGGAAGGAGTTCTTCCTCAAGAGGAGGCCAAAAACCCTCCTCTAGCAGCAATGACGGAGACCGGTGGCCACCTTCGTTGAGGCGCAGCCTCCTCCGTTAAGACGACCGGGAGCAGCGGCCTCCTTCCATTAATTGAGAGGAGGCCAGCCCGCCTCCTCTGATCACGATTCATGGGGGCGGCGCCACCGCCTCCTCCTCCTCCCATGAGATTGAATTTTAGGGTTAGGTTTAGGGTTTGATGAAATTGGGGATTTTTTTTTGTCAATGTGATATTTTTGATAATAATTTAATTGCATTGGGTTATTTTATTAAATTAATGTTAATGTAATAACTATCACTTATTTTATAAGTGAAAAGTCAAAAAATTTAGCTTTTTAATTTTAGACATTTTTACTTGATTTAAGTTATAAGTTGAAAAACAAATGGGACTTCATTTAAGATGTAAAAAAAACAGCTCCTAAGTTTAGGTGCCTATAAATAGGCTTTTCTTCTGTTTGTTTTCCGGACTATAATTTGATGAAATAAAGTGATGTTGAATTCTTTTCCCTATTTTTCTCTGCTTTCTTTTCCCCCAACTTCCTCCCATTTATTCTATATTTTCTCCCCTTATTCTATCTTTTACGTTGGTGCTACATCAACGTGCTAGTCTTTTATTACACCAAAGACAATCACGTTTATGTTTAAGAAACACATATAATAGAAAGTCCAATCCTTAATTGGTTTATGAGTTACTTGCTTTACATCTTAGTTATTACTTCCCTTTGTAATGTGACTGTTGTAAGATTCCCTTTACAGCTTTACTTTCTTTTTACATGATATGTTCATGTTTTATTACAATCAACATTGTGATAAAGACCTCTTCAACTCTATATGGCTAGAATCATGTTCAAATTTAGAAATGCTACATATAGCAAATCTATGTAGTCTTATTATTACACTATTGCAGTTGCTTGTGCCATTTATATTTCTAGTGGTTAAGTTTCTATGAAACAGTAGTTTATATTGTGGTTTGATTCTGCAGTGACATTGCTGTAATTGCGAAGTTAGAGAGTGTAGACTCTCTGAGTAACTTAGAGGAGATCATTCTAGCATCAGATGGAGCTATGGTAGCCAGAGGAGATATGGGTGCACAAATACCATTGGAACAGGTCCCATCAGTTCAAGAAAATATTGTTCAGCTGTGCAAGCAGTTAAATAAGCCGGTTATTGTTGCTTCCCAGCTGCTTGAATCCATGGTTGAATATCCTATACCAACTAGAGCTGAAGTTGCTGATGTTTCTGAAGCAGTTGGACAGCAGGCAGATGCTTTAATGCTTTCTGGTGAGTCAGCCATGGGTCATTACCCTGAGAAAGCATTAGCTGTACTGAGAAATGTCAGTTTGAGAATTGAGAGGCGGTTGAGGGAGAAACGACATTCTACGTTAGAAGTTCAAACTATGTCATCTTCAGTGCACATTGGTATTCAAGAGGAGATGTGCAATGCAGCTGTAAAAATGGGTAAGCACTCTTTATCTTTGCCTCTAATCTAATCTATTTGACTCGAAAAGATTTTACCTTTTTTAATTCTAAATTGGTTGAAAAAAGGCCTACAACAAACTGAAGTGAATTATCCTGTGAAAACATCAATTGGGTGACCCATTCTGATTTGTGCAAAATATGAGAAATTTATTAAGGCTATTCAGATTTTCTCTTTTTATTTATCTTTTTCTTGGTATGTCATCTGATCACATACTTACCATAACTTTTAAATGCATGTGAGTTTATTTGAGTGCACTGGTTCCTATTTAACAATATTTATTGATTTTGCTTTTACTTTATTTCAGCCAGAGGAACTTTATTTGGATATTTCTATTTAGGACCCGTTGAGTGGCAGATTTTGGATACTGCATTTGTTTAAATCACATAGCTATTTTATTTCAACCAGAGGAACTTTATTTGGATATTTCTATTAGGACCCGTTGAGTGGCAGATTTTGGACTTTGCATTTGTTTAAATCACATAGCATTTCAATGCCAATCCACGTGGAACGTGAATTCTACCCCAGCAAGATTCTCCAGTCTTGACTCCTCCCCCAAATTCTATCACACAAATATAATTTAATGTTGCACCAAACTAAGGACAGTATTTTTAATCTAATTAGAGTCCCATAAAATCCCAATCCCAAATCCTATCACATTCTA
This sequence comes from Acer negundo, assembly GCA_035582765.1. NCBI lineage: Eukaryota > Viridiplantae > Streptophyta > Magnoliopsida > Sapindales > Sapindaceae > Acer > Acer negundo. The sequence continues at coordinate 18,734,341 of CM069236.1, read as the reverse complement.
CGGACCAAACAGAACCTAAAGTAAGTTAAGTGACATATAAAGTTAACTTTTATGGATAGTAGTTCTGAAATTTTAGGTTTTTACAAGAATTTTGTAGCAGAAACTGCAATAAGGTTAGTTCTAGATATAATTCAAACAGGTGTTGCAATTTAATGATACAGTCAACTATTATACGTTCTTTGATTCTGTATGTTCTTGATTGGTTGTACTTGTAATCTAAATCATTTTCTGATGGTCCCCATCATCTGTTATGCTGGAATTATTTTCACTACTTTTTATGATGTTATTCTCATTATGTTAATTATCTAACATGTACCTTGAACTTCCAGCCAACAAATTGGAAGCAGATGCACTTTTTGTTTACACGAAAACTGGAAACATGGCATCGCTTTTGTCCCGTAATCGACCTGACTGTCCAGTTTTTGCATTTACTCCAAATTCATCTGTTCGGAGGCGCTTGAACCTGCGGTGGGGTTTAATACCTTTCTGCCTTGGTTTCTCTAATGAGATGGAGAGCAACCTCAACAGAACTTTCTCCCTGCTTAAAGCAAGAGGGATGATCAATTCTGGTGACCTCATCATTGTTGTCTCTGATCAGTTGCGATCCATTCAAGTGATCAATGTTCCCTGAAGCAGAATATATACTTTGCATTATATACTTATTTATTTATTACCTTTATAGTAGTGGTAATATATCATTCAGTTTAGGTCAGGGAAGTCACTAATGTTTTGGCAGGGTAAAGGAATAGGAATCACCCATGTCAAGAGATATATTCTTTTTCAACTTCCACACGGCCACGCCACAGCGCAGACCATTAAGAGCGATGAGGAGCAATAAGTGTATGTTTCTCATTTCCTTTGCTTTTACTTTTGTTTTGCATATCTTAAGGAAAGTATTCATAGTTGCAGATTCCAATTATTTGTCTTAGAAAAGTGGAACACATTGAAAGATGATTTTCAGTGGCATTAAGGCCGTGTGTGTTAAGTAGTCTATACCTTTCGTTATGAAATACATTAAATTAATATCTTGTATTTTATTTTATTTATTTTATTAGTATTATTAAATAATGGAGTACATCACAAATCTCCTCCATTCATTTAATGGAGGAGATAAGATCTCATCCATCTATTTTCATTATTTTTATATCTCCTCCATCTATTTTCATTATTTTTAATTATTTATTATTTAAATAATTAGTTTTAACTTGAAAATTAAAGGGATCAAACTAACCTATTGTTGTTAAAGTTAACGGTTTAACTTTAACTGCAGAATATGTTTGTGTTGAATTTACTTAGTGACATTTGTCTAAAGGCTCCGACTGTTTCGTTGTATTGTATTGTCAAATACCGTAAACACCGTATTTATTTGGTTGTATTAAGTTGTATTGTATTAGAAAAAGCTTTTTTTTTTTCTTTTCAACAAATATAGAATATTAATCAAATATGTGTTATGTTGTTAATATTTTTTTATAATTTCAAAATTATATAGTATATATTTATTTTATTTATAAAAATATTATTTATTTAAATTTTTTGTTTTAATTAAAAAAATATTTATTGATTTTTAAATAAAAATATTTATTGATTTATTAACTATATATTTTTTTTAATATTATATTTTTATAATATAATAAAATACAATAAAGTAATATATGAATAACTTCGCTATGTTTAGTAAGAGGGAAAGATGAATTAAGGAGAGTGAGCAGGAGGTATGGAGAAGATAATATTTATCATTCATGTTGTTTGGTATTAAAAAAAGAGTTGAATAGATGGATTGGTATATAATTTGTAAATTTACTATATTACTCTTTTATAAATTAAGGGTAATATTATTATTTCCCACTCATTATACCCCACCTGTTCTCATCCGTACAATAATGGGAGGATTGATTTTGGTGGGTCCGGAAGGAGTCTCCCTCCCTATTCTCTCCTCTCTCCTGTCTCTTAAACCAAACAATAGATTGAAACTCTCCTCCCATCCCTCTCTCTCCAACCATTTCTCTCCCTCCATTTCTCCTTCTTACCAAACAGAGTTGTTAATACGATATAATGCAATGCATCACCAAACAGGGGTTTGTATTAATGATAATACGGTCCAATACAATCCAATACGTTGTGTTAAATGAGCCCTTGAGATATATTCATTGTACTTTAGTTTAGTTCAATTACCTAAATATAATTAATAATTATTCTGCTCATCACCAACGAAGAACTACGAAAACATTATAATATTAATTAATCCAAAAGATTCATGTTATATAGCTAAAAATAAGAGCAAATTTTGTTTGAGAACTTTAGCTATGGATTTAGGCTAGATAGTTCAGCATAAACCCGGAAACAATACAAAGTTTGTTGTCTTACAATTATGTATCTTAAAATTAGGAGATTCAGATGTTCACCAATATCTTATTTCAACATTGGCAATTGGCGGTGGCAGAGACGCCTTGAACTGTCTCCTTACAGCTGTAGTGTTTTCTCCCTAAAACGGCAACATATAGCTTAAGCGGGATACTCACAATGTAACTAGCTTGAGACAGACAAGGGCATTAAGCTAAATAATCAAAATCCTTTTTCTGATGTGCAGGATCCTCGACTAGAGGTAAGCATAGAGCATATTTGGATTATTATAGACTGTTAATCATCTCTTAAAGAAATATTGAAGGAGAAGGAGAGAATTTAGAGAATCATGAGAGGGTTTTTCAAATATTTATTGAAACTTCTTTCACTTCTGATTGTTACAATAGCTTAATGCCTCCTTATATGGGGGGGGAAGCAAACATGCAAAGTCATGCCAAACATGAGGTTGACTGAATAAGAGCAATAATTATAATATACAGGGTCGTGCCAAACAGGTGGCCGACAAGGTAGGAATAATAATGCAAAGAGGCCTAACAAGTGTCACAATAATTAAAAACACAGTCCAAACTAAATTATTAAAGCAATTAAAGTGCATATAGGATAGGGTCACGAGCTGTTTAAATTGCAGTAGGCATGATCCTTGTTGTCTGAATCTTGGGCTCCACAAATAGTGTAGGGCCAGGTGTCAAAAGCCATAGGGTCTTGAGAGTTGCATAGGACGGAATCCTGAAAATGGTGCCAACTTTGTGAGGGGTCTCTGTGTATTTCTGGGAGGATGAAATGTTCATGAGGTGGGACGCCATTGATGTCGCAAAGGAAGTTGAGCAGAGATATTTGGATATTCTATGAGTAGGTTTTTGGATAGTCATAAGTAGTATGTCATTCATATCAGATGTTAGGAGACCACATAAGTTTCTTATGAGGATTGAAACGGTAGGGTTGGTGAAGTATCCAGATGCACGAGATTGATGATGAAGAATCATAGTCAAGTTTTCACAGATTATACTGACCCATGAGCTTATTGAGCTCAGATTTCCAATAGCTTAGGGAATTGAACCATTGTAGGAAGGTCTAGAGAAGAGAATTCTCGTGAGCGGGGTCATGGAGATAGAGATACATAGCAGAGAGGGAAAATGATGGCATGATGGTGAAGAACGGATAGGCATCAAAGAAACCATAGAACCTGTGGTGAGAAATAATAAAAGGGTGGCATCAGGAAAGGGTCAAGGAAAGGTCTGGTAGGATTGACGAGTGTGCCGGACTCATTAACTTTGAATTTGAGCCAAATAACTCCGCAGATGTGACTAGGCAAATTCTTGAATGCGAGCAAGAGAAGGTTGACTCGGTGGAACCATTTTCATGAGCTCAGGTGGGAAGGATTTATCAGTGAGAGTTAGTGAAGATGATGTAGAGGATGATACTGAGATGGCCATGAAGATGAGAGATATGGGTCTGCAATTGGTGACGAGATGAACTGGTGATGGTCAGGAGAGCATGTCCGCTATTATATTGTGTTGGTCTTTCACGTGTTTAACAGTAAAGTTATAACTGGAAAACCAATCTTTCAATCTCAATAGTTGAGGATTGAGAGGAATCTTGTTGTCAAACTCAAGAATTTTTGGGAAGGATGAATTGTCCATTTCAAAAATAAAGTGTTTTGTCTTGAGATGGAAATCAAACTTTTGGATTCCATATTTGACCACAAGAATCTCCTTGTAGATAGTGTGGTAGTGTTGCTATGCATCTTTGAATTGGCTGTTAGCATGACCACAATATTGTCTTTTTCCATCTTTATCTTTAATTAGGCCGGCCCCCTAACATGTGTCACTAGCATCAGTCTGAAGGATGAGCTGGCCAGTGGATGGGATGGTAAAGGTTGGAGGAGACTGGACAATCTCTTTTAACTTAGACAAAGCTTCTGTGTGACATGTGCACCAAGGGGGTGATTATTTTTTAAGAGAGCTGAGAGTACCGAAGTATAGCGAGACATGTGAGGAAGAAAGTCTCTAATGAAATTGATTATTCCAAGAAATTGTTGAACTTGTTTCGGAGTGAAATGTGAATCTGGGAAATTCAGTAATTGACCGGTTAAATGAGGACCGGGACAGTATTGGCCTTTGGAGATGTGCATTCTGAGAAAATCTATCTTCGTCTGTCCTATGGAACTCTTTTTGTCTGAGAGCATGATACCATAACGATCTATCAATTCGTGGAACTGACAGAGGAGTTGATTGTGTGAAGTCTTAGTGGAAGAGAACAACAAGATGTCATCAATATAGACCAAGGTCGAATGTAGGATAGGATGAAAAATCCTAGTGATGACATTTTGGAATAGTGAAGGAGCTGTCTTTAAACCGAATGGTAAAACTGTCCATTGGTATTGAGCATTGGGAAGACATAATGCCGTTTTGTACCTGTCATCAGGATGTATCCCGATTTGCCAAAAAGCTCTTTTAAGGTTAAATTTAGAAAAAATGGTGGCACTAGGGAGTTGGGAAAACAATGTGTTGGTCCTAGGTACTGGGAACTTATCATCGCGAAGGAAGAGGTTAAGAGGTTTATAGTCAATGACTAATCTCTTTTTGCCTTGGAGTTGTTCCGAACGTTTGTCGACGTAAAAAGCTTGGCATGCCCATGGGGAGGAAGTAAGTTTAAGTAAACCATGTCAGAGCAGTTCATCACACTCATCATTTGCTAACATGAGGTTTGAGGGTGACATGCTGGAATGAGAGGCCTTAGTGGGATTTGCATTTTCATTAAGCTTGAAAGGGAGCTTAATAAAAAACTTTAGATTTTTCCATAAGGGCCTAGGGTGGCGGAAATCAGCATGGCTGTTAGTGCAGAACTGCTGCAATTGTTGTTGAACGTCCTAGAATGAGGGATGAATTTCAGATAATGGAAAAATCTTAGGGATGCTAGAGAAAGCTTTGAAATCCCTTTTGGAACGGATTCCATTGGGGAGTAGCCGGAGAGATTTGTACTGGCAATAGACATCCCAGCCGATCGGGATATCTTTATCAGGTAGAGGAGTTCCAATGACGCGAGTCCAAAGAGTGTATGATGGAAAGATCTTGATACCTATCTTATTTTTTGAAATTAGGTCGGTAGTAAATATTTGACCATCAACTGCCTTAAAATAACGGACATGGGACTTCCAAGCGTCTGGAGGGAGAACCTTAGGGTTCATCATGGTGCTGTGTGAGCCAGTGTCAATGTAGGCAATGACATTAATTGGATTGGAGAACTTGTCAGATAGTATTTGGATAGAAACCTGGGGACCCGATTATGAATCAAGTTGTGTAGCCCGGTAAAAGTCTAGAATTGTTTCTAACTCAGAGGAGCTAGAGTACTCTGAATTGGATGCAGAGTCTTTATCTTGAAGAACAAAGGTGGTGTTTTCATTGGCACATTCTTGCTCCGAGAAGATTGATTTAATGTCGGCATTAGATGGGACTTCTTCCACTATGTGTGCTAATTGGTGAACCAGTTTAGCAGATTTTGCTTTTTTATTTGGGCATTTCTTGGCATAATGCCCTTTTTGTCCACAGATGAAACATTTTTGGGATTTGTTCCATACTCGTTTAGATTTTTTTTTATATAACTTGAACTTTTTGTTTCCTCTGCACCTAAAAGAGTGGAAATGTTTCTTCTTTTTAAGCTTGCAGGTGCATTGTCCTGCAGATTTACACTTGATCTGGTACAAGGGCTGTTTGTAAAGTACTTCGTACTGTTTGCCTTCTTTTAGCATTTTGGAGAAGACCTTTTGCGTGGCACAAAGAAGCCACTCAGTGTGAACATATGAATTTCACCTAAAATGATATCATTGAACAGTCTGTTTGAGGCGTCAATCTTTCTCTGTAACTCATCTTGAAGCTTAGTTGGAGGAGAATTGACGTAGACATTTTTGAGATTTTGGTCATTGATACCACCAAGAATGTGATATCTGTTAGACATTCGTTTGTAATGGAATTCAATGTGCTTACGAAGTGAACAACAACGCATCTCGAAGAATTATTTTCTAGCTTGTTTATAGAATTGGTCAGGGCCTCCGAGAAATTCTCTGAAGATGATACCTATAACATGAGAGGTCGATGGTGCCCGGACAATTTGTAATTGTCGGTATTCCCCAAGGGCTTGGTACCAATCTCGAAGGGAATCTGTGAACCTGGAGACAAATTCTCTGAGGATTGTCTATTGATTATGTTATGATTTAGCTATTTGTAGGTCGAGCTAGGCACTCATTTCAGAAATTTTCTTTCTCGAGGAATCTGGAGTAGAATCGCCAAGGTCAAACCAAGGACTATTGGTTGGTCTGGAACTATGAGATTGTCTAGGGACATGATTCTTAGTAGTTTCTTCAACGAAAGATGTTAGTCTAGTAGAGGATTCTTCAAGGGAATCATAAGTCTGAGTGTGTGGATCTGTTCAAGAAGCCATAAAAACTTGTGTAAGGTCAGCAATCTCATCTGAAATAGAGTGATGAGAGATAATAATCAGATCAGTATCTGAGGAGGACCGGGATGAGGTACTGGAAAAGGATTTTTAATCGGAGGACGAAGGGGGTTGTCTGGAAGTATATAATACCAACTTAAACTGATTTGGAATAGGTTGTTTATCTTTTCGTCTGGAAAAGGATGAGTGCTTATATGATGGTTTCTTAGGTGGAGAGGAAAGATGAGGGTATATACGGAAAAGTTCGCCAATGGACTTGAAGTACAGAGAGGTATCCGGAGGCTTGGAGGAATGCGAGTACGGATGAGAGGTAGGAAAGAATAATGATTGGGAAGAGGAATAGGGTTTTGGAATATACCGAGGAAGAACAGAGGATGAATGGTCTCTGTGCATCTGTTTTAATTGCTCTTTGAGATGCCTAATTTCTCTTTCCTTTTTGTTAAATTCTGGTCCGAAATATCCATGGTTGATGTATCGGTGAAGGTCAATGTCAAGCTTGGTTATTCTGGATTGGAGGTCAGAGAGCATATCTTTGGAGACAGCATCGTGACTTTGGAGTTGATTTTCATATCGAGGGACATGATGTGTGACTCGGTTAATCTTCTGATCAATAGAGTTGAGAACTTTATTCTGTTTCTTGGCGTTGTGGGATTGCCAATTGAGGACTTGTTCAGCCTGAGTAGGTTGCTTTAAAGAACTATCAAGTAAGACCTTAGTGGTATGTACAAAAGGTCTGGAAAATCGGTTCCTTTCAGGGTTTGAGGTAGGTTCCAATGGAGGGAAGTCTTGAACATAGTTGGAAGTCATGTAGCAAGGTATATGTGGAGGTAAAGGTGGAGTGTAAGAGGTACTTTCTATGGGTAAGAGACCTTCAGATCGCAAAATCTATAAGACTCTGTCATAGATTGGAAGTGGCTTGTGTTTGATAGGTCGTAAACCTATCCAAGGGCTATCTAGGTCATCAGGCTTGCGTGATTTGTGCAAGGATTTACAGGGGCAAGATATTTCTGAAAATAGCCCGGCAGGTGCAATCAGCATCGCACATATTGGGATTGACGTCCCAAATAAAGTGACCATTGATTTTGTCAGTGTAAATTGCAGATCCATCAGCTTCGAAGCTATGGATCGGGATGTCATCTTTTGTAGTGACTGGCTTGATCATATGTGCTTGGAAAACTGAAGGAAGATCCAGCGTCTGAGATGGGTTCATAAATTGATTTTATAGAACCATTTTCTTTCTTGATGTACCTTGTGTCAGAAGCAACAACGAGAGTAGTATTCTGGAAAGCTCTTTCATAGTTTGTGATCCATTCAAGTGGTATGATCTTCGAGAGCTTGTCTCTGGATAGTTGTTTGGGGATCTGGATGATAGTGGGAACTTCATCCTCCCTTTCAGCCTTGATAAAAATTGTATCTCCGTTGTGACCAGGGATAGGAAGATCAAGAGCATGATCCTGAAGTCGATAGACGATTTGGTGATGAAGGGTAGCCATGTAGGAGTTTGGTAGAATATGTGCTCCAAAAACCTGAAGTTGTATCTTGAGACAGTTGTGGAGATTAGCATCCCATAATGGGATATTGAAATTAGGGTAGTACGTAAAGGAAATGCTACTGACATGGAGTGTTGATAAACAGGTACCAATGACTACGTGCTCGTATTCTTTGTAGATGGTATTAAGGAGAACAACTCGTGTAGTAACAGGAAGACCTTTTCTGCTATGTAGGGTAAGGATGATTTGGATAACACCGATATGTCAATGAGAGTATCCTTCTTTGATCCAATGATCAATCAGCGGTTGACCTATTTCGAGATCAACATACTGCTCAGCAATAGTGGCTGGAACTAAACAGTTGTCAAGAGCTATTGATTGAATGTATTCTTTCATCGGGGGAGTTCGATGTTGCACCAGATGTTGGATTTGTGTAGCAATGGACTTATTTCTCTTAAAGATTGTGTAAGGGTTTAACAGTGGTAAAGAGGTTTCGTTAATTTATGCGGAATCTGGTATATGGGTGTATTCTACAAGATTTTGAATTCTGGAAGACTGAGTTCTTCTAACAGAGAAGGGTAAGGAGATAGAAGAGGAAATTCGAACATGATCTAAAGCAGAAACGACTGAGGAGATGTTTCTGTTTGCCATAAATGATGAATTCCTTCTTTCAATACCATGGCGGTGGCAAGGATACCTTGAACCGTCTCCTTACAGTTGTAGTGCTTTCTCCCTAAAACGGTAACCTATAATCTAAGCGGGATACTCACAATGTAACTGGCCTGAAACAGACAAGGACCTTAAGCCAAAGAATCAAAATCCTTTTTCTGATGTGTAGGATTCTCAATTAGAGGCAAACACAGAGCATACTTGGATTATTACATACTGTTAATCATCTCTTAGAGAAATATTGAAGGAGAATGAGATAATTTAGAGAGCCATGAGAGGGTTTTTCAAAACTTATATTTATTGAAACTTCTTTCACTACCGATTGTTACAATATCATAATGACTCTTTGTATAGGAGGAGTGGGGAAGCAAACATACAAAGTCATGCCAAACACGAGGCTAACTGGACAAAGTCATACCAAACACGATGCTGACTGAATAAACATATAAAGTGATGCCAAACACGAGGTTGATAGGATTCTGTCCTATGTGACTCTCAAGACCACATGGCTCTTGACACCTGACCTTGTACTATTTGTGGAGCCTAAGATTTAGACAACGAAGATCACGCCTACTGCAATTTGAACAGCCCGTGACCCTATCATGTGCACTTGAATTGCTCTAATAATTTAGTTTGGACTGTGTTTTTAATTATTGTGACATACCACCTGTTAGGCCCCTTTGCATTATTATTCCTACCTTGTCGACCACCTGTTTGGCACGACCCTGTATATTATAATTATTGCTCTTATTCAGTTAGCCTAGTGTTTGGTATGCCTTTGTTCATTCAGCCTCGTGTTTGACATGACTTTGTATATTTGTTCAGTCAATCTCGTGTTTGGCATGACTTTGTCCAGTCAACCTCGTGTTTGATATGACTTTGTATGCTTGCTTCCCCTCTCCTTCTATATAAGAAGTCATTATGCTATTGTAACAATCAGAAGTGAAAGAAGTTTCAATAAATATAAGTTTTGAAAAACCCTCTCACGGCTCTCTAAATTCTCTCATTCTCCTTCAATATTTCTCTAAGAGATGATTAACAGTCTGTAATAATCCAAATATGCTCCGTGCTTGCCTCTAGTTAAGAATCCTGCACATCAGAAAAATGATTTTGATTCTTTGGCTTAAGGTCCTTGTCTGTCTCAGGCCAGTTACATTTTGAGTATCCCATTTAGGCTATAGGTTGCCGTTTTAGGGAGAAAGCACTACAACTGTAAGGAGACTGTTCAAGGCGTCCCTGCCACCGCCATGGGATTAAAATATTATTTAATCCAAAATAAAAGGAAAATACATTTTAATGATATTAAAGTTTAAATTTATTCCTAAAATTAGGTATTGGTCTCCTAACCACGGAATCGGTTGGATGTTGCTTCTCTGGACTTCTTTTTCTTCCGATCCTTCTTTTACTTTATTCTGCAAGCATTGCATAATGTCCAAACGTCTAAACATAAATATGAACTCAGGTCAGTAAAAATGAATATATATATATATATATATATATATAAACATTGGAAATAGAGGGTTTTGTCACTTTTTTGAGTTGGTGTTTGAAGACTAAGATCTACTTCTCTCTTTAACATTGAAGTTGAAGCTCTGTATAGTTATTTCCAACTCAAACTCAAACAAAGCTAACTTCATAACATTATCAATGCATCTTCATTTTAGTGGGAAAAACAATGAACAATAACTTATTTTTCAGGTTAGTTTCTGAGACTTTTCATAAACCTTTAGAGACTTTTGTATGCTTTCTGAGCTTTTATATATATATATATATATATATGTATATTTTATGAATATTAGGTTTATCAAATTTGATTCTCCGAACCTTTGTAAATAGTTTTCGAGCCTTTGTAATCAGTACCCGAGCTTTTTCATGAACTGCTCGAACCTTTTGTATGAACATTAAACTTTTTTTTATGTTCGATCCTTTGTTAGTTGTATCCGAACCTTTGTAAGTAATGTTCAAGACTTTATGAGTTATTTCCGAGTCTTTTTAACAATCATTTTTTGTTGTTAATTTTATATCTCCGAGACTTTCTAAATAGTGTCCGGGCCTTTTAATGAACTGTTCGGACTTTCACTAACCTATTTACTGTTCATCGTCTTCCCAATCTAACCCTAGAAACCATAAACCAGGTCTATAACTAAAACCTCTAAAAACAAGATCTAACAATGCAAAAATACAAAACGAATGTATAACCCAACAAAACACTATTAAATCGGTATTCAAAATCAAATCGTTGAAGTTACAAAACACAATCAAATTGTGTAACTTTTCTCTCTACTCTTTCTGTTAAATGAGAAGTAAAAAACTAAAAATGAAACATAAGTTTTCAAAATAACTGACGTGGAACTATTTTTGGGGGTATTTTTGTCCGTTCACCATAATATGTGTCTTTTCAAACATAAGTCTTTAAAGTGGAGACAGTCTTGAAAAGCCAACTCTAAATAGTGCCATTTAATTTTTGAACCCTAAGCACATATGGTCTCGTTCACATCAGTGCGTACTGATGTAACTACATTAGTATCAATGCATGTGAACAACTGATTATGGAGAAACTTTGACTAGTGTATACACTTTGAGTCAAAGTATGTAAATTTAATGGTACACATCCAACGCACTGATGAGTGCGCACTGAACATTTATATATATATATATATATATATATGTAAGTATGTATAAATAGCAGTTATCAGGACATGTATATTTACACTAATTTTTGGTAACAAGTATTAATGAGAAACCGTACGATAATATCGTCAGGGATATCTAACGTGATAATATATATATATATATATATATATATATATATGAGATATGTATTTGTACAAAAATTTTAAACAATTATACATCAGTAAAGCAAAAAAAAAAAAAAAATACCAGGTTCCGACTTAATAGATATTATAAAAAAAAAAAATAAATAAATAAATCAACAACAAAACAATAATAAGGGTTTATCTGCCAGGAATTCTTTTGGCATTGTTATTTTTAATAAATAGTTAAAAATATTTTAACTTCTACTTAAGTTGTAAAACAAAAATGTATTGCGGTTAAGATTAGTACATCTTTGGTTAGGGTCTACAAGGGTCCATTATCGTGTTTTTCTTGTTGCACAACCATCGCTCGAGCTTTTATACTTCCAAGCTCTCGATTACCATCATTATTGAAATATTGATAAGTGTGTAATCATTCATAACAACCAATGATGAGGTGGCCTAATTCGATACATACTGGGGTTCATATTAAAGTTGGTGTGAGATTGATAATGGTTGGTGTACACTCCTCTCTACACCAATCATTATCATTATCAACGTCATACCAACTTCAATATGAACCATTATGCCACCACCTCTAGCTCCATTGTTGGTGGTTTGTGGTCATGAATGCTTGCACACTTATTGATGTTCTAGTAACAAAGGGTTAATCATGAGCTTGAAAGTGTAAGCTCGGGTGCTGGTTGTGTTATCGACGTTCCAGTAAAGATGGGTTAATCGTGAGCTTGTACGTATAAGCTTGAGCGTTGGTCGTACAAAAAGGAAAGCACGACAACGAACTTTTGTAGATTCTAATCGGAGATGTATTGTTATTTTCAATAAATAGTTGAAAATATTTTAGCTTCTACTTAAATTGTGAAATAATTATATATAATATAGGCACAACCTATAGAACACAAGTGTATGATGAACCAAAATATTGTTGCATGTGATCTTATGTGAGTAGCATGTGATAACATAATCATAATGTTATCACATATAAGTTATATGTAATCACGACAAAACAAGATTTAAAATTTAATGAGGTTGCATATGAATTGTATGTGATCACATATGAATTGATATGATCATGCTAAAAAAGTTATGATCACATATAAAATTTTAAAGGTGTAATGGTACACAAGTGTTCTATAAACACACATTTAACTCACTGGACACATATATATATATATATATATATATAGAGAGAAAGTATCAATCATAGGACCTTTGATTTTAAAAAATTTCTTGGATCCAATCATGGTTGTTGGATTGGATGAATCCAACGGCCAAAATATTATCAAATAAATAAATAAAATAAAATAAAAAAGCTAGACAACATACCATAAATTCTCTCCTCTTTCCTCTATCACGGGCTCACATATCATTAATTTTCTTTATCTTATTCTTTATTGTGGAGCCCACCAGACAATTAATTCCATCTCTCGCCTCTCTCCTTGTCAGATTTGTGGAGCCCATAAATTTGCTTCCTCTCTCTTGATTGGATCCTAAAAAAGTTTTCAAATCCAAGATTCTGCAGTTGATAGTATATATATATATGTATGTATATATTTATATATAGTTTTGTTTCGTGGGGGTTTGAAGGTTGTTTCTGGGTGTTCTGGGTTTTTGGGTGGTTGCTCTTATTTATGTTTTTTTTTGGTGATGATGATAAGGTTTTTGTTGAATGTAAAATTGGTTGAATGTGGATGATGGTGATGAATTGCTGATGAAAAATGTTTTTTTTTTAGTTACTTTTTTATTATTTAATCTAATTTAATTTATTAATTTTAACCCAGCTTTTACCATTATACCCTTAATGATCTAATAGAATCCTAACAGAATTGGACGGCAAAGACAAAAAGAAAAGGATTATTAGTAAACATTTGGACATGATGAGACAATACTGGAACTAGAGGGACCAGTTTATATAATAGGTCAAACTAGAGGGACTAAAATGGATTTCATCCTTGTTTAAATCTTTATCTTTTAGTTTTAAAATATTTAATGGAATGGTTAACTAATACCAGTGATTTAAAACATATATTACATGATTTATTTATATATATACACATTTTTTTATCTCATCATGACTGAACTGAACTTTTAAGACTAAGACGAGACTTGTGAGTTATTGATTAAGTTTAAAAAGACTTTGACTAAACTGAAGTATGTAAATCTAATGGTTGATACTTGTAGAACTGATATAAATAACATAGATAATTACCATGGTGACCATCTATTTGTTGTCACATTATTAAAATGGTCATTAGATAGAGATTTCATTTTAAAATGGTCATTTTTGACTAAAAGTGTGACACTAATGATTATTCCATCTAAATATATCATATTAGTGGTATTTTGGTAAATAAGGGGATAACATTAATTTATTTTAAATGTTTTTTAGAAATCAATTTGTTTTTTGTTTTTTGAATGAATAATTATATTTAGTGTATGTATATACATACATCATATCTCAAGTATATATACACAAAGTTTTTATATTGTCAGTTCGTTCTGATATAAAATATATCAGGACGAAGAATGTGGATAATTAGATTTACATACTTTGACTTAAAGTGTGTGCAGTTATCAAAATCTCTCTATAATCTATGGTCGACATTCTTCGTCCAGATATATTTTATATCAGGATTAACTGACAGTAGAAAGACTGTATATATATATATATATATATATATATATAAGGGCAGGATCCATGATCCCATTATTTTACACAATTTTTGACACGACTTCTGGCCATTGGATCTTGTTTCTTTTAATGGATATGATTTAATCTCTTTTATCTTTCCTTATTTAATGTAGATATTGTTTTTCACCTATTTAATACTTTTATCTCTTCAAAATATTATTATTTTATTAAATTCTCTCACCTTATTTAATTGTCTTTTATTTATTTTTCTTTTCTTTTCATTTTTTTTTTTTACTTTACGTGAAATTAGAAAATCATCGTATGACTTTCACTCTCACTTTTTAGTCTTTAAAAATCCTTTTATTCTTTTTTTTTTTTCTTTCTTAAATTGCATATAATCTGATATGGTTTGCGATCCTTTTATAGCTATTTTGAGTTGATCCTTTGTTTTCTTGATGTGGCCCCGGGTAGGTTTCGCATATTCAGGATTTGTTGAAGTGACCCCGTCCGTTGTGATGGTTGCATGAGGGTAGGGGTGAGAACCGTCAATGAAACCTTCAAGGTTGTAGCCTAAAAGGGTGGCATGAAATTGGAGTTGCCATGAAAGATTATTTGTGGTGGTTAGCTTGATTGTGTTTTGGGTTGAGATGTTGATTATTGTGAGTGGTTTGGAAGGTTCATTGTTGTTTGGGATGGTGATTATAGAATTTTGGCGTACCATTGTTTCTAGATCATTGACAAGCTGGCTGATTGATGGAGGTTTCGACATGAGGAATGAGAGACACCAAGAAAGAGAGAGAGGCCTAAGAGCTTATTGCTTCAATACCATATATAGAGAGGTAGAGAATGGGAAAATATGACATTGTCTTTCCATTGATCGATTATGAGAATATATATACAATTACAATTATAATCTTTCCTAACCTAGAGAATCCCTTAACTTAAGGAACAAGAACAAATCAAACCAAATTCAGAGTCTAAAACATGAAACAAACTATATAATTACTGAAACAATTAAATCGTGTCTAAATATACCTATAGGGGTTAATAGGTTTTAATCAAGTTAATTACTAATTTTTTCTTGATTAGTCAATATTCAACAAACACTCAATCTAAGCAAAATACAATCAACTAAATTTAAGTGTGAAAAACAATAAATTGCACGTTAGCTGATTTACATGAGAAACCCATAACTGGGAAAAACTCACGGTCTATTGTGTTAGCTACACACGATTCTCAAATCCACTACTTGAATGGAAGTTTACAACCTAGGTTAACCTCAAGTCAAACCATAATTGGTCAATAACACTTCCACTCTACCCAACGGGTTTTTAATAGTGATTCTAGACTTACTTGCTTGTGCACTAAGCTACTTAGTCACAAGGCTTAAGCCACAAGGAAGAGAACACAATCTAGGTTAATATCAAATGCATAAATGTTAGGTCAACATATTTAATGCTAATCTAATCATAGATGAACATGTACAATCCTAGATATCATGTGGCTAAATCTTATACATATAACTTAGCTATATAGAATAAAACAATCCTAGATGCAATAGCTATCACAATACAACAACTCAATCAATCAACACAAATATCTCAACTTGTAGATAAAACTTAATCTAGATGCAAATAAGTCATAAATGAGGTTTCTTGCAAGTAAGAACACTAAAATGGATGAAGATGGTGTTCTACTTACCAAGTCATATATGTTGAAGAAGACTCATGTAAGAGCACATCTTAAATGAAGTTAGATGATGCTTAGATGATGCTTAATGCACATGAAAATGAGTTTAGATAATTAAAGGTGAGTTTTTGGATGATTTTCTCTCAAGTATCTCTCATTTTCTCTTTAGGGTTCTTGGTGTCAAAGAATAAATTGAAAGAAAATGATATAATGATGTATTTATAGAGAGCAAAAACAAGTTGGGCGAAAAGATAAATTTACCCCAGAAATGCGCCATTAACGGTTTCGTTCGACGGCTAAGCCTTAGATATCAAACCGCAGACTTGAACCCTAGAGCATCAGGTATCAAACGGCGGTTTCATTCGGCAGTCATGACTGCCAATCATAACCATAGAATTGAACCTAGGCATCAAGTATCAAACGGCAGTTTCATTTGGTGGCTAGGCCGCCAATCAAAAACGCAAATCTATTCCAAAACCTACTGGAATCAAATGGCGGTTTAATTCAATGGTCAGGGCTGCCGATCACAACCACCGTTTCATCAATTGTGGTGAAACCAAAGGAGAAGACAAAAGCTTTCTCTGACGGCGATCCTTGCGCTAAACCAAGCACACTAACGTGCATGCATAGATGTTTCCGAACAAGCTATGAGAAACGAATTACAAGACACACTATCACACAACAAAATTCAACAAAGAGGTTCAAATATTAAGTGTGAAGAGAATGCACACATTAAGCAATAACCACAAATGCAAGAAGACAAGGCATGCATGAGAAGTGTAAGTGTGTGTAAATGCAAGAAGACAAGGCATGTGTGTGTGTGTGTGTGTGTGTAAATGCAATAAGACAAGGCATGCATGAGAAGTGTGTGTGTGTGTGTGTGTGTGCGTGCGTGCGTGCGCGCGGACAACCAGTCTCTTCAAAAGGGTTAAGCATAAGTGATATATCTTCAATGAATACTTGAACTTGAGGGCTTGAAATCCAATAAGCTTGATCACAAACAATGGCGCCATAAAATTCCCTTACATAATTAAACCTCAATGGTGGTTTGTCAATCAAATTAGCCAATCAAAAATGAGGAACTTACAAATTACGTATACTAAAATAGACAACAAAATAATTAAATTAAATCATTTATATCCTTTATAACATGTACAAGTAATAAAAACATAAATCTCTTTCTAAATTAATAAATTATTCATTTATTGATAAGTAAATAACCCCTCTAAAATAATAATTTTCCTTAGTCCTAACAATGTTATTTTATGGGTTTTACTATATATATTTTGAGAGAGAGAGAGAGAGAGAGAGAGAGAGAGAGAGAGAGAGAGAGAGAGAGAGAGAGAGAGATCTTACTTTAATTTCGGTAAGAAGAATTATCCTTTATTTTAATTTTGGTAAGAACCTTGATGAAATCACATATATTTTTACTGATTTTTGTTTTGTGGATGATAAGTTTATTAAAATCTATATATGAATAAAATTTGAGAATTTTTCAAATACTAAAACTTTTTTTTTGTTTAATTTTCCTATATTTCTCCCTTTTTTCCAATGCCTTCATATTTAACAAAATCGGGATAAATAGTTTTAACGTTTGAAAAATTCTCAAACTTTATTCATAGGTATATTTCATTAAACTTATCATTCACAAAGAAATTCAGATCGAAATTAAAAAAAAAAAAAAATCTATATAATCTCATTAAGATCTTTATCGAAATTAAAGTAACAGATCCCTCACTTGATAATTAATATATATATATATATATATATATCTTAGCCCAAGCTATATTGTTGTGGGCCCAACAAGATTTCATTTTCCAAGCTTTTTGATCCCTAATCGAGGGACTGAACTAGAATATCTAGTCTCACCCTTGTTCAATGCATTTAACACCGTATTAATATTAGTAAATGCCTGAACTCAAAATTCAATTAAATAAAGGGGTTTTATAATTTGGTTCTTATCAAATTAGAAAAATATAAAAAAATTAACAGAACAAAATAAAAAAATAAAAATAATTTGGTTCTTATCAAATTAGAAAAATATAAAAAGGATTAACAGAACAAAATAAAAAAATAAAAAACTGATTAGAAAGTTTTTTTTTTTTAATAAATCAAATTAAAAAAACTTATTATAATTTTATAAGAAGAATAAAAATTAAAAATAACAAATTTTTTTTTTTTGAAACAATAGGTTGAGATCCAACCACTATCGGAGATCCACTTATGGATCTCCCCATCTCGTGCAAGATCTTAGGGAGGAGGTGCACCCTAGGAAATC
Source organism: Acer negundo (assembly GCA_035582765.1). Classification (NCBI taxonomy): domain Eukaryota; kingdom Viridiplantae; phylum Streptophyta; class Magnoliopsida; order Sapindales; family Sapindaceae; genus Acer; species Acer negundo. The sequence goes on along the minus strand of CM069236.1, from coordinate 18,715,999 downwards.
ATCAGAGGAGGTTGCACCTCCTCCCTACGAAATCGTGGGAGGAGGTCCAACCTCATCCTAGCAAAATCGATGTAGGAACGTCTCCTCCTAAAAAAAATCGACGTAGGAGGCGCTGCACGCACCTCCTCTATGTGATCTCCATCGTACGAGATGGAGATCCATCAATGGATCTCCAACCTCTACCTTTTGTTTCATTTTTTTTTTCTTTCTATAAAATTATTTTTAATTTTTTAATTTGATTTCTTTGTTTTATTTTTTTTATAAAAAAACATTTTCTATTCAGTTTTCTTTTTAGTAATTTTTATTTATTTTCTATTCGGTTTTTCTTTTTATCTTTTGTTTTTGCAATTTTTTTTTTAAGAATTCTATAGTTATATTTTACAATTTTTTATTCAATCTCCATCGTTCATCTCTAAGATGGAAGGTGGAGATTCATCTATCTATTTTTATTTCATTATTCTTTTTTATATATATTTTAATTTTTTCTATCAATTATGGAAAAAGCTATTTAATTAGAGGGAAAACTCTTATTTTCACTCATTCAACATCTAACAGGAGTAAAAAAGATTTTTAACTGATTTTGTAACAATTGACCGTTAGTTTGACTAACAGTAGAACAAAAACGGGCTATTTCTAATTATATAAGAACCAATTTTATTAAAATCAATTAATAAGTAAAAAAAATAATTTTTCGTAATTAGATAGGGATCAAATTGTAAAAACCCCTTAAATAAATTATATTTATTTCTCTAAAATTTCAATTCGCGTATATCTCAAATTAATAAATTTAATATTTCTTTTTATTTATTTATTAGCATGCAGCTTAAGTACACATGTTAACATTTTTCATTACTAGTTTTCTAATTCAGTGATGACTTTTGGGAAAACTAACCAAAGAATCCAATAACCAGAATTGAAAAGAGAAAAAGACGGGAGGGTAGGCAAGGTTGGGACCATAGTAGGACATAGACTAAGACTAGTCCATATTCATATCACCATGTTTTCATTTTTTTTTTCAACTTTTCTTCGTCAACTTAAACATCAACAGACTAATTTGAAAAAGAATAAAATCTAGAAAGATAAAGTTTAATCCAAAACCCCATATCTACATTTTAGTAAAAAAGGTGGGTCTCTTCACTTTGTTCCTATCAATGCCTACAAACGCATCTCTTTTATGGTATAAGTACACAATAAAATGTGTAAAACTAAAATAAAAAAAGTAAATATACGGTTTGAGTTTTCATTGATGTGTTTCTGAAAAAGCAGACAACGACAATGGCAAATGCTATGGAGAAAAGGTGACGAATTTGTTCTTTTGGGTCTCTCGATTATACATAGAAATAAATGTTTTTATCAATTTCTTGTGGTGTGACGTTACATTTTAGAAATTTGTTACCAAAGTGTTTTATTAACCATACAATTATACTCTTTTAGTGCTTAAAATTTCAACGCATTATTGAAATACTTGACTTTAAAAATCCACTAGTTAGACCCATTTTTTTCTATGTAAATATATCATTGTGTACAATTACAACAGACAAAAAATCATATATAAAGGTTATGCTGCTCTATAGTATATGTACAGTTAATTACGAAAATAGTTATTAGTCATTAAATTATAATCTAAAGAGTCTAAAAAAAAAAAAAAAAAAATTGAAAATGAAAGAAATAAAAGAATATCTGATTTCATTGTATATAATATTGAAATCTACAATTCTAATATCACCAAGTTTTATATTGTATCTTAGGTCTCTAGCATGACATGATCCTACTACATTTTAAAAGATTATATAAAAGGATATAGGAATTGAAATCTTTAAAACAATTGAAATATTTAAAAATAATAATTAACTTTGTGAAAGTTAATAAAGCAATAATGATAATAATGCTTTTACATGGTGGGTAAGTTAATTGAATGGCTTTTCCAAATTTCAAGCTAATTGATTTGTTTACCTTGAAGTAATAATCTTTCTTTTATACGGTAGGTTCCAGTCATATCTTCCATTCTTAATCTCAAGCTATAATATTTCAAAAAGTAATATTATATTGTTTTCATCAAGTCCATTATTCTTCTGCCACGTGTGCATTAAACAAAATGATGTTTACAAAAGAATAAGAAAGACTATATATTAATGTGCATAGATAAGAATAGTAATTGAATTGATATATAAATATGAAGCTTCATCATTCACAGCCAACAGAAATGTAAAACCAGGGGCTTGAAATTGAAATTGAACAAAGGAAGATGGTGGGTTACATCTTAATTCTTACATGCTAGAAAAAGACATGCCTGATTTTGACTTATTATAAATTACCTTACTAATTACTTCAATCTCAATAATTACCCATAAAGAAATTATATGTTTGTATATTAACCTTTTTATTTATTAATTTACAATTTTAAAAATATAAAGTAATCATCTATTTATTTTTTATGTTCAATACTTAGAAAAAGTAAATAAATTAAAAGAAAATGATAATCTTTAAATTAAAAGAATTCATCAAGTGTTAAAGGTTGAATTCATTAACTGTTAAAGGTTGAAGTCTAATTATTGTTAACAATTGGGCAATTGACCCTAATTTGATTTAGTTTACTTGTATTGAAATTATATAGATTCTTAAATCAAATTAGGGCAAAAAAGTGACATAAACCAACCATAGGGCACGGTCTATAGGGAAATGAAAAATATGTCCTTAAAAAAGTGACTCATTTTTTCATTTGATGCTTTTTTTTTTTGGCAATATTACAATACAGGTTTGAAATTTAAATGTCACCATTTGGGGCGTTTTTTAGGGAACAGACACCAAGTTACTAATTTAAGTTTAAACGACACCATTTTATGTGACCAGACAAAATTACCCCTTTTTTTGTCGCTTTGTCTGTTTTTGAAACGTTGAAAGAAAAGATCAGAGAGAGAAACCCTGACGGCGCAACAGTGCTTTAGCGGACCAAAATTTGACGGCGAGCCACCGGCTACGGCGCTACAGTACCGATGTCAAATAGAACTGAAGGACGAACAAAAACGAGACCGGTAAGTTTTTGTTTCTCACACATTTTTGTTCTAGATAAGTTTTGTGTATTTGATGTAGATTAGGTTTGATTTGATTTGTTGTTCATTATGTTCGTTTGATGAGATTTGGTTAGTGTTTTAGTTTAAGAAAAAATTTTCTTTTGAAGACGATGAAGATCTGGGTTTATGAGTGTTTTTGAATCTTTATCGAGCCTTTTTGAAGTGATTTTGAGCCTTTTTATACTATTACTGTGCCTTTTTTAACTGTTATCGAGCCTTTTTGAAGTGATTTCGAGCCTTTTTGTACTGTTATCGTGCCTTTTGTAACTGTTATCGAGCTTTTTTGAAGTGATTTCAAGCCTTTTTGTACTGTTATCGTGCCTTTTGTAACTGTTATCGAGCCTTTTAGAAGTAATTTTGAGCCTTTATGTACTGTTATCATGCCTTTTCTAATTGTTATCGAGCCTTTTTAAAGTGATTTCGAGCTTTTTTGTACTATTATTGTGCCTTTTGTAACTGTTATCGAGCCTTTTTGAAGTGATTTCGAGCCTTTTTGTACTGTTATCGTGCCTTTTGTAACTGTTATCGAGCATTTTTAAAGTGATTTCAAGCTTTTTTGTACTGTTATCGTGTTTTTGTTTTAACTGTTATCGAGCCTTTTTAAAGTGATTTCGAGCCTTTTTGTACCGTTGTTGTGTCTTTTTGAACTGATATCGAGCCTTTTTGAAGTGATTTTCGTGCCTTTTTGTACCTTTTTTATGATGTTTTTGAAACCTTTACTTCGAGCTTTTTTGAACATTATTTCGAGCCTTTTTAAACTGTTATTCGAGCATTTTTGTTCGAACCTTTTCAAACGTTACATGAGCCTTTTAATGAAGTGTTCGTACCTTTTCACAAACTACCCCAGCCTTTTGATACACTACCCCGGCCTTTTACTGAAGTGTTCGAGCCTTTTCATACATTACCCGAGCATTTTAATACACTGCCCGAGCCTTTTTGTTCGAGCTTTTTCATGAACTCATATGCTTTTTTTCTGTGAATGCAGATGAGGAATCAGCTAAAGGAGTCGCTTAAAACCCCAGTGGGAGAATGGTTCAAGGGAAAAATTATATGGCATGACCATTTCGATGACCTGATTGATATCGACAACGCACTTAATAGTGTACCTGAACATTTGAGGATCTAAGACCGACGTCGGTATACTGAATCGTGTTTTGGTCATTTCCTAAAGATGCATCGTGAGATTCATTTTTTGGCTGGGATTGTCCATCGGCTACTTTTGCGTGAGTTGCATCACAATGGGCCAGAAGATGAGATGAGATTTTTGTTAGGTAAGCATTCGGTCCGGTTCTCGAAGGTTGAGTTCTGTCTAATCACTGGTTTAAAGTTCGGAGTCATTCCCGACATGGCAAGGTATGATATGGTAGAGAATGGCATACACGAGCGGTACTTCCAGGGTAGAGACATCGAGTTTAAAGAGTTGAGAGCAGTGCTGCGGATTGATATTTTTGTGGAGCAGTACGATGCGATAAAGCTATGCTTATTGTTTATGCTCAACTGGATACTGATGGGGGTAGACGAGCGAGATAAAGTTCCAGTATGGCAGTGGAGGCTAGTGGAGGACTTGGACGCTTTTGATGCGTTCCCATGGGGCGCACACGTGTATAGACGGTCAATTTATTGTTTCAAGCATGCATTGGATGGTCAACGGGAGCGGTTTGAACAACGACAGCAAGAAAGGGGTACTGACGTACACATAACTGAGACGTACAACATATATGGTTTACCGCACGCACTATTGGTGAGAATTTAAAATTTAAATCCGTATTTTAATTATAATTTTTTTTTATATGACTAATGTATTTACTTCTTATCGTACTTATATATTATACAGATATTTGCTTTTGAGGTTATCCCCGAGCTTGGGAATAAAAAATGTGGGACCCGTAGGGCAATCTCCGAGCTACCACCCCCACGTATTCTGAAATGGGAGTTGAGTCAGCGACCGTGGGGGAGAAAACTAGATGGCATTTTCACTGAAAGGGTAAATATTGTTGTTGTTAATTTTCATAGTTTTTAGTATGTATACAATTACAATGATCTAACTCCGATTTCAGATGTTTGCGCGGCGTGAATTGGTGCCGACGAGTGTTGAGATAGATCAACGTTACTACGAAGGCATAGACCTAGGAGGCAGTCTATATGATACCGATGTTGCTGATATACCTGGTCACTTCCCGGAGCACGAACGACGTAGGAGTGCCGGACCCATTGATACGGAGGGTGAGTATTTCGGACCCAGTGATAGGGAAGGTGCGTATTCCAGACCAAGTGATAGGGAGGGTCCTTATTTCAGACCCAGTGATAGGGATGGTGCGTATTCCAAACCCAATGATGTAGAGGGTTCAGACCAGGAGGGTGGGAGTCGGAGTCCCGTGAGGCGTCAACCGGTACGATTCACTTTGCCCAGACAACCTCGACTTGAGGGTGATTCAGCTTCGGAGGGTCGCGGTGAGAGTCCTGAGAGGCATAGACGAGTACGATTCACTATGCCCAGACAGTCTCGACTTTGAGGTGATTCCCGAGGAGGCGTTGGCGGGCATCCATAGGTATGTAAAAAATATTATAATCACATTATTTAATTTCAATCGAGTTAACAGTTTAAGTGCTGACAGAGTTTCAAATCGTTTCAGGACTGGGATCGTAAATTCACTGAAGTGATGGATGTTGTCCAATCTCTACAGGTTGATGTGATGGAGACTATTCGAAAGAGTGATGAGAAGCGAGATCAGCAGCATCAGAAGTTGTTGGATATGATCCGGGTGCTTCAAGGTCAGGGTCAGGGACAGACATTGCAGTCCCGTATGGATGGTCCACCATTCGATGACCATCACGGAGACTTTAGTCCCATATGCAGGACAGGTACACATCAGCATGTGACAGGCCCACAAATCATACATGAGCAGGCACATACTACAGAGGCACTTACTGCGGACACAATATCTGATCAGCTGACTCATGTTATGACAGAACGAGCAGAGGCACAGAGATAGCACTATTGGAGCAGATGCCTCCTCCAGTTTTACCAGACGGCAGTGCTGGTACAGAGACAGGACTTCTGGTACGGGAGCCACTTGGTGGATCTGTGCTACATGTTCTTCCACATGACCTGGCACATGGTTCATTCTCATAGCGCACACCACCTTCAGTAGATCCTAGTGCAGTGCGACCCTTGAAGCGATCCAGGCGCAACTCCTCTACTCAACATCGTGATACAGGGAGGGAGAGCGATACACGGAGGGAGAGCGATACATGGAGGGAGAGATCCTCTTTAGAGCGCAGCCCTTCTCGGGGAGATACACAGCATGAGAGATCCTCCTCACATCACAGCCCTCCTCATAGAGATACATGGCGGCAGAGATCGTCCTCACAGCGCAGCCATCCTCACAGCAATCCACGAAGGCAGAGATCCTCCTCACTACGCACACCTCCGGTGAAGTCTAGTTTTTGAGCCTGTAGTCCACCCAAATTCAGTGTCAGTTGCGGGTTCGCAGGCCAGGTTGGCAGCTGATGACCCCATACACTGACCCATGTAGGCCGAAGAAACCAAGGACCAGGCCAGCGTCATCAGTGCATGCATTCAAGCCCTATGATTTGTTAGATCCTGACCACGTTATTGCGTACCAAACCTACAAGAGGAACACCACGGGGGAATTGTACATATAATCGTTCATTACATAATCTTTTAATTAATATTACTTTGTCATCTAACTTCTTCAGCAATTATGCAGACGTGATGTGGATATACATATACCAGTTGGTGTCACTTGGTTCCAACGGTTCTAAACCAACTTTATGGATTTGGAGCATACGATATGTTCCTTACTTTAACTGTCTGTATAAGTTTTTATCAGTAATGGTAGAATCCTAACAATATAAAATGTTTACATTGTCAGCACATCGATACGTACTTGTTGATTTTACGGAAACATCAGTGAGTATACCCCACTGTCTACGCTCAGAGGGTCAACGTACTGGATTCCCAGTTCTATGTAAGTTTTTGTACAGTACGGTTTTCATTTTTTCATTGATGTGTTTAATAGATCTATTACCTAACATTGTGGTTAATTTTCTATATACAGTCATGGTTAGATATTCAGTGGTGTTCGGTAGTGAGGTGGCCGCACCCCCTAAGGAGTGGTCTATGCTGAAACACAAGTGGCACGATGATGACCTGAAGACGGTCCAAGGATTAGTCCCGTCAGGAAACCGGCCATGGCACGCGGTTGATTGGGTGAGTGTTTAAATTACAAGGTTTCAATGTGTTTAATACTATGTTTAGATTTCAGACACATAACACTATGTTGAAACACTAATAGGTTATGATACCTTGCAACCTTGGACGCAACCATTGGGTACTGGCCAGCGTCGACCTCACACAAGGGAAGATGTACCTGTTAGACCCGTTCAGACAGGAGGTTACATAAGAGTACAGGAATAAGCAGGTCGCGTGTCTACATTGGTTTATACCCTCGATGTTGTATCAGGTCGAGTTTCACTCCAATAGAACGAAGGATGATGTGACATACAGTTTGTCGAAGAAGGCCTTCCGGATAAGCATCATGGACGGATCCTGTGGGGTGCCCCAACAGCATCAGGGGTATGACTGTTTCAAAATTTTATTCTATCTCACTTGGTTTTAATTAAATTTCATACTAATGGTTGTTCATATGGTGATTTGCAGCGGTAACTGTGGTGCCCATACTTTGAGATTGGCAAAGTACTTGTTGGCAAACAAGAAAAAGTTCGACTGGAAAGAAGAGGATATGGGTACCATCCGGGAGAAGATGGCTGTGGAGATTTATTGAAACTCGCTTCACAACACTGTTGTATAGATGATGTATATATGGGTTGTTCCCTGAGTTGTAATTGATATACATAACAGATTCATTTATTATTTTCATTAATCAATTAATTTTTTTCAATTCCAACCCGTGCGTGAACAATTTAGTGCGTTGCAACATGATTTAAAAAATACAATGAAAATGAACAACTAAAGCTTAACGATTTAAACAACACAACTGTATCGAGCATGGTTCCCAAAGTCTGAACGATGTTAGAAGACATTAACTTGGAGACATGTTCCTCAATGTGCTTCTGGTGGCAATTCGTCTTCATCTTGTACTGCCTTGTTATGCTTGATTGCCTTCCTTATCAGGGCACGTTTGTTTGTTATATCTAATTGAATGACAGATGCTGCATTTGCGACGGTATTCCTCAGGGACAATTCTACTGGGACCTTCATTAATCATAGGCGGGTTGGAACACCTCCTGCTATTATGTTCTGGTTGTCCACATCTTCTACACGACTGTGTGGTTGTCCCCTCCGAAGACGAGGCATGTCGACCCTCCATCGGCCAACCTGATTGTCTCTTTGTCTTTAGATTTAAAACCACCCGCGCTGCGATGTCAGATGGCACAACCCATGAAAAAGGATGGCAAACAGGCATAATAGGAACCAAGTATGCATCAATAAGTGTCTTCGTCTTGTAGTAGTCTGCACACAGAGATGTGAAATCCAAGTTTTGCTCCCTTCAACAATGAAAATAGTGAGATTCACGTTTGGGTAATATAATGTGTGAACTGTAACTTGTCAAGTACCTTGCCGCTGCGAGTGCATGTGAACATGGAAAAAAGTCCATTTGGAATTTGTTGTATGTGCAAGTCTTGCAGGCTAAGTCAACCGTCCACTGTTTTCCCTTGTGTCTGACGGAGAATATGTTCCAGTAAACTAGATTTACGGTCATAAAACCACACTTCTCGACCTGTTTCAGGATCACAAGATGTGCTGCGTCGGTTAATCGATGACGCATGGACCGTGCAGCTACATGACGATCGTGAAACCACTTTTATAGCATATTCCTAATGAACTCTGCCAGAGTCATCAATGGCAGTTGCCGTGCGAATTTTAGGCATGAGTTTATGCACTCTGCAACATTTGTAGTCATCACTCTGTACCTTCTTTGGGGACAGTGTACGCGGGACCATTTGTGAGAACCGACAGCAATAGCATAATCGAATGCAGCCTTGTGCTGCTTACGTAACTCCTCCATATGACGATTATACTTTAATTCACTGTACGACCTAGCTGCATCATTCATTATGTCAGCAACATCCTTTCTATGGAATCATTTCTTCATATTTTTACCAAAATGCTAGCAACATATGGTATGGGTTGTATAAGGAAACACTTTAGAAATCCCTGCTTCAATACTTGCATGACGATCGGAAATGAAAACCAGATCATCTATATTACCAAGGGCACCCCTCAAGCATTCCAAAAACCACTCCCATGAAAGATTTTTTTCTGAGTCACCATACCTAAAAGCAATTAGATACACCTATTCGTTTCCATATTGTGCAGTTGCCACAAACGTTGTACCCCCGAATCTTCCCTTCAAATGGGTACCATCAACTGCAATCACATGACGTATACACCTCCGGAAACCTCTAATTGAGGACCCTAACAACATGAAAAGGTAGAGGAATTTATCATCATCAGTGCACTGTAATTGGTGATTGTTCCAGGATTTTACTGTTCCATAACGTATGCAAAATATGGCAAGAGTTGGAAAGCTTCTTCATGCGTTCCATAGGTCAATGATAATGCATATTGAAGGGCATCGTGTGCCTTACTGTACACGATTTGTATGCCATACATTGTTTTCATATCGGCGATGACGTCCTTGGGACGCATGAGACGACCATCATGTTGTTAAAGTCTAGGTGCAACGACTTCTCCGATTATGACTGCACTAGCTTGTCGGTGGCGACGATGAATCTCCTCCAAGGGACAACTGTGTTCGTTGACAAAACTTCTCACTTGAAAGTATGTCTATTCATCTCTCCTCATCGCTCTTAATTTCCATGTACAGTCGTCAATGATGCAAACCAGATGTAAAGTTGTCTTATTGGACCTTTTCACCTTCCATTCAAAGTTATGATGCATTGCAAAATGGCCAACTAGCCTCTTCAAATCCTTTTTACTCGAAAAAAAATAACCTTTATAAATCATGGTTCTAGGTTATGGCGCTGCCAAGGTGCTAGTTGTATCAATACCAAACGAGTATGAATCTGCTCCTGGAATAACCCACGTTGCAGATGATGTTACATTATATTGGACCTTGGAAGGCCCATGCATATCAAGTGGAGTGCAACTAACTCCTTGTACATGTCTACCTCGTGTTTCAATTTGTGCAGGGTCTTCATCCACATTTTGTAGATCATCAACCCGATCATTAACTTGTTCATTATTTGCCTCATTATCCTCCTCAGGGTTCGGGTAATTGTTCTGCTCATTGTACTGCTCATTTCGACAACCAAACACATCGCCAAATTGAGGTTCAACTAAATCTTCATGGTCGACCGCTACCTGTGGGACACCACACATGTTTCCCCCACCTTCGGTGGCACTTCTTTGGGTGAACACTTGGTTGCTACCGCTAAAGGATCCTAATTGTTGGGTATTTTCAAGAGGAGGAATATCATTCCCGATCACATCTCCAACTGTCCTCTCAGTTACACTGACAAATACTTGAGGGATAACTCGATCTACCCTTAGCATAAATTGCACATCGTTGTCATTTCTTATAAATGTGCGACATGTACTGCTAGGAACAATTGATATTGATGACAAATCAACATTGAATTTGTTTACATCATAATTCACAATGGTATGCACAATCGCCGCCAATTCTTCGTAAGTCATATCATTTGACACATACATTCACTGGTTATCCGATCAACCAAACCTTTGACTTCCGTCGGGTAATTGCTCCCATCGACCGTTGTAAGATATTACTATTCTAACCCGATTCATGATGCTGTCAAATTAATCATCACAAAGCATTAATGAAAATTCAGGATTACAAACTTTTTTCAAATATTACATTTACAAAAGCTATGGTGAGGATATTGAAAAGTCTCGAAGAAGACATTAAAAGGCTCATAGAATTTTTTAAAAGGCTCGGGTAAATCATATCAATAGGCTCAGACAAGTCTTCAAAAAGCTCGATTAAATCACATGAAAATGCTCGAAAATTTCTTCAAAAGGCTTGGGTAAATCGCATGATAAGGCTCGAAAAATTCTTTAAAAGGCTCGGATAGTGAATGAAAAGGCTCGGGAAAGACATAAAAAGGCTCAAAAATTCTTCAAAAGGCTCGAATAGTGAATGAAAAGGCACGAGTAACACATGAAAATGCTCGGATAGTGAAGACATGAAAAGGCACGGTTAACACATGAAAAGGCACGGAAAACACATGAAAAGACTCGGATAGTGAAGACATGAAAAGGCACGGGAAATACATGAAAAGGCTAGGATAGTGAACACATGAAAAGGCACGGGAAACACATGAAAAGGCTCGGAGATCCAAAAATTCTCACAATGGCTGGTTTATAAAATGTGAACAAATTAAAAGAAGAAAGTTCAAGAAATATTACCTTATTTTATAAGTTGAAGATGAAACTCGAGGTAATTACAAATCTTGAACTTTTATTTGTAGATAGAGAGAGAGAGAGAGAGAGAGAGAGAGAGAAAAAATCAGAGAGAAAGAGTCGTTTTTGTTGGAAGTGTGGAAAAAGAAAAGTATAACGAGAATAACATAACTGATTATCTAAGGGCAATTTTGGTAGTTCACCATAATATGTGTCTTTTAAACTTAACTTATTAAACCACTAACAATATCACCAAATGAGTTTGAAAATGTGACATTTCACACCATTTCCACTTACAATAATTCGGAGTTTTATGGGGAGAGTGGAGAAATTTGAACCCACAACCTCATGGTGTTAGTGTGAGAGGTTTTACCACCGGACCAATCACATCTTGTCCATTTGATGCATATCGTCAATTATCATATTCCACAAGTTCTTATCATATTTTATCAAGATTTTTTTTTTTTTTTTGAGAAAATCAAGATTTTATTAAACATTAATATACATATACTATATCGATACAAAATTTCTATTGTCACGTCATACAATAATTTATAAGATGATAAGATAAACAATGGAATAATCGCATGATCAACTATTAAATCTTAACATTAACGGTTAAAAGAAAAATAGTCTCACTACAATAAAGAACATTTGTTACATATTCTGTTTTAACGTTCAAACTCAATGCTAAATGTGTGCAATTTACCCTTAAACAATTGTGTTGACACATTTTAGTTGATAAAGGAGAATGAAACAGAATTTGTAGTTTTTTTTTAAAAAAAAAATAATAATAAAAAAAAATAAAATAAAAGATTTTAGGTAAACTTTTCTCTCATTTTGCATTGTGGACTCTTAAGTACAATAAATAGGTCTAAGGCTACGGCTACCCTATTGTTGAAGTATGTCAAAATACTGATGTCAAAATAGGCTGGCCCGCCAGCACGGTCCCAACATGCCGTTCCAGCCAACAGACCTTGACGTGTCGGCTTCCTTTTTTTATTTTTATTATTATTATTATTTTTTATATTTTTAAATAAAAAATTTATTTATTATTTTAACTTATTTATTTTAGTTGTCAAAAGAAAAAAAAAATTATGTATTTTAAGTTGAAAATTTATTTTCGAGGAATACTATATACACTTTCTCAACTCACTCTCTCAATGTACTATCTCTTTTTATATTGATAGGAGGAGTGCTTGAATCACTTTCTCAACTCACTCTCTCAATTCACTATTTCTTTATAATGTGATATGTAGACAATATTTATTTATCTATATTAAACTTAGAGCCATTATAAATGACCTGCTTTTTCTATTTATTTACAAATCAAATCAATCACTGACTTTCTAAATTACCCTTTATTTATTTATCAAATTGCCACTAATATTAGATTTTGTTTTTTAACAAAAAGAAATATATAATAATAATAAAGAAGGTTTTTTTTTTTTTTTTTTAAATAACAAAGGCATTTAGTACTTCATCTATGTAGTGATATAAAGAAATAAAAAAGTTCAATTTAGACAATAAAATTATTTAATAAATCTAAAAAAAAAAAATTACATGTAACAATTGTGGAAGACAATTTATGTTTAAAAATGATGAGAGTTGGAGATAAATTTTTTTTTTAACAAAAGTTCAATAGTTGACCACGATTGATAATTTAGAAACCGTCAAAAAAAAAAAGTTTATTTAAAAAAAAAATTGATACAATATTAAATGGAAATTTGGTACTAAAAAAATGGGTAATTTAGAAAATTAGTTGCTGGTTTGATTTGTAAATAAATAAAAAATGCTAGTCATTTATAATGGTATCAAATTTGATGTAGAGAAATCAATGATATCCACATGTCACATTATAAAGAGAGAGTGATTATAGCATTCCTTTATTGACTAATGTCAACTTTTTTGCTTTTTGACATAAAAATTGGAACATAATAAATGTATTGTTTTTTTAATTTAAACCAGTCAACTTATTGAGTGCATTTTTGCTCACCCACACTTTTTGTGGGTAAACATTACCTCCCTCCCTAGTACTTGACATGTGTCCAGGGAGGGAGTGCTTTTGTTAATACATTAACAAAAGCACTCCCTCCCTGGACATATATCAAGTGCTGGGGAGTGAGGTAATGCTTACCCACAAAAATGTTGGTGAGCAAATTCATTCTCCAACTTATTTCTAAATTGCTCTTTCTTTTTAAAAAATATAATTTGTAATATCTTTCATCTAATTATTTCAAAAAATCATTTTGATTTTTTATTTATTTTAAAAAAGAACGTTTCTGAGCTTTTTACGACAACTCTTTTTTTTTTTTTTTTTTTTACTCCCAAATATCATTTATACTTCTTTTACTTTACTCTCAAACATCATTTATACTTTTTGAAATATTAAATGAAATAAGTGACAATATAAATTATATATATATATATATATATTAAAAGAGTATAAATGATGTTTGGAGAATTTTTTTTTTTTCCAAAAACGTTTTTTTTTCCTTAAAAAAGTCAAAAGGATTTTTGGAAAAGATTAGATGAAAGATAACAAATTATACTGTATTTAATAAAAATAGAAGGGTAATTTGGGAAGGGAATACTTGGTTTGAATGGTAAATAAGATGAAAAACAATTAATTTATTATGGCTCCAATTTTTACGGCAAAAAGCAAATAGTTGGCATTTGTCAACATAAGAAGAGAGAGTGGGTGGAGAGAGTGAGTTATGAGAGTGTATTTAGCATCCCTATTTATTTATTATTTTAACCAAAAATTTATTTATTATTTTAACTTATATATTTTAAGTTAAAAAATTATTTTCTTTTAAGCTAAAAATTTATCTCTTATTTTATTTCAAGTTAAAAATTTATTTCTTATTTATTTTAGTCTAATCAAATAAAATGTAAGAAATAGATTAAATTATGTTTTATTTATTCACTAAAATGATTCAAAGAAAAAATAAAGTCATAAAGATGTAAGAATTAAGAAAATAAGAAAGAGATGAATTTTATTTACTTATTCACATTTCAGTTTACATGATTCATGATTGCCTCGTTAAAAACCTTACCAAGAAAAATCCAATTGGATAAAAACTTGGTAAGGGAGAAAGGGTGCAATTGAATTACAAAATTACAAGTACATGTATGATGTATAATTAAAAATTAAAAATTAACTCTTTAGTCTGTTGGTTACTATCGGAACCGGAACCCTCATCGAAGTATAGGTTGGAAAAACTTTTAATTACTTCTTCATTCTCCATTTCATGATGCCTCCTCATCTCTACATGCTCCCAATCATTAAGGCATGTTAATACCTCCACCATCTCAGAGATCAAACAAGCTCTTCTAAGTTCAATTATACGTTAACTAGTGCTGAATGCATGTTATGAACAAACACTGGACACAAGGATGACAAGTACATCCTGTGCTAGTTGAGACAATATTGGATAATTATCACTATGGTTCTTTCAGCATAATAGCATATCAAATTCTTAAAAGTCCCCCCCTCGATGGGCTATTTCAAACTGAGTTTGAAAGAAAGTGTTTGATTCGATATGTTGATTTTGAGAAGATCTTGTACTTTGAGATGATGAAGATGAAGCCGCTTGGTTACCGGTTAGCTAGATTTTCCAACTTCTCTTAATCGAGCGGGAGTCTTGTTGTTTCGACTGTTGTGTGTTATGCTGTCAAACCTGTGCTTATAAAGACGATAAACTTCGTATAACTTGGTTTGCAGGTTAGCAAAATGTTAAGTAATAAGATCTAAATCCAAGTGACGACCAATAAAGTCAAGATAAGTTTTTAAACCATTTAATTTAATCTTATAATCTACTATGAAATCTAAGGCATAGAGTAAAGAGAATTTCAGACCATTGTATTTTAAATTTTTTCTCCATCACCGCAACTGCAGTGCTTAATATGTGATCCTCTCTATAAGAGTACAAAATTTCAGACATTTCTAAAATCTAATGCAATGCAAGACAAGATGTGGGGTAATAGACTCTAAAAAGAAGTACAATTGAATCGTTAAAAACCTTTAAAATTTTAATAAAAACATTTATCGTACACCAATCGTCATCGGTTAGGGTTGGACCACCCACTAGGGCCATTTCCATATTATAATAACCAGTAATTTCAACAGAAAAATAAATAGTACTTTGCAGCATTAAATAAGTTGAATTCCACCTTAACGACATATTTGTTTGGTACCTACGGGATTGTTTATCGTTAGTTTTGTAGTATATGAATTTTTTTTTTCACTATTTGATTAGAGCTACTAATATAAGAAAAAGGCATATCTGATGCGATCTATATGATCGCTTACAACCTTCAAACCCGATTTTACAATTAAATTTATGATGTGACATATATACCGTTGGTGGAAGAGATGACCCCTAACTTGAGGAACATTGTTGGCTAAAAACAAGTTAATGAATGTCATGTTTGATGATGCACTATCTAATGTGAGGGAATGAAGCATCCGGTTTGTCTAAAATCATTTAAAACTTCAAAAATAACGTCATAAATTTTTTTGAGCGGTATGTTAGAAATTCATGGGACGAAAACTAAGAATTCTTTTTTGGATTTTCCAATCATAATCTAAATAGTGTCCCACGACACATAAATGGTTATGTTTGGAATGTGCATTCCAAACATTGAAAGTTAGTGCAATAGAAACACTAAGAAGCTCTAATTGAGTGATTAAGTTGACTCAGTTAGAGTAAAAACATTTTTGTAAATCGCTTCTAGTGGTGTTTCTAAACACAATTGTAAATTGGGGGTTGTCTGCTTTTTTGATAAAATTTTCAAAAAAATGATTGTTACCGAAACTAATCGATTGACCGGTTTGTACAATATAACGTGTCATACATTCCCTAACATAGGCATCATCATATCTCTACATAGTAATGGACCCGTCTGAATTCCGTTGTAGTTGCGTCTGTCTTGTTGTATTAAGCATAAATATTATAAATAAAAGCTAAACATAAATATTAAATATAAACCTAAGAATAAAAATATTAAGCCATAAATATTAAAAACTAAGCATAAATTAAATATTGAATTTACTAACTACTAAGCATAAATATTAAAATTAAAACCTAAGCATAAATTAATATACTAAGCATAAAATATTATAAATAAACCTAACCAACGCATAAATTAAAATACTAAGCATAAATTATAAATATAAAATTAAAATACATAAGAAATTTTCTTTGTTTGTAGTTTGTACTTTGTATAGAAATGGTGAATTGGTGGAGAGTAGAGAATGAGAGATTAGAGATTGTAGATATTAAGATTATAGAGTGTGCAGAGAGTAAAGAGAGAGAGAGAGATTAGATATTAGAGAGAGTAGAGAGGTGCAAAAAAAAAATTTGAATTAGATGGTGGTATTTATAGAAAAAATGAAATGGGGATAAAATGGTAATTTTAAAGATTTTTTTTTAAAACAATTTATAATTTTTTTTTATCCCTAACAGCCCAATTGATTTTTTTTTTAAAATAACAATAATTAAAATGGTCGGTATGCCGACCGTTGGCCAACGGCACACCAAAACACGTTGCCGACCGTAGCCCTCAAACCTGGGGCATAGTACGGCACGTGCCCCTGCTGTGCTCTGCCACCACTATATCAAGATCATTGTACAACCCAACCCAAAGCTTGTGGAGAGGCATCACAATAATTGGCACAGAAAGGTGCTCTACATTTGACAACTCATCTACTGTCAAATTGTTAGGGCCGGCCCTATAATCATCCAAAACTATGGTATTTGAAGGTGATGGATAAATGGATGGTGCAAAAGATTGATGGATGATCTTGATCTTATCACAACAATTAAGGTTTCTACTATAAAATATAAATTGTGTTGAAGTTTTGGATTGTAAATATTACAGGTGATATATGTAATTTCTTAATTACTCACCCAGGATGTAATGTCGTCTTTGCCTTTAGAGAAGCCAATATGACTGTTCATAGTCTTGTTAAACTTGGTATGAACTATAATTATATTAAGTTCTGGATGGAAGAGGTCCCACATTATGTGGTTTCTGTTGTTTTGGACGATTGCCCATGTCCGATGTAATCTCTTTTAATAATATTCTCTTAAAAAAATATATAAAAAAAAATGTCTGACCTTAAAAATAATTTTTACAATTTTTATCTAAAAAATAACATAATTAACTTTTAACATTATTAAAACTTTCAAATCAATTTAAAGTATTATTTCACAAATAACCATATCACAATCCAATTAAAATATTAGTTTTATGTGCAGTAGATATCATCATCAAAATTATTTATGGGTTTACTACTATATATTTCTGTATAATTACAAAGTTAATTGTTGATTATTGGATTTCAATTCAAAGACCTATAAAAATCAAACGAAAATAACACTCTCATATTTACCGTGCAACTGTGAAAATCTTGTACGGTAACAAATCTTTCTTTTAAAACTCTGAAATATTAAACCCGTTTAAATTAGAAATCTTTCGTGACCAATGACTTTATAATTACAATGCATACATATCTATTCAACTTAAAATAATGATCATAATAATACGGGAAAATTACAAATAACCCCCAACTTTTAAAATAATGTGAAATTAAACTCTCTAGTTTTGAATATCAGCAAAAAACATCTTCCGACTACCTGTATGCTAACGACGTTAGATAAATAATGTCCAACAATAACGAAATGACAATTCAGCCTTTGTATTGTCTAAATTATAGCAATTGTCCATGTTACCCTTAAAAATATGATATATTTACTTAATAATAATGAAAATCACACATCTCAAGTAATAAATTTGTAGTGTTTACATGAATATTATGACGATCGAGTAACAGTCAAAACTTGTTCTATATAATAAGTTTTGCTCTTATTTTTTCTTGTGTATTCCATTCTTCTTAAAAATCTCAACAAAATTGTAATCAAATTCAAAATGGTAAAAAATACCCTCATCTAGTTCATCAATTAAAACTACAAATTTTGATAGCGGTGAGTGGTGTATTTCAAAATTATCAAATTCAAGAATAGGAAATTTTCAAATGTAGAAAATGTTGGAAAAATTCCATCATGTGGGGCCACACATGTAAATATTAAATGTGTTATGCTATCTTTGGTTAAGCCTAAATTAAAGTGATCTAATTAAGATTTAAAGTATTAAGGCTTAAGGGTATAATTGTTATGGAATTAATGTGTACCATAATACTATATCTAATTTGATGAGGGGCCGAATTAGAATAGTAAAACCTATAATAATATAGGTATTATATATTAGGGTTATGGTCCCCAAATTACACGATCTTTTTTAGTTTTTCTGTATCCCCATCAACAGAGAAACAGAGAAAAATTTAGGGTTTATAAAGATTGTGATAATTTGGAAGATCACAATCCGTCCACCAACTCCGGCAATGGATTCAGGTGCTTCCGCTTTCTATTATCTCCTTTTTCTCTTGAATTGATATGATTTATTAATATGTATTTAAAGTTTGATTAAATAGAAACATGTTTAGGTTTAGATTCAGATTGATTATGTGCCTATGCACGTTGATTTAGTTTTAATCAAATTATTTACAGAAAAAACAGCAGTCATAATTTCTCATTTGAAAAAAAGAAAAAAGAAATAACCATGATCTCTAAGTAATTTATACAAAAGATTAAAGTAATAAACATTCTTCCATAATAATCATAAGCAAAATCTGAATATATATATATATATATATATATATATTTACAGTCTTTCTATTGTCAGTTCGTTTTGACATGAAATATATCAGGACAAAGAATATGAACCATAAATTATGGAGAAGTTTTGACAAGTGCATACAATTTGAGTCAAAGCATGTAAATCTAATGGTCTACATTCTTCGTCCTAATATATTTTACATCAGGACGAACTGACAATAGAAAAATTGTATATATATATAAATAGTTATAACTTTCAAGTGAGAGATCCCTTACTTTAATTTTGATTCATAACTTGATGAAATCACATCGATTTATATAAATTTTGATATAAATTTGTGTGTGGATAATACATTCATTGAAATATATCTATAAATAAAATTTGAGAATTTTTCAAACACTAAAATTATTTATCCCGATTTTATTAAATATAAAAGCATCGGAAAAATGGAAGATATATAGGAAAATTCAAAAAACTAGTTCTAGTGTTTAAAAAATTCCCAAATGTTATTTATTGGTATATTTCAATGAATTTACGATCCATAAAAACATTCATATCAAAATTCATACAAATCGATGTGATTTCATCAAGATTTCATTAAAGTGTTGATCAAAATTAAAGTGAGGGATCCCTCATTTGAAAGTTACTATATATATATATATTTATATAAAGCATTCACCATAAATATGCAAATATATTTGCAGACATATAGCTGCAAATATCCAGTGCATCGAACTACTTTAGAGTTGGCAGATTTCTTTGGACTTTTGTTATGTTTTCACTATAGGAAGCAAAAATTTCTCATACGTGAGAGATATAGAAGTATGATGATATATTTGAAAAAAAAAATGTTTTAAGATAAAAATTATATTTTTATCTAAAAGAAGTAAGATAATAGTTTTTTTTTTTATTTAAGTATTATATAAATTTGAGATTTTTTTTTCTTAGAAAGGGAAGACTCGAACCATAACTTTGCAGTGCATGTGTGAAGGGCATACCAACGGATTAACTCATAGAAGTATGATGATATATATGAAAAAAAAAAAATGTTTTAGGATAAAAATTATATTTTTATCTAAAAGAAGTAAGATAATAGTTTTTTTGAAGTATTACATAAATTCGGGATTTTTTTTTTAGAAAAGGAAGACTCGAACCATAACTTTGTGGTGTATGTATGAAGGATATACCACCGGATTAACTTCATCTCGTTTATTATTATTATATTTTTGGTATTCAAACTATACACTCATTTCCAAAACATATTCTACTACAATGCTACTAAAAACAATAGCCTATTAACATGCTAAGTGATTTGTCTTATTAATTTATCATATGTGCTCGGTTCCTCAAGACAAAATAGAAGTGGAAATGTGAGGGAAATATCACTCTTTATATGTGGACTTTCAATAGTAACATTAGTATAATAAATTAAGTTTAAATGGCACCAATAGACAAGAATATCATCATCTTCTTCTTTTATTAATGTTTTTACGAAATTTCTCGGTTGTGAAATATATCGAAATCTTGGGTAGTAAAAAAAAGTGTGTATTTTTATAGGTTTTTTATTTATTTATTTATTTATTATTTATTTTTATTTTTTTACCCATAAAATTGGCAAAAACTTCGACCTTCATTGGAGGTCGATTAGACGAACAAAAAAAAATATTGGAAAATTTTATTTTTGTCCAATAAATCTCGAAAATTGTAAATATATCTAATAAGTCTTAGAAACTATAAAATAAGTCTCGGGAAAAAAAAATATGAGATTTATTTTTATGAGTGTGTTTTAAAGGTATTTTTGTCAAATCTACACTTTAGGTACTATTAAAACTTAAGTTAATAAGATGATGATAATCTTAAAACTCGCCCATTAGATAATGATAGTATATTTTCGAACCCAAAAAAGAATCACGGGTTAATTAAGAATGTGATGCGACATACCAATAAAAGCATGAGAAATCCAATCAGAAATAGTTATAAAATAGGTGATGTAAAGTAATTGATTTTTGAGGAGACAAAATAATCGTAGAAGATCCACCACAGGAGACATAGGTCTATTAGACCATCTCCAATGGTCTCCATTTTGTCAAAATGGAGATCCATTTCACTCCGATGGTTTTCCAAATTTAGAGATCATACTGATATTATCTATTTTACTATTTACATTAAATAATATTACTTTATCTCTCCTATCTACTTTTCATAGTTTTAATTAAACTCAATTAATTTAATATAACTTTTTATTCATAAATATTATCACTATAAGAATTATACCATTAGAAATATTTTAATGAGATCTTTCAACTGAGTATAATATTGATTATATTTCACTCCGATGGTTTTCCAAATTTAGAGATCCAAATGTTATTATCTATTTCACTATTTACATTAAATAATATTACTTTATCTCTTCTATCTACTTTTCATATTTTTAACTAAACTCAATTAATTTAATATAACTTTTTATTCATAAATATTATCACTATAAGAATTATACCATTAGAAATATTTTAATGAGATCTTTCAACTGAGTATAATATTGATTATATTTTTATTATTTTTTCTTTATTAATAATGAATTAATAAATATTTTAATTCAAAATAAATGATTTCAAATCATCAATTTTCATATGTAATTAACATATAACATAATAATTAACTCCAAATAATTCATTAAAACAAAATATTAACATTGACATCTCCAATAATGCAAATCTTTCTCCATAATTATAGTCTCTTCGCGTTCTCGGTAAATAATATTAGGTGTAAAAAATATAAATGTTAAAAAATTATTTCAAAATCATTACATGTAAAAATAGTTAGGCGTGGATAATTATAAAAAATATTAGAAAAAATTTGGTGTAATAAAAGTGAGTAAATTATTATATAAATAATAAAGAGAAAACAATTTTATTAAAGAAAGTTTAAAAAATATTAATATTTTATTATTTAGAGATTGTAAAATGGAGAATTATTGGAGTAGTAAATTTATGGAGATGGAATATTTAAAAAATATTACATTTTCAGTCTCCAAAATGGGAGAAAATTTTAGAGAACCATTGGAGATGGGTGATAGCCTTAGGAGTAGAGATGTACATTTTTCTCCGGGGTCTCAATTCCCCTCGTCCCCATCCCTATTTGGGGATTTTTTTTTTTTAGGGGGGGGGGGGTGGGGGGGTGGGGGGGGGGTGGTGGGGATGAAAATCATCCCCAAATTGAAACGGGGATGGGGATGGGGATGGGGGGACCCCTCCTCATCCCCATTTCCCATTTTCTCCACAATTATATTGAAATGGGGGGGAGGGGGAGATGTGGATGAAAATCATCCCCAAATTGCCCCCCATCCCCATTTCCCCATTTTCCCCCAATATATATATATATATATATATATAATTATAATATATATATATATATATATATATATTTTATTCTTTGAAAACCCTAACTCTCTAAGTATATATACACATTTTATATAAAAGGCAAAAATGAATTTTATTTTGTATTTGTAATGAAGTGTTTGTTTTTTTAGTTTAATTTGTAAATTTTAGTCAAATGGAGAAATGAGGGAACGGAAAAATGTAGAAAAACGAAAAAAAATGAAGAATTGGGGATGGAGATGGATATAGATCCCCCCAAAATTCTCCATTTTTTCCAAATGAGAAAAGGGGAGGGGGGATGAGGGAAGGGTCTGGAAAATGGGAATTTGGGGGGGGGGGGGGGGGACACACGCTTCTTGCGTTGTTGGAGCCCACTTCAAAATATCAGGCCCAATTAATCTACCGTTGCTACTTGTTTTTGTGTCTTGTCTCGATAGTCGATATCAACAGCATCTCATCTTAGCCTGTGTTTTAACCTTTTTTTTTTTTTTTTTTTTTTTTCTTTTTCTTTTCCTGTTTTTTTTTTTAAAAAGATGTTACTATAGCAAAGAAACGACCACAGTGGGAGTCGAACCCACGACCTTTTGATCCGAAGTCAAACGCGCTAATCCACTGCGCTATGCGGTCATGTCTGGTATAACTTTATAAGGGAAAGATATTTTATATTATATTAATACATTTTAACCCGATCCATTTAGTTTGAAAGATTTCCCAACTCTTCCTACGGTTTCTTTTTATTTTTTATTTTTTATTTTTTTATTTTTTAAGACAAAACCATCTAATTTTGAAGAATAATGCTAGAAAATAGACATCTTACCATTGTATCACACCTCCATCCGAATCAATAAAGTGGCAATCAAATAGATAAATGTGGCAAGTGAAGTAAATCATCATTAATGTACATTTACTTATCAATTTTCAAATCTTTGGTTGGGATGTATATAAGATATCTAACATTACTCGATTTTGAATGGGTAGATTACTTTAGTGGGAGAAGTAAATTTAAAGGAGAATCATATTTTAGTTCTTGAACTTTGCTTTAATCTGCGTTTAGTCTATGGTTTTTTGGAATTATAATTTTTAGTCCATCATTATTTTGACAATAGGGATTGTAGTCCCTATCGTCCAATTCCATGAAGGTTTCACTTAATTCTGTTAAGTCAACGAGAGTAAATAGGTAAATTAAATATTAACAAATGAAAATATTAATAAAAATTATTAAATAAAATAATAAATAAATATTACAACTGAAAAATGAAAAATAAAAAATGAAAAAACAAAATAAAATCTTTCTCTCTCCTCTTTCTCACAATCTCTTATCATCTTCACCAAAAAAAAAAAAAAAGTTCCCGAAACATCAGTTCAAATCCATCTCTATCTCTAGCCATCCCATCTGCATCTCCATGCAAAACAAAACAAAAATTCGGTCACCACCACCAAATCCAAACCCAAACCCAAACCCACACATACATAAACACAATACAACCAGATTGGAGTGAGAGAGAATATAATTCTAGTTTGAGATGAGATCGAACTCAAACCACTTCAAACTAGAAGCGACAATGATGATCAGAAGCAACGACGAGAAGCGATGACGACAACGGTGATGACAAAAAACGACAATGACAACTGGAAGCCGATCTTCTTTCTCGATCTCTCTCTCTCTTCTTCTTCTATCTCGGCTTTGGATTGGTTGACAATGGGTGGTGGTAGTGGTGGTGGTGAGAGATAGAGAATAAGATTGATGGGTTTGGATTTGAACTGATGGTGAGAAATAAAAAAAAAATTTGTTTTATTTTTAATTTATGGGAATTAGAGTCACCAACACTCATCTGGTGATTATAAATTATAAATTTAATTAGTTTTATTAATAAATTTAATTCATTATAAATTTAATTAGTCTTATTTATAAATTTAATTTATTATAAATTCAATTAGTTTTATTTATAAACTTAATTTATTATAAATTTAATTAGTTTTATTTATTTATTTTAATTTTTAATTAGTTATATATATATATTAATTTTAAATTTAATTAATTAATTTATTTATTTATTTAATTCAAGGGGTATAACGGTCATTTTTCCTTCTAACACGACAGAATTAGATGGATTCTATCACAGAAGAACTAAAAATTAGAATTCTAAAAAACCGTGGACTAAATGCAGATTAAAGCAAACTATTTGGACTAAAATATGATTCTCCCTAAATTTAAATTCCAATAATGTTAAGGGCAAATTGCACAAACATTTACGATGTTAGTCGAAATTACACGAATATAGCACCTTAGGGGTAATGACAACAAACCTACTTAACATTTTAGAAATGTTGCACATACATCCATTGCTGTCAACTTACCGCTGTTAACTCCAAATGGTTAGGGATGGCAATTAAACCCGAACCCGTGGGACCTGCCTAAACCCAACCCGCTTAAAGAGGGTTTGGGTTGGGATATGTGTACCTATGGGTATGTTTGGGTTTGACAATTGTACCCATCACAGGTTTGGGTTCGGGTATGGATTTGAAAAAAATTCATACCCGAACCCGCGTACCCTCAAACAATAAAAATTATATAATATTTTATTATTTAAAATATTATAAATTTAAACTCCAATAAAAACATTTTAATTATATAGAGAATAAAATGTAAACATTTCAATCTGTTAAGTGTTTTTATTGTTTAAAATTATAATATTTCATATATTTAAATAATATAGAAATAATTTTCGAAAAAATAAAATAAAATTGGTGGGCTCGCGGGTTCACGGGTTTTACTCGTGGACCTGCTTGTTTCACAAGTTCGTGGGCAGGTTTGGGTGTCCCCCCAATCCGTGGGTAAAACTCGAACTTGAACCCGTTTATTTTCACGGGTTCGCGGGCGGGTTTGGTAGACACAAAATTTCACGAGTTTGGATTTGGATTTTACCAAACCCGCTCAAACCCACTCCATTGCCATTCCTACTAATGGTCAAATGCGCAAAATGACTAAAGGTGTAAATATGGTCATTGTAAAACACACGGAATTCAGAACAAACGTGTTAACTTTATTTTTCCAAATCTTCTTCTTCTAGGTTCCGTTTACATCAATTTGGTAAATTATTACATGAGTGTCATCATACACATTTTACAATCATATATGATGTGTTTTCCCTCAATCTTGTGTGAGTTGATATTCAAGTCGCGCTTGATCTCAACAAGTCCTAATAAACCTTTGACCCGTTTGATGTTAAAATTCACGACAACAAAAAAAGGAAAAAGAAATTAAAACATTAGTATCGTTGATATCTTTTTTCAAAACGCATTACTTTAGTCTAAATTATTGACGATCAACTATAAAAAATTTGTAAAGGGAAATTTTGCCATTGTTGCTATTTAATTAAGTCAATGACAATGGATATAACACGAAACATAACTAAGGTCAAAATAAAGTAACAACTTTAAAATCCACAAATTACCGATTATAATTTACCACAAGTATTATATATGAGAATTAACAATCATTAATCAATAATTATATTATATAATGAAATTCAAAAGAAAATCAATAAAACAATGTTTTTACGATTAAATTTGTTAATTTTAATTAAAAAAAAAAATTACCTCCACGAAATTAGAATTAAATATAAACATTGTGAAATCAAAAGCAAGTCTACAAAATGATCACGTTGACATGAGATGTAATATCACTAATATGCAAGTAGAGAAATTCAATTCACAAATTATGAGATTAGCAGCGAAAGCGAGACTTTCTTCCAAACATCTCCCGTATGTTTGGAGTTAGATGCACAAAATGTCATTTTAGGAAATTATGATTATTATTATTATTATTATTATTATTATTATATGAATAAGATACTATAGTAATAATTTAATTATACAAGTTCATTTTAGACAAATTTATGTCTATTTACGTCTTTTAAAATTTACGACATTTTCAACATAATTAGATTTACGTTAAAAAACAAACGATCATATCCCACTTAATTTAAGTACTTCATTCAATTAAGGCTTAAGTTGGAAAAAAAATAAATGGCCTCCTAGTTGATAAGCTTATTCTTAAAATATTATGGTTCTAGACTTATTTATAATTGTTTATTTATTTGAAATATTATAATAATTCAGGGTTTTAGGGGATGAGAAAGAGACTCGAACCCACAACCTAGTGGCGTAGGTGTGAGGCACATACCACCTAATCAACCTTATCTTATCTAAAATTGTGCTTTCTTTTATTAATACATTTAGACCACTAAGAAAATCACCAACCTTGCTAGCTATACATGCTCCTTAGCCAAAATGGCTAATGATATCACTTTTTTTTTTTTTTTTTTTTTCATTTATCATTGACTCCAACCACTCCCTATATTGTTAGTTATTTTAGAGAATTTGAATGACATTAGCTAAATGTAGAGAGCCAATAACCCTAGCCAAACTTTCTCTCCTATTATTTTAATATTATATTTGAAACAATTTTTATTTCAAAAGAAAAACCTGTAGTTATCTCAGTTGATTCCAACA
Source organism: Acer negundo (assembly GCA_035582765.1). Lineage (NCBI taxonomy): Eukaryota > Viridiplantae > Streptophyta > Magnoliopsida > Sapindales > Sapindaceae > Acer > Acer negundo. Next base: position 18,688,919 of record CM069236.1, on the reverse strand, counting down.
ATTTTTTTCCAATCTGTAACAAGATAAACTTGCAGCTATTACAATATTTGATTCCAATATCTGTAAAAAAATTAAAACTAGTGCAGTTGTAAAACAATAATAGTTTCACGTGTATGAAACTACTGTAGTTGTAAAACAATAATAGTTTCACATGTATGAAACTAGTGCATTTGTAAAACAATACTAGTTTCATTTGTATTATTATGTCAATAAATTTTGATATTTGAGACCCATAATTCCTATGTTTTATGTTATGTTATTGAGTAAAATTGAATATTTTTATGTGTTTGTTGAGAATGTGTAGAAGATAACTCTTGTGTTGAGTTTGAAGGCAAAAAGGTTATTTTAGAGAAAGTTTGGAGAAATGCCTATGCATCACGTTTAACTTGTAAGGACCATATCTCCCTCCTCAGATTGAACCAGGTTAAGATCCATATATTTTCGAAAATCCTCGAATGTCTAGTTTCCGACGCACTTATTGGTTTGTTAATCCGAATTTTCTAGAGGAAGTTATGACCATTTTAGTAACTGAAGGTCAGAGTTAGAGAATTTCGGCGGTTAGAGACCGCCGATTTGATAGCCGTTTTATTCCAGTGGTTTCAGCGATCAGAAATCGGCAGGCCAAGGCCACCATTTTGGTAGCCGAATTGTAGTGAACGTATTTTTTGAGGAAAACCACTCAGAATCAGTCCAGATTTGTTCCAAAGCTTCTCAAATCAAATCCTAATAACTCTAGAAGACCAAGACATGTTTGGGAAACTTTCTAAACTCAAATTAGGAGTCAATCATCAAAAGAGGAAATCCAAGTTAGGAAAGAATTCTTATTCCTTAATTCATTCTAATTTCCTACTTGGTGGATTTCCTAAACCAAACAAGAATTGGGAGCTCACAAGGAGAAGTCACCTCTAAATACCAAGAGTTTTCTAAAAGAGAAAAAACGTGGAGAGTTAAAGATTGAAGATTAAAGACTCTATCAACATTCTCTTCTTCTAACTTTCTTCAGTTTAGATGTTTTTATTTTTATTTTTATAGTTTTTATTGGCTAGGGCTAACTTGAAGCTCTAGACATGATTTCAATTCCATAGACAAGTTTTGTGTTCTAATGAAGTTATTTTTTTCTCAATATGATGATTTCAATTTCTCCATAAAAATTGTTTTTCTATTATCTTTGTTGCTTTGATTAGCCATCTTAATAGCTTGATTTTAGAATCTATGTTGTAGGATAGAGTTCGAATATATGCAACAATTAACTGAATTACGACCCAATTAAGGAAAATTGATTCATGAATAGCCTAAAATAAATACCATGTTTTAGGGTTCATGTGATATTCATATTCTTTTGGTTCTTAATAGGTTCCGATTATTAAATCTAGTAAATATACATGCTAGGTTATAATTTGGAATACAAGTATTTATACAAATACCATGCAATCTACATACTAATTAAGAGAGAATCAATACAACTTGTGTGGAATGTCCACCGTCTTGTTGCGAATATCTTCATCATATTTGATATCTTTAACTTCATTATTGTATGTGGATTGGATGATTGTTTAGTGGCGTATGAGAGATCCTAGCTAGTGTTTTTGTTTTTCATATATTTTTCCTCATTAGACTTTATGATGTGTTTTATTTATTGTTATTTAATTTTCTTTAGTTTTAATAATCAAATCAAAACCCACATTCATGTGTGTGTGTTAAGTACTTTTGTTTTCTTAATTTTAGTTAGATTAGAGTCCTAGAGTGTCTTAGATATAAACTCATTATTTTAGTAGGTAATTAATTCTCTATGGGAACGATCATTGTTTTTCCACTGTGCTATCGTTTACGATTTATGCACTTGTAAGGTTTTCATTATTTTTAGTGCCATCATGTATGAAACTAGTGTAGTTGTAAAATAATACTAGCTGTCGGAATATAGCTATTGGAATATAATATTTTAAATTCTAAATATTAATGATTAGCCAAAATAGGGATGATGGTTGGAGTGACTGACTCAAAAGTCGCTATTTAAAATTGCTTTCAAGCTATTTTGGCTACAATTTTACTAATGTTTAGGGACCTCCCTTGGAAATGCTTTAAGAGCTCACCTTAAAATTATAAACCCATTATTTAAATCTAAAAAGAAGTTAAGAAATATTTTTTGGCCTTCATTAGTTCCGCCACTGGCTGGTGTGACTTCTTAATTTTTAAGGTATATATATAGAGAGTTCTGTTGGGATTTATGCCATAAAGTTTGTAAAATGTAAATGTTATAAATTTAATAATAAAAGAAGTAGTTATTTCATTCAAATATATTAATTCATACATTTATATTATTTATGCAAACATCCAAGATTGATAGATGTAATCTCAGTCTGAGTGTATGAATGTCATATACAGATGTATTCAGTTTGAGACATGCAATCTAAATAGTTCGTAGAAAACAAATATAGTTGGGTACTTTATTTGTGGTTAATCTATAGCTGTGGTTCATTCCGTATTGCACAGTGGTCTTATTCTAGACTACTCATATGGTGTTATGAGAATTGATGCACCTTATATGATGTGATCATACAAGACTAGGCCACGATCTATATGAATCTGTCACTAAGATCCAGTAGTTGAAAAGATTTATATATATATCGACTAATGATGGCTATATATGGGTGATCTAAATCCTGAGTGTCTTACTGACTCCTTCAGGTTATATCCTGATTTTTGATTTACCATGGGTGAGATCAGAATATCATTCTCGATCAATATCTCTGTATCTTGGAATCACGGTTTGGCTTATGGCTGAGAAGGTATGGGTCCGTTTGGGAAAACTTTTGACTTTTGACTTTTGACAATAGAAGAAAAGAAGTAAAAGCCGGAACATTTCCATTACTGTTTGAATGGTATATTCCAAAAGAGCTTTTGTATCAGGAAGAGCTTTTGAGATCGTTTGGTTGGAACATTTTAAAATCTCTACTAACCATGATATGACATTTATAGCCTTCCATGTGATTTCATATTACATAGTATTAATATAATTATAAAAAAAAACATATTGTATTATATCGAATTCTCCAATGGTTGCCCAAACCAAAACCAAGCTCTATCTCCCTCAATCCACAATCTGCCATCATCACTCATCCACCATCACCACTACCACCATCAAATTAAATAACATAAACAAAAAACAAAACAAATCGAATCGAATCAACAAAAAAAAATAATAATAAAATAAAATAAAAAAACCACAAATCTCATCCAATAATCCATATTTTTCAATCAAAATATTCAAAACCAAAAAAAAAAAAAAAATCTAGATAATTTCAAAAGTCTGGAAATCTGAAAAATCACCATATTTATCTATCTGGAACATTACAATAATAATATACTAACATCAATACGATTAGTGTTACAATTACTATTACAATACAATACAATAAAAAATAAATAAATAAATAAATAAAAACAGAGAATACAAGAGGTAGTGAAAATCGGGACAATCAAAAACTTTACATTTTATCTAGAAACAAACACATCTACAACGTCCACTTTACAAGATGGCTTGCACGAAGCAAACGGCAAGGAAGTCCACCGACGATCTGGTAGCGTGCAAAATTTCGCTAGAACGACGACATTGACCATAGAAGGTAAGATGGGTCTGGGTTGGCTGAGATCAGATCAGATCAGATCTGGGTTGGCTGAGATGAGATGGGTTTGGGTTGGCTGGACCAGATCGTGGTCGACAACCATCGATCTTCCTCCTCGCCGCAAAATGCACGGGTTGCGTGTGAAATCTCACCGGAACGACGATGTTAACCAGATAAGGTAAGATGGGTCTGGGTTGGCTGGGATGAGATCGAATCTTGGTGACCCATCAGACCAAGAAAGAACAGATCAAATGATCTGATCCAACCTTCATCAGATTGAGAACTTGATCTGAAAGTCTGAAACCAACACCGTTTATGTTAAAAGGATAAATGTGCCATTTTGATTTTGTTATTTATAGAAGGAAGGGGTAAATTGACAATATAAAAAAATTCATTAAACACATTTTGGCTTCGTGTGTTTTTTTAGAAGCTCTTTTAACAGAAGCTGGGTGAGAGGTGCTTCCTTTGAAAGAGCTTCTAAATTCAGAAAGCTCTTTTCATAGATCATCCAAACAACACCAAAAGCTACTTTTAACCTCCAAAAGCTCTTCTAAGGCTCCCAAAAGCCATCCCAAACAGGCCCTATGTACGCAATAGTGGAATCCACTTCTTCTTATGAGAAGTAGATAAGGAGTTCCCTTAAAGGTTGATTCGAGGTATGAACGATTAAGAACGTTCTTCTTCTTCCGTAAAGAAATGAAGGATATAATCATTTAAGAGAATCAATGATACTTAAAGTAAAAGATATAATTAGAGAGATATAACGGACTTTATGACCTAGCTATAATTATGAATCACTTGTGGAGGATCATACCATATGTAATAGCTATAGCAATGGACACTGATAAATTGGTTGTGTAAAACATTTATAGTTACGAAAGTACAACCTTGGGTTTTTAGTGGAATAACTCAAAAGTTAGTAACTATGAAATATTAATTAAAAAGTTTAATTAATTTTTTTCTAAGTATTATTGAGCTCTGTAAGATCTTTGATTTGTATTGGTTTGATTCCATTGCAAAACTCTCTGTATTTGTAATAAGTGTTGCTTAGGTGATTCTTGGTGAAAAGAAGCTTCAAATGTTAAAAGCGACGTCTTATGCAAATATCGTCTTCAAGAAGAAAATTGCATACTTGGATGCTAATGTATCAAGTTTCTTCTTCCTCTTGTAAGGCGTAGGCGCACACACATACACACACGATTCATTCATGTGTGTCCCTGCATCATTGTGCAAACATTTGGTATAACACATTCACACATATTTAAGTATGATCATGCATATAGACAAACATTGTAGAATTGCTTGTTTTATCACTATCGCGTAAATATGACATACTTGTGTGACATTGTGTTTATTTGTTTGTGTTTATTATATTTTGGACTTGAACATGATCTCATATGATTCCTTATTGAGTTTCAGTCATTTCGGTTACTCATTCATTAGGTTTCGAGTCCAAACGATGTAGCTACGCTACTTTGCGTTCTTATTCGTTGAATTGTCTTCGTCATCATCATTCGAGATGAATTCTCAACCTTTTTGTAAAGTTTTATAGTCTTCGTTGTGCGTGAAGGAGTCACAATTCGTAATCCAAAGACGGATTCGAAATCGGAGTTTGGAGGCCCAGATACAGTCAAAGAACGCGAGCTGTGTGCGAGAGGAGCAAGATTGGCCAACGGCCGACCTTGCATGGCCACGTGTGGCACACGTGCTGGACCCCTCTCTGCCCACATGTGCCACACGCACCCCATACGGGATTCCAATATGGCATGCTGTGGTTGGTCCTCATTTTTCCTCTCTTGAATTCTTTCAAAAGCTCTTCTCATTCCTTCTAAATAGCAACTTGAAAAAAATTGATTTTTCATGATTTTAGTTTTTTTATTTCGATCATAATTCTCTCATACGAACTCGAAATCGAGTGATTCAAAAGTCAAAAATGTTGGTCTTGAAGAGAGCTACAAACTAATGCATTTTCAGAGTCATTTGAGTTCATGATTTTTCGCAGCTGGTAGATTTCAGTCCGAGACTCAAGTGTTGTATGTGTAACATCTTCTTCTTACTTTCTCTTTTAATCATCTCTTTTAATCTTCCTATTTGATTGATGAAATGTATTAAGAAGAATGTTATATTACATGCTAGGCTTTTTTGATTGATTGTTTGTTGAGTTTTAGCTTTGTGATTTCTCTTGAACATATATTTGCTAAACTTGATTTAACTTGAAATTGTTTCTAGAAATGATATATATGATGTGCTTCATGATATTTTCTAAGTTCAATTTTATAATCTAAGGACTAAGATTTTCTTGTGATGTATTGAATATTCTCTTCTTATTCTTATTGATATACACGCCTTGATTTCTAAATAGATTTGTGATTGTGTGTTGAAAGTATATTCTAGATTATCACTAAGCATGTACATAAAGTTTGATTGATCATCTTGCTTTATTTGACTTGTGTTTGCACATTTGCATCACTTAGATCATTGCCTTGTGGAAAGGTTGAAATCTCTTGTTAAGATGAGTGAAGTCTTGATTTGAGCAAGAAGACTTGGCTAGGAAAGTGTTTCGGATAGCCAAACACGAAATCTTAGTTAGGATCAAGAGGATCCAAATAACTAAGCAAAAGTCTTAGCTAGGAGTTTGGTACTCCGGATGGTTGAGCTAGGGAAGCTTGACTAGAATCATTTGTGATTTAGATAGCTAAGCAAAGAAATCTTCCTAGAGACTTGAGAGCCTTGGATAGGGAGTTGCTCTCTAGAGGTGTAGGACACATCTTGGATATGGAGTAGGATAGGTGGTTCACTAGGCCTTGAGGGTAGATTAGGAGTTGATAGCTTATGGTGGATATCATTTGTTGATAGCCTTGAATGAGTAAGTCATTTTCATATAGTGGATTTTTTTGCTGGTGGTTGTGGTTATCAACCCGTGGATGTTTCCTCTTTAAGGTTTACCACGTAAGAATACTTGTGTCCATTTTCAATTTACTTTTTATTATCTTCCATATCATGTATTGATAGTATATCTTGTATATTGATTTTTACATGTATTGACTCATACTATACAATTGTTAAATCATATCAAGTATACATTTCATTTTTGTAATCCGTAAATTTTGAAGTTGGAAGAAATTAGGACTATACCTATACAAACCTCACCCCCCCCCCCCCCCCCTTTCTCTAAGTATAATATACACTACATCTCTCTAAAAGATTTCAAGCTCAAAACTGTGGGTCCATTAGGTCCCCCTACTAGCCTTATACGATTAATAGTAACAAGACTCACTGAGAATTGAATGGTCCAATTAATTGTTTTACTAAAGTAACTTAAAATATATTTTGAGAATTAATTAAATGATGAGATTTTTTAATTAATATATTATTTAACTATTGAATTAAATATTATTAAATAATATGATTATTTAATTGACATATTAACAAATAAGAATTATTAATTGTTATATGGAGGTTTCGGTTTCTAACATTTACAAGAGCAATGAAATAATAGAGAAATAAAATAACAAGTGATTATTTTTATTTACTCTAAATAGGTAAAGGTTCAAACCCTAGTATAAGTAATAATTAAAAAGGGATTTGGAATCCTATTTTAATTTGGATTTACTAAACTGTAGGTTCCTAGTATATAAGATATACTTATCAGGAAAAATAAACGATTCGGAACCCTACAGAGAACAGAGGTTGGTGGCAACTATAGAGGGAAAAGAAAAAAAGAAAAAAAAAAGAAAAATCTCTCAATTTAAGGTTGGCCGAATTCATTAAAAGGAAGAAGGTGTTGTCTTTCGTTTCTCTCAAGCCTTCATTCAACCGTTCTCGGAATCCATGACGTGCCCACACACACACAATTGCTATATTGCAGGACATAGCTAAGAAGACTTAGTGATATTGGATCAAAAAGAAGGATCGAAAAGAAAACGAAGGAGTGTTCTTCAAAGGTATGAAAACAAATATCTTTCTTATATTCGTGTATATACAAAAGGTCCCAAGAAGACGATAGAAATTTTTTGAAACCTATCGTTCTCATTTATCTTGATTAATTTCAAACTTTTCCGCTATGCAACATACAAGTTCAATGAAATCTACTTGTAAAAATGCTTGAAAAAAGTTTCAAATTTAGTTTACAAATAGATTTCATTGAACTTATCATCCAACAAAAAATTCATTCAAATTAATGAATATTATAGAGGTCCTTACTTTAAGTTAAAATAAGGAATTTCTAATGAGATAACCACTTATATATATACAGTCTTTCTATTGTCAGTTCATCCTTATATAAAATATATTATGACGAAGAATGTGGACCATAGATTATGGAGAAGTTTTGACAAGTACATACACTTTGAGTCAAAGTATGTAAATCTAATGGTCCACATTCTTCATCCTGATATATTTTATATTATGACGAATTGACAATAGAAAATAGAAAATTTGTATATCAGTCTTTCTATTGTCAATTCGTCCTGACATAAAATATATCAATACGAAGAATATGGACCATAAATTATGGAGAAATTTTGACAAGTGCATACACTTTGAGTCAAAGTATGTAAATCTAATTGTCCACATTATTCGTCCTGATATATTTTATATCAGGACGAATATATCAGGACGAATTGACAATAGAAAATTTGTATATCAGTCTTTTATTGTCAGTTCATCCTGACATAAAACATATCCGGACAAAGAATATGGACCACATATTATGGAGAAGTTTTGACAAGTGCATACACTTTGAGTCAAAATATGTAAATCTAATGGTCCACATTCTTCGTCCTGATATATTTTATATCAGAACAAATTGACAATAGAAAAATTGTATATCAGTCTTTCTATTGTTAGTTCGTCCTGACAAAATATATCAGGATGAAAAATGTGGACCATAAATTATGAAGAAGTTTTGACAAGTGCATACACTTTGAGTCAAAGTATGTAAATCTAATGGTCCATGTTCTTCGTCTTGATATATTTTATATCAAGACGAACTGACAATAGAAAAATTGTATATCAGTCTTTGTATTGTCAGTTCGTCCTGACATAAAATATATCGGAACGAAGTATGTGGACCGTAGATTATGGAGAAGTTTTGACAAGAGCATACACTTTAAGTCAAAGCATGTAAATCTAATGGTCTACATTCTTTGTCTTGATATATATATATATATATATATATACATATATGAACTTTCAAGTAAGAGATCCCTTACTTTAATTTTGATAAGGACTTTGGAAAAATCATATCAATTTTTATGAATTTTAATCTGAATTTTTTTTTTTTATAACAAATTTAAGTGAAAATTACACAAACTTCCTATGAGGTTATGCAATATTACATTGAGCGGTAGCTTTTGTTAAAATGACACAAACGTCCCCTAATTTCATTTGACTAACTGTTGACTTATAGTTTGACTAATGGTTGACTTTATGGTCCAAGGGTAAAAATGTCATTTTTCACAATAATAATAATTAAACTAATAATAAATTATGGAAAAACCCCAAAATAAATCTACAAATACAAATCAATAAAAACAAAATTACAAAATATACCCAAAAATCTTAAAAATTAATTGTGCAAAAATCCAAATAGATTAAGGGAGCGTCCTGTAACGTTTTTCAAAGTTGTTTTTGTTTTTGTTTTTGTTTTTCGAAAATAAAAATAGTGTTTTTGGTTTCAGTCGAAATCCATATACACGTCTGATAGCATATCCTGGAAGCTGGATTCCGAATATGAAAATGTAAAAAACGCGTCTGGTATCATTTTATAGGCCAAAATTAATGAGTTTATTTATTTTTTTTGTCCGATATGGGCAACGCCAAGAACAAGAAGAGAAGAATTTCTCTGATTTCTCTTTCCATACACAACCAAGGCCTAAATTGATCCAAAATATCAAAATTTGCCAATAAAGTAATCTGAAAGATATTTATTATAATTTTTTTTAGCTTAATTTATAGTACTAACTACCAGCTTTCTCAATTAAAAGTCTTGGTCACTCTCTCAATTTCACAGATTCCATTTCTCCCTCTCTCTCGTTTGTCCCCTTTTTCATTTTGTTGAATTTCTCTTTTCTCACAGCTTTTTGATTTGGTCGAATGGCATCTCTCTCTAATCTCTAGCTTCATTTCATTTCTTTAATTCTCTATTATTTTATGCATTTATTTTTCCACTAGTCATAGACTCATAGGTGGCACCAAGGCCGGAGGAACAAATCCGAGAAGAGGAACTCACCTCCTCCAGTTTTAGAGGAGTAAATCGAAGCAGAAGAAGAGTGAAGAAGAAGAGTGAAGAAGAAGATGAAGCAGAGGAAGAAGAAGAGTGAAGAAGATGAGTGACGATGGAGAATCGAAGAAGAAGAAAAAATGAAAATAAAAAAGGTGAGTTTTTTTATTTAAAGTGAAAAACAAAATGAAAAATATTTAAAACTTGTTTTTTAAATTTTTCACTTTTAACACTAATGTTGTTTTTCATTTTATTTTTGTTTTGAAAATAAAATGAAAAACAAAATGAAAAACGATAACGAACGCGTATTTGAAATCATTTTTGAAAAATAAAAATAAAAACAAAAACAGCCTTGTAAAACAGTACCGAACATGGCCTAAACCTCTTTGATCTAGAAAACAAATTTTCATCTTCAGACTTCAATAAAATTGAACTCTGTTTTAAATTTTCTAAACACCAGAATCCCAAAAAAATTAAAAAAACAAAAAAAAAAAAACAAAAAAGCCACCATAATCTAAACAAGAAATTGAAATCAATTAAAAAAAAGCTAGAAATTGAAAATCAATTGAAAAAAAAAAAAAAAAAAAACATTTTTCTAGATCAACCTAGAATCCAGAAACCAATATCTTCTAAACCAAATCCCACCACTATTCATCTCAATCACCAAACCCTAACCCTTGAACCCAACCACTCCACCAATAGCCACCCTAAATCCAAACCTAACATCTCCGTCTCTCCACCAAAACCAAGTGGCTTCAGCAAAATGCCCATCCCCTCGCCTCGTAACGACAACTCTCTCAAAGGAAAGAAGTGAGAAAAGAGAGATGGTAAGAGAAAGATACGGAAATTGATGGTGATAAGAGTTCGATCGGCGGAAAAGAGGAGATCGAGAGCGGCGGTTGGTGTGATTCCGGTGGGTTTTGAGTAGCGGTGGTGGCTAGGGTTTGGTATTTAAGTTTAGGTTAGGGTTTGGGTATTAGAGAAGATGATGATGTGAAGATGACATGATAAGGATGGGATTTGGGTTTTTGGTTTAGATTTTTGTTTAAATTATTATTAAATCTAATAATTTCCTACAAAAAAAAAAAAAAAAAAAAAGTTTAGCATATCTAATGTGATGAAGATGAAATGATGAAATACGGGATTTGGGTGTTTGTGTTTAAATTTGATAGAGTTTTTGAAAGAGATTTGAATTTCTCAAACTAAAAAATCTGAAAATTTCTAGAATCCCATCAAGCTTTCTCTGTTTTTTTTCTCCTTTTCTTCTTAATTATTTTGTTGATAATTGATTTATGATAGATCTTTTCCATATCTCTTCAAAAAAATTGTATCTTGTTTTTTTTTTTTTTTTTTAATTTTAAAAAAATAATTTAATTACGAATTATCACATCAACTAACATGAAAGGCATTTTAATCATTTTATCCAAAAGTTTAAATCAACTTCAATCAAGCCAGTTGACTGACGGTGGTCAACACAGTCAAATGAATGTTCATGTCCTTTTGGAAAAATTTACCACTATGGCTCGTTTTGTACGTTGTATTGTATTGGATTGTATTTAATTGTGTTGGATTGTATAGTATTGCATTAGACTATATTATTATTATACAATCTTGTGTTTTGTGATTTTTCGTATTATAGTGTAATAAGTTGTACAATTTTTGAATGTGATTTTGTATTAGACTGTATTCATCAAACAACAAAAAAAAAAACTGGCTACAAAAACTCAACCTAGAAATTCAACAAAAAAAAATTTATTAACTCCTCACCATCGTCAAAATGAACCGAACCTAGAAATTCAATCCTAAAACTTCACCACCATCATCAACAAAATCAAACTCAGAACATAATCATCAATAACACCACCATCAATAGAATCAAACCCAGGACATAATAATCAATAACACCACCATCACTGATCCAGACTCAATATCATCACTCAATATCATCGATCTGATCCATAGAAAAAACAATGGAGATCAAAAGAAAAAAAAAATTATGTTCTTCCCCAAATCAAAACATACCCATCCACAAAACAAACCAATTGAGTTGTAATCTGCAATGAAAGGATGGTCAAAAACACCATTGATTTGGAACTCGTTTCACTCTTCAATTAGGAGTACAAAACAACAAAATACTCTAAACCATTAAGCACCTGAGAAAAAAGGAGTGTCAGTAGAATGTGTCGCTGGATATGGAAAGCACACGCTGAAAACACAATCTTGCACCCAAAAACAGATGTTGACTAGAAACAACATTGGATTGGCACCTAGGAGCTGCCTAAACAAAAAAACAAAAAAAAACAAAAAAAAAAAAAAAAAAAAAACTTGGTTCTCACCCAACACTACAGAGGAGAAGGGAACTGCTGCCAAGAAAAGAAGAACAACTTAGGTATTTCCTAGATGCTGCCAACGAGCAAGAAAAGAAGAACAACTTGGGTATTTCCCAGAAACCCTAACCCCCAATTCCGACACAATCCCTAACCCCTAATTCCAACAATGACCAAATCTCTAACCCCCAAATCCAACCAACACCACCAGCAACCACCCCCACCAATAACGTCAACCATGTGCTTCAATATTTTCTCAGCAGAGGAGATCGACGCTCGTATTCTCACCGGCAGCCAACCATATTGGCTCGAATCGGGAGAGAAAGAAGAGAAATAAAAGCGGGTAAAAAAGAGAGTTGATCTCTTCTCAACGAAAGAGATCGCAGCTTCTAGTCGGCATTGAAGAAGATAGAGAGAGATTGGAGAGATCAGCATTGAAGGTGAAAGTTGGGTTGTGAATGGATGTTTCTGGGTTTGGGAAGGTGAAGATGAAAGTTGGGTTCTAATACAATACATCATAATACCATATAATATTATGTATTATATAGTGCAGTGAATGGTGTATTAGGTGTAAAATTCTATATTAAATTAATACAATACAAATGAACCCTAAATGAACACCAAACATAGTACTGTATATTTTTAATACATTTTAAAGGGATACTACAATACAATACAGGCCACCAAACATGGCCTTAGTGCAATATTTCATAATCTCATGGGAAGTTTGTGCAATTTTTCATAAATTTGATGAAATCTACATATGAATAAAATTTGAGAATTTCTCAAACGCTAGAACTATTTATCCCGATTTTGTTAAATATGAAGGCATTAGAAAAATAAGAGAAATATAGAAAAATTCAAAAAATATAGTTCTAGAGTATTTGAAAAACTCTTAAATTTTATTTATAAGTAGATTCCAATGAACTTATTATCCACACAAAAATTCAGATCAAAATTCATAAAAATCGATATGATTTCATCAATATCCTTATTGAAATTAAAGTAAGGGATCTCTCACTTGAAAGTTTATATATATATATATATATATATATATGTATACGACCCTATAGTTTAACATATTGGTCAAAATGCACCCTCTAGTTTCATTATTGGCCAAATGTCACCTTGATGTTACAAATAATTGTCATTATGAACTCTAACGTTAATGTTCTTATGGAGATCTAGAGATGGATTCGGCACTAGGGATGGCAATGGGTCAGATTTGGACGGATTTTTCCAAATCCACACCCGAACCCACGAACAATCTTGCTACTAGAACCTGGCTACAACCCCACAAAAATTAAGTGGGTTCAGGTGCAGGTGAAACCCGCGGATTTTATACGGGTTAACGAGTTCATGGGTCACACCTGCAAACCCGTAAAAATATATTAGTTTTTATATGTTTATTATTTAATTATATATAAATATTATAACTTAAAAGATTAAAAAAAAAATTGAAAAGAAAATAATAGAATGAGAAATGATTAATCCATTTCAGGCTTGTCTTTTGCTTGAAGTGAAGACCATTTATATACAAGTAAAGTTCAACTATTTACTCATGATTTTTCAATGTTTGATCGAAGACAATCTCACATCGAAAAAACATGAGTAACGAGTTGAACCCTTAGCTATATATAATTGTCAAATCTTGACAATTGTTAAAGACAAACTTGAAATGTTAATGAATGAAATATTTTTGTTTCATTCGCACTTGTTTCAAGTTTCATTTAAATTTTAAAGTTTATAATATTTTTAAATAATAAATATTTTATATATTTTCTAATGTAAAGCGGGTTCACGGGTTCAGGTGGGGATTTTTTTTTCCAGACCCACACCCGAACTCAAACCCGCCTCGTGTTCTATTTTAGCATCTAAGCCCGCTGCAGGTTTAGATTTTGCATATCCAAACCCAGCCATTAAAGGTTGGGTTCAGGCGGGTGCCTGCAGGTGAAGGTTAAATTTCTATCCTTATCAGGCATTATATCCATATATTTTTTAATTATGATTTTTTTTTTTTATCTCCACTATTAAAATTTGAAAAGGACGATGTAGATCCATTTTTTTAATTTCTATTTTTTAGGATTATATTTTCAAAAAAGATGGATCTACATTGTCCATCAAAGATGGAATGCTAGGATCTATCTTCTTTAAGAAAAATGTTTTTTTTTTTTTAAATATATATATTTAATATAAAAGTAAAAATAAAATAAAAATAAAATTGCTGAAAATGACCACATACAACATGAAAATTTTGTTTTTAACGATATACAAAATTTTAATTGCTAATAACCACATTTTCAAAAAAAAAAAAAAATTCAATGTACATTCATAAATTACAAAATACCCTGCAGCTTTGCTTCTTTTTTTTTAATGAATTTTTTTTCTTACGAAGAACTTGAAATCCTGAGAAAAAACGTGAAATGTTGTAAACAAAACTTGAAATGTCAACATTTTTTTAAAGGTAAAACTTTTTAAACAGCCCATCTAAAATCATGTTTTTAACTTTTTATACGGTACAATTACCGAAACCTCCCTCGATTTCGGTAATTTTCCCTTCGTCAAAGGGTTTTTTTTTCTCGTTGAACCGCAACACCAGTGTGGGAAAGCCTCAATGGCACTGTTGCCACACCTAGGCATGTGTTGCCCAGGAAAGTTGCTTGGTTCGCGAAGCCTATGTGACTTTGCTTGGTTCGCAAAGCCAGGTGACTTTTCCTGGTTCGTGCAGCCCATGCAGCACACCGCTGGGGACGTATGGGCCGAGCGACACCTTCATCGAGTGGCACACCATCGGGTGACACTGTCTGGTGAAGGGTTTGATGAGATATGTAAGAGGAGAGAGAGAGAAAAAGAGAGAGAGAGAGAGAGAGAGAGAGAGAGAGAGAGAGAGATGGTTTTTATATGGGGTATTCAAGTAATTTCTTAAAAATACGGTTATTAATAATTAAATTTGCATATATAGTTAAAAACGAAAGTTTAGTACGCATTTGGTATTGTTTCCAAAAACAATTTTTTTTTCCGGGTTTTAAAAACAATGAGAATTCGTTCGGTATTGTGTTTCGGATTAAAGTTTCTAACAACATAGAAAATTGTTTTTTCATTTAATGGTTTAAAACAAAACTTCATCGAAAACAACAAATATATGTCTTCATCGAAAATAACAAGCGAAATGTTTTTAGACAAGATTGCCCTTATCTACCTTTTCACTTTATTCTCTCACGCAATTTTTTTTCTCTCTTTCATAAGTTCTTCTTGTCATGTTTCTCTATCTAAAACTTTTTTTTTTCTCTCTTTTCTCTTTAAAATATTGTTCTCCTCGTCTATATCCGTATCCGGTGAAAAAAATGTAACTTTTTATAGTTTAGAAGAGAAAAATGTATCTAACATTTGTAATAGTATATCCAATAAAGTTCAAATAACATAAATTCAACAAACGAAAAAATCAATCACATAAAGCTTCACAATTTAATTTTCTCCAACAACTTAATAAAAAAACCATAAATATTCTCATTCTTCCATCATCATGCGACAATCAGGGTATCATGCTTATTTAGAAATCTAGCTTATAGGGTTTTGACAATAAAAAATATTAATAATAAGTAAATAACTTATATATTTAGAAATAATAATTGCATAATAATTTTTTTAATTTTTAAAATAATAAAAACTATAATGGATCCAGATAAGGATGGATATCCATAAATGATATACATCATCATCCCCAAAAATAAAATGGATATTAGGATGGTATCCATCCTCGCTCTGTCCCCAAAATAATAGTATCCGTCCCCTTTTTAAATCGAGCGGACTCTTACGGATATCCGTATCCATAGATAATCTTACCATCCCTAATAATGAGCGAAAATCGGATATCGTTTACCCCCTCAAAAGTTCTTTGAAAGTATCTAGTTTCATGTTTTTACATTGAAATCTTTACACACTGAAATATAAACATGATTACATGATGAAAATTTTTACACGTTGAACTGTCAATATGATTACACGATGAAAACTATTAAACGTTGAAATATCAATATGATTACACGATAAAATAACAACATATTTACATGCTGAAATACCAACGTCTATACACGCTAAAATTACAAAATGATTACACGCTAAAATTACATATCAGCATCAGCGTGTAATGTTCTTGGAAACCTCCAATTTTCAATTTTTCAATTTCTCTTCCAATTTTTAATTTTCTAAAATAAAAATAAAACATTTTTTTTTTCCAAACCTCCCTTGATAGAGATCGAACAAACCTCCATCAATGGAGATTCGATGAAGATGAATAATAAAAAAATTCAAATCTCCATTGGTGGAGCGGACATTTCAATTCTTTATGAAAACTATGCAACTTTTCAACTATATAGTATATACGGGCATGGGTTGATTTGGGTTAGATTTGACGATATCGAAACCTAACCATTATTTTTGGAAAAAACACACACACACACACACACACACACACACACACACACACACACACACACACACACTCTCTCTCTCTCTCTCTCTCTCTCTCTAAACCCTCTCTCGCAAATCCATCTCTCTTTAAACCTTAGGTTTGATTTGGTAGTACGGGTTTAATTTGGTCGTGGCCAGATTTGAGAGGAGATTAACATTGGTGGTTGAGGTGTTGCCAGTGAGGATTCAGGAAGAAAATGGATTTTGAAGACTGATATGGTCAAATCTAGTACTTTTTTTTTTTTTAATTTGGTATGGTGGTGGGGTGATACGGTTCTAGGTTTTGTGATGATGGTGTTTCGGTTTGGTTCTGGGTCTAGTGTTGGTTGTGGTGGTGGTGATGGTGTTGGTGATAGTGGTGGTCCCAGTTCTCGGTGTGGTGAACATTGCACACACGCCCACCAACAAACTTATCCACCTTTCTACTGCTTTAAATATGATAACAAAAGCATAATTTTTATATATAACCTCTACTTGTTATTAAATTTTTATTGATTTTTTTTCAATCAAAATTTTATTTGTAGATTGATTCTACTAATTTAAATTTTATTTTTATATGATAAACAAATTGATATTGAAAAACATTTATTATAACATTTAATTAAACTATTTTATTAAAATAATATATTGTCAGATCAAAGAGTCAATCGTTAGTCGTACTCGGAATTAGACATGACCCTGGTTCCGGTTCTCGATTCGGAACAAGCGGTTTCAGTTTTCGATTCAGAACCATCGGTTTTGGTTTTCGATTCGAAACTAGCGGTTTCGATTCCAGTTCCGGTGGTTCGGTTATTTTTTTTTTTTAATAATAGAAAACCTCTCAAGAATAATATTTATTGATCCTTATGAAGAACTTATTGGAAAGAAACAAAATTCATCTCGATAGAGAACCACTTTGGACGAACAAAATTATCCATATTGCATTATTTTTCTAATTTATATGGTAATTTAATTATTAATCTATCTTTAAGGAAAAAAACTTCAACAAAAAAAAAAATCAAGAATTTTCAACAAAATTAATTAATTATTATAATTTTAAATAAAAAGAAAACTTATTGGAACAAAAATAATTTGTCCCAATAGATAGTCTATTGGGACGAATTATGTATTTCGTCCCAATAGAGGTCCAATTATTGTGACGAAAACAATTCGTCTCTAAAGGTCAACAAAATTAATTAATTGTTATAATTTTAAATAATAAAAAAAACCTATTGGGATGAAAATAATCTGTCCCAATAGACAGTCTACTAGGACGAATTATTTATTTCGTCCCAATAGACGTCTTATTGGGACGAAAACAATTTGTCCCTAAAAGTCAACAAAATTAATTAATTATTATTATTTTAAAATTTAAAAAAAAATCTATTGGGACGAAATAAATTTGTCCCAATAGGCAGTCTATTGCGACAATTTATGTATTTCGTCCCAATAGACCTCCTATTAAGACGAAAACAATTCATCCCTAAAGGTCAATAAAATTAATTAATTATTATAATTTTAAATAAAAAGAAAACCTATTGGGACGAAATAAATTCGTCCCAAATAGACTGCTTATTGAGACAAAATTTATTTCGTCTCAATAGACTTTCTATTGGGACGAAAAAAAAAAAAAAAGCATCCCAATAGAGTTTCGTCCCAATAGGCTATTTTTCTTGTAGTGTTTCTCGGTTTGCTTTTATTGATGATGGTGATGGTTTGGTGTTGATGTTAGGGAATGATTATATCCTTAAAAAAAATAAAAAATAAATAAATAATAAAAACAAAATAAAAAAAGTTGTTTTTCTTACATATTTACATTAAAGGGTATTTTTGTGGACAAAATCATTTCTCTTGAATAAAAAAAGAAAAGTTATTAAGGAATGATATTTATGATTTTGGCACAATTTAAAATTTACAAATCTAAGGACATGTTTGGTAGATTGTATTATATTGTATTATGAATTTAAAATGTATTAGAATAATACAATACAATGTTTGGTTTGTTTTGTAATATGCATTGTATTGTATTAACTAATACATTTTAATTGCTCTTATACAATAGATATTGTATTAGCTAGTACAAAGGGTGAATGTTGTATTAGCTGATACAAAAGAGAGAGAAATAATAATAAATATATTCAAATAATAATAACAATAATGATAATAAAATTAATAATTATAATAACAATTATTATTATAGTAATAATAATAATAATATATTTAATAATAATATTGATTTTTAATAATAATTTTAAATATAATACAATAATAATATAATTTTATTGTAATATTAAATCTAGAATAAAAATAAAATAAATAAATATAATCTAAATTTAATTTAATAAAAATAAAAATAAAATATTATTCTAATATTATATATCTAAAAATTGTATAAGTTAAATAAAATATTAAAAATAATTGTCAAATGTTATTGATATTTGTTACATGGATGATAATTTATATATTAAAAATATTAATTATATATTAATTATATATTAATTATTATTTTAAAAAATAAAATATAAATATATTTTAAATATATATATATATATCAGTTGTATTAATTAATAAAATATTAAGGAACAAAAATCACATCAAAATATTATATAACTTAATACAGTCTAATACGAGATATCATTAAACGCATAATTGTATAAGAATAATACAGTCTAAAGCAATACAATCTAACTCAATACAATCCAGTATAATATAATACAATACAATGTACCAAACGAGCCCTAATATTACTGCCTGATGGATCATAGCAGAACCCAAGGATATAAATAATGGGTGTAGGTTAAAGGTGACCACGGTTACAGTTTTGGTTAGAAACCGATGGTTTTGGTTTCGGGTAGACCAAAACCATAACCGTAACCGGTCAACCGGTTTGGTGCACAGTTTGTAACTTCCGATTAGGCAATTACGGTTTCAGTTTTGGTTAAGGGTACGACCGGTTACGGTTTGGTTTCGGTTTCGGACGATGTTTTTCAAAAATTATGCCATTTGGCAGCTTAATATTCGTCCTATTTATTTATTTTAAGAAAACCGCTGGTTTTAGGCGGGTTTTTTTTTACCCCTAATTGTAACCGAACCGTTGGTTAACCAATTTCCAACTGGTTCTTTAACCGTCGGTTTTGGTCACAATTTTGGTTGCGGTTATGGTTTTTTCCTTACAATTTCAGTTTGAAATCGAACGAAACCGACGATTCAAAGATAACCATGGCCACCTCTAGTGTAGGTGTAGACTCATAAAAAAAGTACCAGATGGGGCCTCCATTGTTTGTACGCGACACTCGTTCAATTTTAGTAGCATCATGCTCCCACGCGTATCTACCTAACCAGAGTTTTTTGTTAATTTCCCATTTGCTACATGTAAGGGCGCATTTGGTATCGTTTCAAAAATGATGTTTTTGAAAACTATTTTTAAAAATAAAAATCATGTTTTAAAAATGATTTTTTAAAAAATGAAAACATGTTTGGTAGTTTTTTCTAAAAATAGTTTTCAAAAACAGAAAACGATGTAAATGTGTTTAGTAATGTTTTTGAAATAGATAAAATAGTTGTTTAAAGGGAAAATTTGGGAAAAGTTGCGGTTTGTTAAAAAGAAAAAAAAAAAAAAAACTGTTTTGAAAATGGTGAAAAACAATAAAAAGTTGTTTTAAACTTTTTAGTTATAACTTTTAAAAAGTTGTTTTTTGTTTTCAAAAACAATTTTACAAAATGATTAACCAAATAACTTTAGAGTTGTTTTTTGTTTTAAAAATAAAAAACTGTTTTAAAAATGAAACCAAACACCACCTAATATTTTCATTTTTCACATACCAGAAAACATTTATGTATATATATCTTTTTAAAAAAGAGTTTTATATGTGTCAATGTGGCCACTCAGGGTGAAGCCAGGACTCATTGTTCGAGTGGGATAAATTAAATATATATATATATTTTGTTATTCCGTATGTGGTGTAGCGACTTAACATTGTCATATTAAATTAACATTAAATCAACGTAATTTTTTATTCAAACCACATTGGGCGGTAGTACAAAGTTTTTTGAAGTACACCTAAAGGAAAAAAGAAATAGCAAGCGGATTAAACTTAAATACTTGTTCGGACAAGCAAACGAAGTAAGGAATTCAAAATTTGCTTCATTTATCTATGGAAGAATATAGAATGGAGAAAAAAAATAAAACTTTAATGTGTTTAAGTGTCAATAAAATATTGAGTATATCACTCTGATAAATCTATTGAGATTATCTCAGTTAAATTAAATTATGAACTAGACTATTTTTATGAATTATTAAGCAATGTTAATATTGTTATTGTCTTCTATTTATATTTTCATCTATATTTTTTTATTAAAAAAAAAAAATCCAAAATCATTAAATATTTTTTTTAGAAAATGCTAGTCTGGCTGAAGCCCGGGCTAGATTGCATATACCTCCGCCATATGTTAAATGAATTTAATTCAACATAACAATAATAATAATAGATAAAAAATAAAAAATAAAAAATAAAACAGTTTTATCCCTTTATAATTATATATAAAAAAAAAAAAAATCCTAAAGTTTACTTTATAATTGTGACAAAAACACAAGTAAATCATATCGATAAAATAAAATAAAAAACAGTTATATCACTTTATAATTGTTAATAATAATAATAATAAATAAATAAATAAATAACCGTCAAGGCTTCAAGTTATCCATTATAATTGTCATAAAAAATTGCCACGTTATTTTAGATCAAATAAGGTTTATTAAGTGACATAGCCTTCATATATCCATTACTGAGATTATAGATACCGTAGTATCAAATTACTAAAATATTAAAATATATATATATATATATATATTGAATAAATTATAATAATTATAACTATTTCCTAACATATAGATCGGTGGTAATAACGTCTATTTAACCTGACTAACAGTATGGGTCATATAAAAATAATTATTTATTATAGCCGAGTTAAAAGTGTCACTCTCCCATGCGTCCTTGTTTAAACTTTGCTTTTGGTCACATAATACCATCAGTAGTTCAGTACCAAGACAGAGAAAAAGAGGAAAGAAGGGTAAAAAGAACCGTCAGGTTAACAGATTATGTCATGAACAAATGTAGAGTAACGGTTTAAAAAAAAAAAAAACTAAAATTTGAAAACAATTCAAGGTTCAATTTGAAAACCATTCTAGATTTTAAGAATCGTCAGTTAAAATCAATTAAAAAGTGGTTTTTAACTTTTAGTGTTACCATTTGGATAGGGTGGGCAAAAAAACCGAAACTGAATTGAACCAAACCAATAAAGGGTGTTCGGTTCGGTTCATAACTTCTATTCGGTTCAAACCGATTTGAAATTTAAAAACTGAATTGAATTCGGTTTTATTTCTGTTTTGGACATATAAAACCGAACCGAACCAAACCAAATAAACCGAATTGTTTTAATTAATTGTTTTCTAAGGTTCAATTTTATTAAGGTTTGTTGATGATGCAATATTTTTTGATTTCTATTTTATAGAAGTTATGAAAATTTTATATTTTGATTGAGTATGTAGATCGAATATGATTGACAATTTAGATTTGGATTGAAAATTGGATTATATTTTGTTTAAATTACTTTTTACATATCATGTTTTCTTTAAAAAGTTTAAGCCTAAATGTTAAAAATGCAATTTAAAGACCTAAAAACCGAATTGATCTAAAACCGAATTGAACCGAACCGAGATAAAGGTGTTCGATTCAATTCGGTTTTCAGATTCAAAATGATTTAAATCAATTCACATTTTTAAAAACCGAATATAAATATCAGTTCAATACGGTTTTAACCAAAACTAAATCGCACCTAACCAAACCATACCAACCCCTTATAGAGTAACGAAGAATAAGTGAATTTTAAAATCGGAACGGTGGTTCACTCAAGTGATCCAACGGCTTCCATATTTCAGTACCGGACACGTGCCTACATCACATCAAGCAATGAATTAACGTCCCCGTCAAAATAGCGCCGCGTGCCTTTACTAAACGACGTCTATTAACCGCTTTTTTTCAAAGACAAATTATATATTTCCTAAAATAGCCTCCCCAAGTTGCTTTAAAGGTCCCCCACTGGCCCACCCCTCTCACAAGTTACTAGCTACAGTCCTTGCTTGTGGATCCGGACCCCACCTCCCACCTAAGTCCTATAAGTTCTAGCTCCCACCTCCCAGTCTCTCTCCTTCTCCATTTCTTTTTTTTCACTTATTTACCTTATAGGGAAACTTTCATTTTGGTCCCCAGATGATCAGCTTTTCATTATTTTTTAAACAATATTTGCATCTTCAGTCCTTATGACCCTTAAATTATAATATATTCATCGATTTAGGCTATGTTTGAGATTGCTTTACTTTGAAAATAATCCGCTTATAGCTTAACTTTATAATTAATCAACTTTACAAAATAGTGGTTATGTGTTTGGTAAACCGATTTTAAAAGTTGTTTTGCTTTTGTAAGTTTGGAAAATTATTTGATAAAATTACTAAAATAGACAACATTAAACAAAATGAAAAATAATCAAATAATATAATAATTATATGTCGAAAATTAAATATTATTAAAATAAATCAAAAATGTTATTTTTTTAAATATATATATATTAAAAAAATCAAAACTTAAAATTGAAACAGAGAAACCTCGTCGCCGAAGGAAGCTGGGCCGCCCTCCTCCGGCGACCTCACCGCCGGATGGATCATCCTGCATTTGAGTATGCACTAGTATCCCTCGATTTCATCATCTTTATCTCCGCCAACTCGATCCTCCGCAGCGAATCGGAAAAAACCTAGAAGATTCACTCAATGAATCATAACCCAGATGTGGCGCGTCAATGGTCCACTCATTGAATCGCAACCGTTTGAGTTGCTAAACTCTTCTTCATATGCTACGCCATTATTCCTACCGGAAAGAACATTAGCATCGACGGCGGCGGAGGCAACGGAGGTATGATGCCATCAGATCTCAAATCTCAGATATCCGTCAACATCAACAGCAACATCAATGTCGTTAGATCTCCGATCATTTCTTGTCGCGGATTCTACTAGAGGATGTGCTGGGTCGCGAAGAATGTCGTCCCTCCTGCATCGACTTTCGATGGTGGCACCATGGTAGTGGCCACCATTCCTGATCAGTTTTTTATATTTTCATATTTTTTTTTACTTTTTAGTTTTTTATTAGATTATTATTAAAAATAAGGGTAATCTTGTCTTTTATTAAAATAGTGAGGGTAGTCTAGACATTGCATAAGTAATAAGCTAAGTTATGCATCAAAAAGCAACCCCAACCAACTTCTCAAAAGCTATTTTTTGAAGGAGCAAATTGTAAAATAAGCCACTTTTGGAAAGTTTACCAAACACCTACGTACTCAAAACTTGAGAAATAAACACTTATTTCTCAAGCAAAAGCAAAAGCAATCTCAAACATAGTCTTAGGCTATGTTTGGGATTGCTTTACTTTGGAAATAATCCGCTTATAGTTTAACTTTATATTTAATCAGCTTTACAAAAAAGTGGGTATGTGTTTGGTAAACTGATTTTAAAAATTGCTTTACTTTTGGAAGTATGGAAAATTTATTTGATAAAATTACTAAAATAGACAACATTAAACAAAATGAAAAATAATCAAATAATTATATAATTATATATTATTAAAATAAATCTGAAATATTATTATTATTTTTAAATATATTAAAATTAAAAACAGAGGAAGCACACGCCCAGAGGAAGCTGTGCCGCCCTCCTCCGATGACCTCACCGGCCGGAGGGATCGGCCTCCGTCTGCACCAGTATCTGAGTCAGCTAGGCTTTCGTCTATATCCTCCGCTTCTCTGCCTCGCACCGAAGAGCCTCCCTCGATTTCATGTCGTCAGATCTCAAATCTTACGATGGTGGTCGGAATTGACGACAAGCGATGGCGTCAAAGAAACAAGCGATGGTGGTTGGAATCAACGACGACAACAAGCACAGCGTGTACGCGCTGGAGTTGACACTGGATTATTTCTTCACAAATTTCGCTTCCAATCCTCCTTTCAAGCTCGTCGTCGTCCATGCCAAACCTTCTCCACCATTCTCGATCTCACGACAGTGGCCACCAATCCCAAACCTTCTCCAAGTAGCGGTGGCATCGACTTCTGACGGTGGCACCATGGTGGTGGCCATCATTCCCGATCAAATTTTTATATTTTCATTTTTTTTTTACTTCTTAGTTTTTTATTAGATTATTATTAAATATAAGGGTAATCTTGTCTTTTATTAAATAGTGAGGGTAGTATAGACATTGCATAAGCAATAAGCTAGATTCTGCTTTAAAAAAGCAACCCCCAACCAACATTTCAAAAACTGTTTTTTGAAGGAGCAAATTGTAAAATAAACCGTTTTTGGAAAGTTTACAAAATACTTATGTACTCAAAACTTGAGAAATAAACGCTTATTCCTCAAGCAAAAGCAATCTCAAACATAGTCTTAGTCCCTCTAGTCAAAAGCTTCACGGTCAAACCAATCAGAAGGTGAAAATCGACTGTTTTACCCTTGTTGATAAAATATTATGTTAAAAATTAAAACATGTATTTGCCTTCTTATTTGATAAAAATTTACAAGTTTTCCAATGTATATAAATTTGGATCTACCATGAAAAAAAAACCTTTAAAAAATAAAATAAAATATAAAACATCTTTAAAATAATGTATAAAAATATTTAAAATATAAGGGAAATATCATTTGAGTCCCTATCGTTTTTTGAAACATCAATTTTTTAATCGGGTTTGCTTTTTTATCAAAAGTTTCCCTAACTTTTAAAAAGTATATTAAATCAGTCCATCTGTTAGTCAATTATTAATTAAAGTTAACATTTATATGGGTATTTTTATCTTTGAACCAAGAACTTGCATATGTCAAAAAATAGAAATAAAATAAAAATAATATATATATATATATTTGAAAGAAATAAAACTAATTAAAACTGATATTAACACATAAACATTAACATAAATTAAAAAATTAACATTACAAAATAAAAAAAAAAAATTAAAAATAAAAAAAAAACATTTAAACCAATAAACATGAAATCTAGAACATCTCAAATAAATAAATATATATATACGTAACCAGAAATTTAAAAAAATACAAGGATAAAAAAAACCAAAAAAAAAAAAACTTAAAGAACAAATTCATTCTCAAACAGAAACTGAAACTCGATCTGGATCTCTACATCTCTCGCTATCTCTCTCTATTTCTCAAACTGAAACCCGATCGCCGCCTAACCTAGCTCCGCCGCCGCCGCCGCCGCCCAACCCAGCTTCATCTCTCTCTCTCTCTCTCTCTCTCTCTCTCTCTCTCTCTCTCTCTCTCTCCAAATAGAAACCAGTTGTTGGTGTTTGGATTTAAAGATATTTCGTTAAGTTGTTCTTGATCTTCAAGAAACATGATATGAACTGGAATTAAAATGGGAAAAGCTTCAAAAGAGAAAGAGAGTGGATTCTCTGCAAGAAGTTATATATTCGATATGGCAAAAGGAAGGATGAGGATAAAATTGAAAGTGGGTCTAGCTCTTGGTGTGGTGGTGTTATCTATTGGTTTTAGAGCTTTGATTTTGTTCTTCGTGGAGGATCTTGATTGGCTTGATTCGATTCATGATTCTCAGTTTGTTGATATTTGATTGCTGTTTTTTTGCTTCAATTGGTGGGCATTGTTTTTGAATTTTTTTTTTTTTTTTCAACAAATCAGAGTATGTAATCTACAAGCTTAAAGAGATGGGAAAAGTTGGGGAAACTGAGTTTTTTTTTTTTTTTTTTTTTTTAAATAAAAAATTAGACAGAGACCATGTTAATTTCCATTTTCAATCTAAAGCTTCGAAAATGGAACTTTGCCCAGAAAAAAAAGTTCCTCATCAGTTTTTTCTTTTTCCAATCTCTGCCCATCAGTTTCAAATAAAAAAAAATAAAAGAAAAAGAAAAAAGCTTTTAATTTTATTTATTTATTTATAATTTCTGTTTTAAAATTTAAATAAAAAAACAACAGATATTTCCACCGTCCATCTCAAGATGGACGGTGGAGATTCAACTTTTTTTTGAAAATTTTTTCTGTGTGTTTTTTATATATATATATTTTTTATTTAATGAATTGTAATTTCATTTATTTAATGAATTGTATTTCATCTATTTAATTAATTTTATTTTTAAATTTAATTTTGTTATATTAATAAATTTAATTAGTTTTACTTTAAAAAAATTAAATATTTTATTTTAAAATTTTGACGACACGTGTTAAATTTTTATTTGAATCATATCAAAGTTGAATTGTAAAATTTTAAAATGTCAGAGGGTAAAATTGTATATTTAAACTCTTTACTTAAAATTATGGATAAAATGGTTAATTTATATATTGTCACGTTTGACCGTTAAAAAAAAAGTCAAAATAACCTATTTGATATACATTTCAAAAGTCAGGGAAACTTTTGATAAAAAAACAAACTCGTTTAAAAAATTGATGTTTCAAAAAAAAGATAGAGACCCAAATGATATTTTTCAAAAAACATATATATATATATATGTTAACGATAAAATTTCATTAACCGGAAGTCTAGGAGGTGATTCTGATATAGAATCATGGTTACTAATGCACATAAATACCACAAAGCGAATAAAACACAAGCAAATAAAAAGAAAGAACACCTAGACATAAAATATTGCGAGTATATCAGCCCAAAAAAAATAGTTAATGATCTTTATCTATACATAGAACTTTAGGTCCCTTTATACATGCTTAATACAGACAATTTTTTTTTTAACCGTTCTTCCACCTTGCATGATGGAGGACATCTTCATCATTTTCAACGGCAAGTGGCCGGGGTTGAATGGCTCCACCTTCATCGTGTAGCAGCAACTGTTCCCATTTCATTTGAGTAGTTGTATGCCATAGCCGCACTCATTCCCTGATATCGTTGCTGTGTATATTGTTTGTACACCATATGCTCCATGCACTTAGCTGTTGCTCTAAGTAAAGTGCCGCGTTGGCTTATTCATAATGAAATTTATTTTTGTTTTATTAATAAAATTCTTTAAAAAATCGGTGTAAATTTTTTGAATTTTACATTGTATTTTGATTAAATTAAACATGTATTAAAATATTGTAAGATTTAAGTTTTAAAACAAAATTACCCCATACGCCTTTAAGTTTGGCTGATGAAGAGGGACTAAATTGATAATGTTTTGAAAATTCAGGGACCACGAAACCAAAAACTCAATTAAACAAAATGAAAAGCTAATCAATTGGGGAATAAATGAAACTTTCCCTTCCTTATAACCCAGTAACCCACCGGTGCTAGCCCGGTAATTTTTCACACAAATTGTGGACATTTGTTTTTAGATTAATTACACAAAAAATCGATGAGCTTAGGTGAAATCATATTCATATTCAAACTTTTCATTTTATTACAAAAACCTCTTATGAAAAATATTGACTAATGGTTTGACTGACGGTCAATATTAAGTTTAAGAGGCAGTGCAAGAGTAACATTGTCTTTTTAACACTTAAAAAATAATTAAACCCATAAGAACCCCTTACATTTCAATAATGATTAAGCTACCTAAAAAATAACTATCAAATAAACCCCAATGTTTTACAAATTATGAATCTAGCCCAAACCCAACTTCATCTTATTCCTTCTCTGCCACCGATGTTACAGCAACGGTTAAACCTATTGGAGGTGGTCGTGAGCTTCCTCCATATAAAAGAGTAGGCACCCGCCTCCTCCATTTGAAACAGAGGTGTTGTGAGATTCCTCCTTTTTGGAGGAGGTTCGTCGCCTCTATGGAAGGAATGGCAATCCTCCATATATGTGAGGAGGCATCAGGCCTCCGCTTTCTCGTATAGGAGGCTCACAACCTCCTCCCTCGATTAGCCTCCTCCCAAATCGAGGGAGAGGCCGCGAGCTTCCTCCAATGACTCGGTGGCGATAAGATTTGAGGAAGTTTAAGTTTTAGGTTTGAGGTGGATTTGAAATTATTCAAAGATTTGGGGTAACATTATTATTTATCAAATGTCTGCCACATCAACCCTAGATCAGAACAAAAGGGTATTTTTATCTTTTCATACCATAAAGTTTGTCAAACATTATGTTTAACAGCAGTCAACATTTTTCAGAGGAGGTTTGCGTAATAAAAAGAAAAGTTGAATATGAGTACAAGTTAACCTAGAGAGCTTCTTTTGACAATCTAATTTTTTCTAAAAACACTCAATTCTCAAAATTTAAATTTTAAAAAATTCTAAAGACACTTCATTTTATTATAAGATTATCATTTTTATCTTTTTTAAATTAAATTATTAAAAAAAAAATTATCTCTCATAGATCATTAGATTAATTATTACATATTAAACTCTCTCTCTTAAAATTTTAATTACCATATTAAACTCTCTCCTCCAATACATATCTCTAATTTTCAATCTCCATTATTTCTCAAACAAGACTAACAGTTAAGAAGAAAAAAAAAAAAGACTTACTAATAAACTTGATTTTTAAGAACCATATGCATGTATATACTAAAAAAAAACACAAAAAACAAGGTACTTTTTTTAAAAGAAAAAAAAAATCGAAATATGAAAATATTTTTTGTTACTCTTGTAGGTATGTGATTGCCTAGAGAATTTTAATTATTTCATTAGTCTTACAAGTTCTAAGTTTAATCGAATTTAGTTGAAACAATTAAATTTTTCATATATCTTTTTTTAAAAAAAAAAAAATTTGACTTTTAAATATATATATATATATATATATATTACTGTTAGTAAAAAACTAAAATATTCATAATTTTTTTTTCTTTAACTATTAATCAGAGATTGATCAAATATGATTTTTTTTTCTTTTTGAAAAATGAAAAGAGATTAATTAGGAGAGAGTGTTTAATATGATAATAACATATTTAAGAGAGATAGTTTAATACTTAATATTTAATTTAAGGATTTAGGAAATATAATTTTTTTAAAAATAATTTAATTAGTTTGGAGTGCTTTTAATTTTTTTTTTTTTTTTTTTGTCTTGTTTAGTAATTTTAATTTAGGTTAAAATTGTCATTAATAAAAAAAATTAAATTTGAATGTAAGTAGATAATTTATGGATCGTAAGGAAAAACTCTCTTTAACCTAAACTCATATAATGTTCGTACGATTAATCCTTGTTTTTACTTAAAAATTGTTATCCCAAATTACAATCTTACCCAGCTGTCTATGTTCTTCCTATGCACCATGTTGAATCTTGTTAATAACTTACCCGGTAACCCCTAGGGAGTCAATATGGGCATTTTGGTCAAACCGACCGCACAAAAATCACCGGAAACAAAGAGGCAAATGAACAGCCGAAATGACTTCATTTACCCTTCTTCCCATGAGTCTGCGAGTCAAGATATTGACTCTACTTTCGGTTTTATTATCCTCCCTTCCACAGGGGTATTTCCGTCAAGTGCTAGTCACGCAAAATTTAAGAGTGGTTTTCGAATCTGCCCATGCCACGATTGAGAGGCAGTTTTAAAAGCCTCCGTGTGAGAGTGAAGTTAAAAATATTGAGGGCATTGTGGGAAACGTGAAATTTGGCCTTATCGTCACAAGGCCATAACGTGGCATCGTGTGACAAAGACGTACGATGGGAACCGGGTTCATCTCTCGACACGTACACCACACACAACAGATTATATGTTATACCACGTCGGATAAACACGTGGCAACATGGTCCTAGTCAGCACACTCCCTCCCGTTTCCTCTTATAAAGGCCACACCATCTGCCCTGCTCTACTTATCGTCCCCTCACAAAAGCCAAAGCCACACACAAACCAACTAACCAAGCTCTCACATTTCATTTTTCACTCACTCTCTCTCTCTCTCTCTCTCTCTCTCTCTCTCTCTCTAATCTCCGTTCATTTTATCTGAACATTTAATGGTGTAAACCTTGCCGGAATTTTAAGTTTCGTAGCCTGGAAATGGAGGTTCCGGCAACCGATCTTTGTTTGGAGTGTCAAAGCGAAAACGTCACGCTCTCGCGTCGTCGCGTATTTCGGTACCTTTAACCGTATTTTGGAAACCCTAAGCAAAAGCGACTTTACTTAGCTGAGTTTCGAAGTTATTCCATGGCAAATCAGAGGCAAAATAGTATATAATAATCGCAGATAAAAAGGTACCTATTTCAGCTTAAAGAGACTAGGTAAACGCTTTGGTTTTTGAAAGAAATCGTGGATTTCTGGGTTGATTCGGCTCGCTGAGAGAGATTGATTGTTTCGATCCATGTGTAGAGAGAGGACTTGAAGCCAGAAGCCTCACTTTTTCAGGTTATTATTAAATTTGAACTAATTTTTAGTTTTTGTCTTGGTACTCATATTTTCAATTGAAGGCGAAGAATCGATATAAGGTGATAGTGTGTCGGATTTTAGGTTGTTAGCTAGGGACGGTTCAATTGTGTGATTTTGGTTTAGAAACTAACTCAAGTAAAACTATTAGCCTTTAGATATGGAGAAGAAAAATTGAAAGCCTTCGAAGATTGGCCGTGATCATGCCTTTTCCGATGAAGATCCAGCCAATAGATTTTCAGTCACTAGAAGAACCTACTCGGTTCGAGCCGGTCAAGCCGGTGGTGAAATCGCGACTCAAGCGGCTTTTCGAGCGTCAATTTCTGAGAAATTCTGCCGCAGAGAAGGTCGGCGCCATCGAGGAGCCGTTACATCATTTCAACAAGGACGGTGGCTCAACCGAGTTCGAGCCGAGCTCACTCTGTCTAGCTAAGATGGTCCAGAACTTCATGGAGGAGAGCAATGAGAAGCAATCTGGTGCAGTCAAGTGTGGTCGCAACCGCTGCAACTGCTTCAATGGCCACTCTAATGACAGCTCTGAAGATGAATTGGACTCTTATTTCGGTGATTCCACTCTCTCTTCGTCCGGTGAAGCCTTAGAAATTCTGAAGGTGCAATATTTTAAAACCAATCTCCTTTTCCTTTCTTATGTTCCTCATTTGTTTGTAACGCTTTCCTTTATTGCGGAACAGAGTTTGGTGCCTTGCGCGAGCGTGAGCGAGAGAAATTTACTAGCGGACACAGCGAAGATAGTAGAGAAGAACAAGATCTCAAAACATAAAGACGATATTTGCAGGAAGATTGTGAGTGACGGATTGTTGGCCCTTGGATACGACACTTGTATCTGTAAATCTCACTGGGATAAAACCCCCTCCTATCCCGCCGGTAATTTCTCTCTGTTCAGATTTGACTAAAATATATGCACAAAATCAGCCAAATACGTTTTGTTTGAATTATATAATTAAGTGGAAATGTTCTTTTTCTATTTAATATTAATAAAACAGGTGATTACGAATATATAGATGTGGTAATTGAAGGCCAGCGTTTGATAATCGACATCGACTTCCGATCAGAATTCGAAATCGCTAGGTCAACCAAGACATTCAAATCGATCCTCCAAGCACTGCCTTACATCTTCGTTGGAAAGGCCGATCGTCTTCAGAAGATAATCGCCATCGTATCGGAGGCAGCCAAACAGAGTTTGAAGAAGAAAGGTATGCACATTCCTCCATGGAGAAAAGCCGATTATATCAAGGCCAAATGGCTCTCTCCTCACGCGAGAGCTCCTCCGTCGCACGAGTCCGATCCCAAAACCGAGAATAACAAGCCACTGAGTCAATCCGACAGTGAGTTTGAGCTGAATAACTCGGTGGATGGAGGAGAGGGTGGTGGTGAACCGGTGTTTGTTTTGTCTGAGAGTTCTGAGGAAGATGATAAGAAGAAGAAGGTTGTGAAAGATTGGAAGGCACCTCAAGTGAAGCCCAAGAGTTTACAGATTGGGGCTAGGGTTGTGACTGGTTTGGCTTCGGTCATTGAAGACCATAGGCCATGAAATTTTGGTTTTTTCTTTTTCTTTTTCTTTTTCTTTTTCTTTTTGACCATCTGATAATCAAAATATGGTATATGATATAACCGTATAAATCCCCTTCTGTTTTTTTTTATGTAAGGGTGTGATTTTACTAATATCAATAAATTTCTTATAAGAATAGCATATAAACAGAAGCTTCAAAAAATTTGTTCTTCATATTTTCTCGTTTTAAAAAAATATATATCTATATATATATATATATAAATATAATTAATAATTCTGTCAGTATTTAACCTATTCTATCACGAGCTTCTGCAGATATGGAAACTTGGGTCAGCGTGGAATCAAAGAAAGCAGGTAAATTCTCCATCTCTTATCTGTTTCTTGATTAGTTTTTTTTTTTTTCTATAAAGAAAAATCCGCAAAAGTACAATTTTGTGTTGATTTAAATATTTAATATTAATAGTTGAACAGAGATTGTTGAGGAAGTGAGAAGAGAAAGTACTCGTGCATTCTCGAGCTGTGTGAGGAGAAATCTATTTTTAATTGCTGGATCTGTTTTCCCCTTCCATGTTATGTCTGTCTACATATTCTAAATTATTATCATGTGCCATGCTTTTCTGATTCTTCAATGGTTTGAAAGTTGACACCGAATGATTCACAGCCCTCCTGTGTTGCCGATTCGAATTAAACTTAACCGGCATTTGTTTATTGACTGCAATTTCCTCCTTTTATTTTTATTGGCAACTCTTTTGTTTGTTTCATCAGTGCTGCTGCTATGAAATGAAAATTGTGAGAAACGATTGAATGAAGCTTAAAATAATATTATATTTGTGTCCGGTATCATAATATTAAATTTCTATATAAAGGTGAAATTAATGATAACTGTATAACCTAAAGTATGCATAAGAAGTGATTTAAATGGTAGCCTTGAAAAAAAGGGTAGGACTGACTTAGGAGTCGAGTCGTTGAAGAAAAGGTGAGGATCAGATTTGAGGTGGTTTTACTTGAAACAGAGGCAAAGTCAATTGTGCTAACTGAAAAATGCAGCGACTCGAAGCTTCCCGTGCAAAAGTCTAGACACAACTTAAATTTCAAGCGACAAATTTAGCTTTACAAAGACTAAGATTAATATATAAATGTATTAATAAAAAAATAAAATTATTTTTATAATTATATATGTGAGATTCACCGAAAGTGGAACTTGTTGTTTCCAATGAAACAATGATGGCATCTTTTTTCTCACTTGTATTAAAATCTTGTGCGCTGAAATGTTGAATTCGAAACTAATAAATCGGGTCATTTCTTCAACAAAGATACAAAAAAGTTATAAAAACTCCGGCAGGAGAATGCCGTTGGTTGCCTATTTAACCTGCGCACCTAAGCAAGCTTTTACTAACATACGCCTCATACTGAAGCGGTGTGTCCCTACATAGTATCTTGGAAATTGCATAATTACATAAAAAGGAACAGTTAAGTATTTAGTATATTCTACAAGGACAATCATTGATATTTGTAAAATCCAGTAAAACATTTTTGTACCATTATTATAAAAATACCCCTGATAGCTGCAATATCCATTCCTATGTTTATAAAGGTTAAAAGAGTAGGGTCAAGACGATCATAATAAGGTTTTTGGTGGGGTTGTCTTTCTTTTTTCAATTATATAATCAGATCAAAATGCAAATTTTATTAATTTTCTGTCCAAACCTTGACATTAATGTATTAATTTCATGAAAGCAACCTCCCACCTGCCTTCTTTAACATTTTCTTCACTTCTCTCAATATCCGTTAGCTTCTCCATGGAATACTTGGTTGCTTCTCATTTCCACAATTACAAATTGGACGTTACCCAAAACTTTATTGTTTTTTTTTTTTTTCTTTTTTTATAAAACATTAGGCTTTGATGTTGATAATTATACGTAAAAAAGTGATTGTCTATTATAATATTAAATACTAAGAAAATACTAAGATATTTCCATGTAGTGGTTGATCTTTTCGGATTTCAGGAATCACCTTAATCCATTCCGTGTTAGCTTTTAAAAATTAAAAATAAAATAAATACAAAAACCTGGATAGAGAAATGACACTGCCTTAATAAATATAGGCTCACGAATTGCATAATTTTTATACCTTAAAAGAGTAACTACAAATAATAATAATAATAATAAAATAATAATTAAAAAAAAAAAAAAAAAAAATCCTAAATACAAAACCCACCCTGGTTGTTCACGAACCGAAAGCGCCTGATCATTAATTTTCTGTGAGCTACAACCTTAATCTATGAATCCACACTTATTTTTATTATTATTATTTTTTTATTTTTACGATATCTATTAATAGTATTTTTTTAAAAACTTTCAGCCATTAGTAGGATTCGAGTTGCCAACCTAGGAGTTATTTACTCAAACCCTAAATTCGTACATCTACCGACTGAACTACGTCCCTATTGACGTATGAATCCACACTTTAATTCACATTTTGAATGGCTAAACTGAATATGATGAGAGTATTAAAAAAGAAAAAGAAAAAGAAAAATCTCAAAAAAGGAATGAATCCGAAACCTAACCAGAAACTAACTTGTATAATGTAAAATCTTTTCTAAAGTTGTCAGCTTTAATTTGAGTGGACTGCTCCTCCATATAAATTTCTAAAGTAAAAGCTATATATATATATATACACTACTGGTCATTGCAAAGTCATAATTTTGTGGGTAATGCTGCTGCTTTCGACAGTTTCACTTGAGTATAATTAGCATTGTTACAAATTTGTCAACAGAATTCTCCATTCAAATTTCACAAAAGCATGGTTCGTGTGTACTGTGTACCCCTAATATTATTCAGTGATGAGTTTTACAAAATTACCAAACTGGGGACCACTACTGCCTTCTGCAAGACTGCAAGACTGCAACACTAAATTTTTATATGTATTTTTTTACGGGTACTAAAATATTAAAGTAGAAAAAGAGGAGATGGAGAAAAAAAGAAAGGGGGAGAGGATTTTAT
Organism: Acer negundo; assembly: GCA_035582765.1. Classification (NCBI taxonomy): domain Eukaryota; kingdom Viridiplantae; phylum Streptophyta; class Magnoliopsida; order Sapindales; family Sapindaceae; genus Acer; species Acer negundo. Next base: position 18,653,415 of record CM069236.1, on the reverse strand, counting down.
CGTGTCTCGTGAGTTGTGAGTTTCTGTGTGTAAACAGACCATTTTTTATAATGAATGGGTTTTGTGTCGGTGCAAGGGACACGAGACTTTCATTTCATGTCTTATGATCCATTATCCATCCAAACACATGACTTATGACTACTCCCTTATGTTATATAATGCTTCTTTTTTTTTCTTTTTTTTTTTTTTTTTTTTTTGTGTTTTGCTCATTTATATCATGTTAATGTCATAATTATTTTTATATTTTATGTTACACTAATTAATTATTTTAGTGCTCACACGTATTCAAAACAAAATTTCAATGTTTCCGGGATAACGTAGGTTAAGAAATCAACCCTTAAGGGCATAACTTAACTGGTAGATGGACGAGTTTAGGATTTAGTAAATGATTCTTAAGTCAATGACTCGAATCCTACCAATAACAAAAGTTAAATATATATATATATATATACCTTTTCTAAATAGTTAAAAAAAAAAAAAAAATGTAGGTTAAGAAATAATTGTATGGGCCAACTGGCCCATACGTTGGCCCAACAAAATGGTGTAAGGGAAAATGTTGCTTAAACGCACTGGTGGTGCCTCTAAAAGGTAGGGCATACCCTACCGAACACGCAATAGTGAAAGAAAGGAGAAAATATTTTTTTACGAACATAAAGTATTTCAGCGATGGAATGCACCATTCGACTAATACAACCGGTGCAATAGTGAAGGTTTTCTCAAGACCCAAGAGAGAGATGCACCAAAAAAAAAGAAAAAAGAAAAAAAGCAATTTTAATAATAAACAATCATAACATTGAAGAATATAAGTGGTAAATTTGATTTGTTAGACAAAAGTTGGTTTGAATCATTTTTGAAGTGTACCAAAACATGAACTCTCACACCTACAAGAAACCTACCTTCCAACCATCCCATTACTCTGATTTTTTTATTTTATTTTATTTTTTCCCTTGTTATGTTTTCTCTTTTCTTTAACGTGAAAGTATGATTATGTTTCTAAATTCAAAATACATTCCCAGTTAGTCACAACTGCTAATGTGCCATGTGAATTATTAAAGGATAAAAGAGTCAGCTACACATAATATTGGATAAGTAGTTATTTTATTGGGGGTTATACAATTGATTAAACAATCGAATCTCCATCTGGAGTGAATGATAGATTTGACAAATTACAATTGGAATTTATTTACAATTGGAATGATATCTGATGGTTATGATTGATAAGTAAAGATGTACTCAAATCAGCAGCCTAAAAAATGGTGTCGTAATTTATGTCTAATCAACTAAATTGGGATATGTGTCTACATTTAAGGAAGAAGTTGAAAAAAAAAATTAATTAAATATAAACACATATCCCGATTTGGTTGGTTAGACACAAATTATGACATTATTTTTGGACAGCTAATTTGAATCCATTAAAGAGCGGTAAAAAAAGATCTAAACTCCTGAAATGCTCATATCAAAGGGACAATACTTAGATTAGAGGCATTGTTGAGTGGAGTACTCAACCATTAAAGATGTGACATATGATAAGAAAATGAAAGGAATGAATTTATGTCTATCACATGTCACATTTTCAGTGGTAGGATACAACATTCAGTAGAGCACCAGATGCATCGAAGTTTTGGCATACTTAAGATGTCCAAATTTATTATTTCTGATAAGTTGGCCCAAATAACTCTAATATGAAACTAGTGTTGACCAAATCGCTTTGAATTAAAGAATGGGCCTGCTTTAAACAATTTGATGTCAGACCTAACCAGGGCCAATTCTGACATATTGAAGGTCCAGGGTGAAAATTCTGGAAGGGCCTCTTTATTCATAATTTTTTTATTTTTATTTTTATTTTTTTATATATATACAAAGAGTAAGTAAACAGACTAAAATGAGCAGTCACCCATAATCAATGACTCCACAGATAGAGGAAAATCCTCAATCCAGGCTAGCTTAGCATTTAGCAAGTGTTTGGGAGAAAATAGAAAATCTTTTCTGATTTTTTTTTCTAATAAATTATACGTTAAAAAAAACTTATCAGTTAAGGAAACTGCTAGAGTGGTGTCGTGGTGGACTGATGGAGTACTGGAGTGGTGCCGGCAACTAAGCTTGTCAGCCAAGGCAATTAATGAAATATATTTCATTTTACCTTTTAAAAATCAAGTAAATTCATAGACTACAAAGACTATAATGAATTGGGTCCATAATTCTACTTTTTATTTTTTTATATCATAAAGTCATAATTTTTTAATTTTTTCTATATCTATATTTATAATTTTAAAAAATGACTTAGGCCCAGAACAATTCACAATTTTTTCTATATTTATAATTTTTAAAAAATGTGTTGATGATGTCAAATCATAAATAGCAGACTTGGTCCATTAATGCATAAAATTCCTTAGTGTTAGTACCACAGAGCTGATAAAAAATAAAAGTCAGGCAACTAAAATAGTGATATGAAGGGACCACTTAGAGTGACCAAATTTATAATTTCTGCATCAGTTGCAATCTAAATCCACGGTCCCCCACTGTACACAAATTAAATAATAATATATAACCACTCACCTTATCTAGTGTTGTGCTTGGATACATGAATAAAGGGTTTGCTTTGAAATTCATTATCAACTTTAATTAGATGTCACACCTAACTATTAGAATTAGATAATTAGTAGTTTAAACTTTTGGATCCGACTGTTACCTATATAATATGGAACGTCACTTTTACTAAGGAGTTTTGTCAATATTTGAATCCCAGTTATTAAGCTCTAATTTAAAACACGACAACTATAGCAAATGACACGTTTATTAATCGAGAAGAGAAGCCTACCGTTACTTATATAATATGGAGCGTCACTTTTACCAAGGAGTTTTGTCAATATTTGAATCCCAGTGATTAAACTCTAATTTAAAACACCACAACTATAGCAAATGACAAGTTTATTAATCGAGAAGAGAAGCCTACCATTACCTATATAATATGGAGCATCACTTTTACCAAAGAGTTTTGTCGATGTTTGAATCCTGGTGATTAAACTCTATTTTGAAACTCCACCACTATAGCAAATGACACGTCTATTAATCGAGAAGTTATTAAACTACAATGATGAATCATTAAGGCAAAATCTGTTCAACCACACCTTATCACAGTGACTGATCAACAAACCCAGAACATAATAAAATTGTGGACATACAAGAATTTGAGAAATTAGTTTATCTAGTTGCAAGTTGAGATCATCAGACTTGGTCCTATTGAACAAGTCCTACTTTTAGTCTAAAAAAATTGTTAGCCGAGTCACATTGACTGCAGGAAGTGGGAAACTTCTTCAGGCCAAAAAAAAAAACTACCAAGCCCGTTTGTGTTATAACTTTTTTAATAGATTGACTTCAATCCTCTTAAGTCTTTTTTATCAAATAAATGTTTAGTTTAGCTATACAATTCTTCTTCTTCTTCTGCTAAGCTTTTGTGCACAAATGGCACCACCATGTTCTTCAATCCAATTCATCGACACAGCGCTTTCCTGCACCAGTCCTTTTGCCCTCTCCTACACAGACCTCAACCAGAAGTGGCTCATCAGAAAACATCTCATTTCACTTGTTCAAAATTACCCTGACTTTACTCTCTCCACCGATCCGTACTATCACAACGATGGCTCCACCGTCAACCTTTTAAATGCAAGTGGATATCTCCGTGTCTCCAATATAACACCCCCAGTTCATGTTACCATCTGGCTCCATGAAAACTATCCTCATATGCCTCCTATAGTTTTCATTAATACATCATCAAACACCTTGAATCAGATTCATCAAAACCATCCTTTTGTTGATCTATGTGGCCTGACCACCTCTCCTTATCTCCAAACATGGTTACACCCTGGTTGCAATTTATGTAATCTTGTCCACAACCTTATCAAAATCTTCTCACATGATCATCCTTTCTCTGTAAGTAGTACTACTACTAGTTTCACACACCCTTCTCTTGTCTCGAAAAGGGAGGCTTTAGACCGCCTTTTGGGTATGCTTCACTATGATAAGGCAGCGTTGCAGGCCAAGGCAGAAGAAGATATCGAGGGGCTATCGATATTGCAAGTAGAATTGGAAAAGAGAGCTGGAGTCATCAAGAATATAATCACTGAGCTAGAGCATGAGAGTTTGAAATTGAAGGAGAGAGTAATGGAGTTGGCAGAGGAGACTGATGTGGTAATGAATTGGTTGAAAGTTAATGATTTAAAATCATTTGGAGTTATAGCAGGGGAGGAAATGGAGAATGCATTTGAAGGAGTTGATGAGGAGTCGAAAATGGTGATAAATGGGTTGGCAGCAGACACAGGTATAGAGGATGTGATATATGAATTGGACAAGGCACTTGAACAAGGTGTTGTGAGCTTTGACATCTATATCAAGCAAGTCAGAAACCTCGCCAGAGACCAGTTCCCATACAGATATTTGCTTGTCAAATTAAAGGGGCCAGATATACTTTTTAATTAGATTTAGCTCCATCTATAATGTATCTCTTGCATTCACTGTATCTCCTATATGTACGCACACTAACGTTTCCATCGTGTTTTGACTTTTGAGTTTTATCTCTTTTATAATTTGAACACAATTCTGTAGTGTTTTGTTTATACTGTATATGTCATTACTAAACTGAATGAACGTCTTTTACTATAAAGATACATAGAATTTTATAAAAATGCTTTTGATAAAAAAAAAAAAAAAAAAAAATTCAAGATTGGACTAAAAGAATCAAATAAAACTATTCTTTTCTTTTTAAATTTAATCTTAATTCTATTTATATAATGCCAAACAAAATCCTTTAAAAAAAAATGACACTGTAAACTGAGCTCTCTTCAAAACCAAGAATAAGATATAATTCTGAGAAAATTGCTTGACTGGTTTTGGAATAATCAGAGAGAGAGAGAGAGAGAGAGAGAGAGATTCATGAGATTTTGAGGAAAACTAGAATAAAAGAAGAGGTAACCGTGGCAACTGATAATGAGTCATGACTATGAGCCAAGCTCAGGTTGGTCCTTGCTGTGGCTGTCTTTCGGCCCAGGCATAGGACCTGATCTCTGATACCAGCTCTGACTCAATGTGAATAAGCCCAGGCCCATACATAATATTGATTTTCATACTAAACACAATTAACACCCCACCAATTTTTTTAATTAAAAAATAAATTAATATAGTGTTTAAGGGAGAGAACATGACCCGAACCTACTATTTGATGATGAATTTGATCAGATTGATATTCGAAAATATATACCTAAATATATTCTAGGGTATTAATCATGTCTTTCGGTGTTTTTTAAATCACAATATATAAAAACTTTTACATGTGATCATGTAAATGTATACATAAATACTAGGTATTATATGCATTTAGATTTTCTCTTTACCTCATCTTTTTCTTGACATTTAAAACATGTGATTTGTTGTTGATAAAATAATTATGAAAACCAATCGTTTCTTAACCACACATTAATTGCAATGCTTATGTTCTTTGAGATTCTGTGAGGTTAGGAAAAAGATAAGATTAGGAGAGGATTCAAATCTATCAAGTAGTGTATACACTCAGTGTCGGTCTGACTTTTTATAGGCTCAGGGCGAAAATCTAAAAAATGGGCCCCTTGTACACATGAAAAGTTCCAAAAAAATATCGGCAATAACTCTTCAACAATATTCAAACTATAATGTATTCTTACAAAACAAAATCACACGTACAACACGGTAGAGAGTATCAAACATTAATAATATTTTCAAATTCAATCTTTTCCAATATTTCTTTTTCAATACACAGTATTGCCAACTCATTTAACATTTTTTGTGATATTGTTGACCGCAAATAAGATTTCAAAATTTTAAAGTTAAAAAAACTTCTTTCTACGGATACCACAGTTACAGGTATATTCAATAATATCCTATAAGCAATTAATAAATTCATATAACAATCTAAAGCTTTTACAAACTAGTATTTTAATGGTAGTATTTTTTTACTCTTGGTAAAACAATTTGTAACACTTTCAATTCAAAAAAACACTCTTAATTCGGAAAAAAAATCATTTGAATAAACATATGAAAATGTTTCATGAAGAAGTTTGCCGCTTTTTTTTTTTAGAGGGTTGAGTCATGGAAATCAGAGAAGAATGAAAGAAATGATGAAAGTCTGAAACACTAAAAAAAAAGGGTATTGTTTGAGCAAAAAATTCAACAAAACAATATTTAGAAGGAAAAAACACTAAAATTAATTGGGCATCAGATGGTGGCACCGGACATGGGGCCTTTGTATTTTTTATTTATTTTTATTTATTTTTTATTTTAAGTTTGGATTTTTTTAAAAGAATGACTCTTTTTTTTTTTTTTCCTTTTTAAAGAAACATATTTCTACTGGATCTTTTTTTTTATATTTCAAAATTCTATTGTATACATATTTCTATCGGGTCTTTTTTATTTTTTATTATTATTTTTTTTTTTAATTTCAAAATTCTATTATATACATATTTCTATTGTTTTTTTTTTTTTTTTAATTTTTTTTTAATTTTTAATTTTTTTAAATTTCAAAATTCTTTTGTATACATATTTCTATTGGGCATTTGTTGTATACATAAAACTAAAAATTTGAAAATAGAGGTCCTAGAAGTTATGGGCCCTGGGCCGGCTTCCCTGGTGCCTTGGCCCAAGGTCGGCTTTGCATACATTTTTAGTCAAAATATGTAAATCTAATGGTCCACATTTTTCGTTCTGATATTTTATATCAGGACGAACTGATAATAGAAAAATTGTATATATATATATATATATTTCACTTGTTCGGGTATGACAACTCATTGTTAGATTGAACGATCGTTTTTTACCATCAAACCACATTGGACGATGGTAAGTGTATACATAATAGTTACTAGGTGCGGGATCACTAATTCCAATTTCAATCTGTTGGAATTAGTGATTCCCTACAAATTTTTTGTTCGGGATTCCGCACCTTGATAATTTGTAGTGTACATATTCATTTAAATTTTGTAAAATATTCTAATTTTCCATTTTTACAAAAACACAACTTATAATTAAACATAACAATAAGAAATTGAGAATAATTTAAAAATTAAAATGGGATACGGAGTGAAAGAAAAATAAAAAAAATTATCATCACCCAATGTGGCTTATCGGCAATGTTCGAAAAAGCTTGCTAGGTGGCATTGATCGTTAGGCGGTGATGAAGCTAGGTGGTGAAGAATGTCTAAGTGAGTCGTTTTAGTCGGTTTAGGATTTATTTTTATTTTTATTTTTATTTTTATTATTTATTTATTATATAACTACAAAACAAGGGGGTGTTTTGAAAAACCTAAAACGACATCGTATTAGGGTTGTTTTTAAAAAAATCCCAAAACGACGACGTTATGTGCTCTTAGAGAGGGGGATGACTCAAACCTATGATCTCGTGATATAGGTGTGAGGGGTTTACTATTAGACCAACCTCATATCATCAAAACCTAGATTTCTTTATTTTTATTTTTATTCTTCTTCTTTGTTCTCACACAGTCACTCCACTAGCCATTCACATGCTTATTGAGGTCGTTCGCTAAGGCGTTAGTCCACCACTCGACGAGCGCCTATTAGAACATTGCTTACCGATGAGTTACATCCATTGCAAATAAAAATAAAATTTTAGTATTTTTTTTTATTTGGCAAAATAAAAATGTAATATACTTTTTTAACCAATAATGCTATTTTGTCTAAATTTGGTATCTAAATAATGTGATAATACTATAATCCATTCATTTAAATTGTATTAGATTTACATTATTTAAATGAATATATTAGAGAGTTGCCACATAATTTAAACACAAAATTTGGAAACCAAATTTAGGTAAAGCAGTGTTACTTTTTTATTTATTTTATTTTTATAATTTGACAAGAAAACCTTGGTTGAGAATGAGGCCTACAACTTACATGGAACGGACAGAAATAAAGACTCGTCCGTACATAAACTAACCAATCAAAACATCGCACATTTCTTTCTTCTCGTCGTCTGAAATTCCAATAATATCCTCTTTTCACTCGGTCCTTTAGCCTTCAAATATGGGGACTTTACAGTAAATTCAGTTTTAAGTTTATACTCAGTCCGCTTATCGTTCTTAGTTCTTAACTCTGTAGATGCAAAAACCACCGTTTGCGGATGCACGATTCTTAACGTAAACCAATCTTCAAAATTTCATGAGATCCCATTTTATCAATTACATATTCTGTTCATGTTCAAATCCCAATTTGTTTCTCTTCTCATGATTGCTTCGTCCGTACAGTTACATATACAAGCCCCTGGCTCGGGCTCTACCACATTTGGCAGATAACAATCTCTGGCTCTGCATCGTTTCTCAATTATGGCGATTTCGTATTCGGGTTTGGTTTTCTGGGTCCTTCTTTGCTTTTTCGCATCTGGGTCACTTTGTATTGAGAATTTTCACCAAGCGTAAGTTTGATTTCAGCCGTTGTTTTTATGATTTCCACTATTAGTAGCATTTATTTATTTATTTATTTTTAATTTTTTAATTTTTTTAATTTTAAGCTAATTTTAGATTGATTTATTGGAAACCTAGCTAAGGAAAAGTTCAAATTTGGTCTATTATACTTTGTTGTTGTACAAAGTGAGCTCTTTTTTTATTTTTTATTTTTATTTTTTATCTGCGGTTGACGTGTTTTGGAGATCTAGTTGGTACATTGTATATTATTTCATTTTGTAGTTTCCCGCTTAGGTTGTAATCTAACGTTAGTGGCTTTTGTTGATGTTCTCTTTGAGTGTCATTGAATGGTATATTGTTTGCTTTGCTTCTTCTTTTTTTTTTTTTTTTTTTTTTTTTCCATGTTTGAATGTCGGTTATGAGAATTCATAATTTGTGATATGACCATGCAACTTAGATATAAATATGGCAAAGCTTTAACTTGTATTGAAGAGTATTGTGGAGCGTCAACATAAGCTACCTGGGTATTTAAATGGTACGTTTTTGATCAAAGACATTGATTCCTCTGTTTGGTGGACATCTGTTGACTTTGAATGATGATCATCGCATTAGGCTTAATTACAGTGCAGCTATTATCTAAGCAGATTTATAATTAGGATATTTGGGACTGTTTGGCAATGATTTTCCGTGGGGCAATCAATAAAACAGTGGATTAGCATAGCTACAAGTGGATTCAATCTCTCCGGTGTCTTCTAAAGGTTAAGCACTTGCTAGGTTTTCACTTTTCAGTCCTTTAGCAGTCATCTGAGTGCTAATAGTGCATAAAATAATATAAAAAGGGGTACTAGTAAGATTAAGATTAACAATTTGCAAAATAGGTACATTTAATGTAGTATTGATTGCTCTGTAATCTTGGGTGCAACTTTAGGTTTTCCACTCTATGGTTTTGGTAGGGGCAGAGTGATTCTGATTTCTGACCTAGTTAATCCAGTTCAGTGCCTGGATGGCAGTTAGGATAGCCAAGTTCTTGACCAATATGATCTGTTCATTTAGCATTATAGTTATGTGATGAAGTGGAGAATCATTTGTTTCTCTGAAAGTGAAGTTTGCTGTACCCTTTTGGAACTATTTGGTATAAGAGGAAGAAAATTGAAAATTCAAGCTTTAGAAGTTATGCATATTATTGGAAACTACAATCTTCATTTTTAATTTACATTTCATCCTCTAGCTGCTATGTGATTTTTGCAATTCTGTTTCTAGAAAATGCATCAAAAGGACAGAATGCATAGTCACCTTTATCGGGATTAGTACTGTGTGACTTAAAAAATTTAAGAATAAGCTGATATGTATTTTATTTCATCCAAGGCTTGCCTTTATTTTTATGTGCATAGGTTTCCGATTGTGGAGCCTGATCCTGGTCATACAAAACTTCGTCTTGCAAGGGAAGGCTTGGAAACCATCAGTAGAATAACAACCCCAATTTCGTCTGTTGCTGTAAGCAAAGTCGCATCTCCTTGAGCATCTTCAATTTATTTTTCATCTGCATCTTTTATCATTTCTACATCTTTTGGTTTCTGAGGCACCTGTGATTTTGTATCTGTGGGTTAAGTGTCTGGATTTAAGACTTTAAACATAATCTGGATCCAGAAAAAATATAGGTTTTAATCTTGGTTTCTGCTAAAGAGTTGTAAAATTGAGTAGCACTTGGCAAATGTGATGGGATTCTTGACGTAGCCTAATGCTAATACTTTAATGTTGCTTTAAAATCAATGCCTGTTATGAAAATATCCATTTTCATCCTAAGAGGTGAGATGAATTTTTTTACCAGAGTTTTTGGAATTTCTAGGAATTAAAATTGGGAAGAAGACAAACTCCTTACTCAGGTTGTAATAATTAGCAAATGTTTTCAGAGGATATTATTTTAGGTGACAGGTTTTACCAAATTTTTTGATACGTTTGATTATAAAATGCTGTTTGGAAAGCTTGTTTAGCATGATTGCTATTTGGGTAGTTTCCATAGCCTTATCTGCACACTGAATCTGTATTTATGACTAGGATATGCTGTGATTACAATTTCCATTTTCTATTTCTTCCATTTGAACTCCTTCTTGATGGTTGTATAATGCATATCCAGGTAATTGGTCCATACCGCTCCGGAAAATCTTTTCTGCTTAATCAGCTTCTTTCCCTATCTTGTGATGAAGGTGTCTTTACTTGTATATATTTAATACTCTTAGTTTTTTTTTTTTTTTTTTTTTTTTTTTCTCATGGAACTTGTTTTGATCAATGTGTACATGGATTGAATTGGGTTGAATTTTCATTACCTCGGAATTTAATGCTTTTTTCCACTCAGGGTTTGGTGTTGGACACATGCGTGACACAAAAACAAAAGGTAGTCTCACCTTGTTAGACATCATAATAGTTTGCAGATGTTTACTTAGATGACATTTATAATTTCTCTTTGTTTTATACAGGGATTTGGGTTTGGGGTGCCCCAGTGGAGTTGAATATAGACGGCACAAAAACTTCTGTATTTTACCTTGACACTGAAGGGTTTGAAAGCATTGGGAAGTCAAATGTATATGATGATAGGTAAATTCCGATTCCTCACATAATTTGAACTTGCCTGTCTTAGTGTGGTGTTTGTAAATATTTGTATTTTTTGCCCTTGTTGCAGGATTTTTGCTCTGGCGACCGTCATGAGTTCTGTACTAATTTATAACCTGCCTGAGACGGTTAGTTACACTGCTCAGAACCTTCTTTAGTCTTGATACTTACACTTTAACATGTTGAGATCCTAAAGAAATAGGATATTCATTACATTCAAAGCCGAAAATTTGAAGCCGAAATCAGGACATTAGTAATGACTGCAAAATTATAGCTCTTGGAAAATTTTGGAAAATCCACTCTATAAAAAATTAAAAATTGGATGTTGAAAAAGTTGACTGATGTTATATTAAATCCTTCAAGGATTATGTACCAGAGATGGGTGGACTACAGGGTTTCTTTAATGATTGAATCTGTTGTTAAAGATGGAAAGAGTTAATAGGCTTTTATTTTTTATTACATAGATAGTAAGATGTTAAGAAAAATTGTGGTTTTAATTGCAAATGAATATATGCTGATTGGATTTAGTATGGACTTCTCGCGATTAATATTAGGCAGTTTTGAGGATGTTTTACAACTCATTCTTGTGTGAATGGTTGCTTATGCATAACCTTTGAATGTTATAGGTGCTAGTTATTTTCTGTTTTGTACAACTTGTTTTTGATCCTGTAGTGGCGTATCCCTTCATTAATTTTCTAAGTTTTTTTTTAACATATGCTGGCATGAGAAACTTTAGCATATGTATATATTTTTACGCAAACCTTCACATTAGAAAATTCACAATGGATCACCCTTTTACTTCTTGTTTAAATAGAACAGTAGATTACCTGATGTGTCTGCTGCATGTATTGAAACCCAAATTTCAGAGCAACTTAGTCCATATTTGATGTCCATAAATAGATACTGGAATTTGGGTGGAGGCGTGGAGCTAAGAAATTGTCTTTGGAGGGGACAATTTATTAAAAATCATAAATAGGAGGCAAGACCATTGAGACTGTATTTAAATTGCTACATATATATATATATATATATATATATATATAAAATCCTTTTTTTTAAGCAACTTTTGTGGGGCATGGCCATCTAGCCACTCTATAGCTCTGCCAATTAATGGACTATTAAACAAAATATGCCAGCTCAATGTCTGATATAGTTTAGGGATTGAATTCTAGCCCCAATTTGATTGAATATCATCCATCCCAGTCTACTCTAATTCAGGGTTTCCAAACATTACATTGTTGTACTGAACCTTTGTCCACTCTGTTCATTCTTCATTTCTACTTAATGTAGGGATCTTTGTATATCTCAATTGGATTTAAGAGATTTCTATAAATCTTTAACAAGTCTGTGAGAAGACTTTCTGCCAATCAAACGTATTAATAGTTGCTTCTGACATTCTGAATTGCCCCTGTTGGAGGTAAACAAAGGAGACCTAATAAAATATGAAATACAAACGTGTTTACTTATTAACTGAATTGACTTAATGTTATGGTAGACTCTAGATGTTCTGCAGATGATTGGAAACACACCTTTGAGTTTTTATGATTTAATGTCCGAATTTGTGTTACAGTTTATGTATTAGGTTGTGGCCATTCTTCTTTGATCTCGGAGTTGGCAGTTGTCTCTATTTGTTAATTTTTCTTTGATATATTTTCTTGTCTGATTGTGTATCAGATCCGTGAAGCTGATATATCTCGGCTGTCATTTGCTGTTGAGCTTGCTGAAGAATTCTATGGAAGGTCTGCACTTCTGCCATGTTTGAATTGAATCTGCTGCTTTTGTAAAAATATTACTTTTTTAAGTTTAATTTATCGGTGTACTAACTTGTTTAATGATTTGGCCCACAAATATTTTTTGGAGCATAGGGTGAAGGTAATTTACAAGTCACTTGTATTTTCCTTTTGTATATTCTTCCTGTTATGAATTATTTTGTTACTGATATGCATTTGGATGCCTGGATTTTTATTGTAGGGACAAGATGTTGCTTTTGAGCCAGCAAAGCTTTTGTGGCTTATTCAGCGTGACTTTTTGCGTAAGTTAATGATTGTCTTCCTTGGGTACAGATCCATGTGGGGTTGATTTAATTTAGACGTTTGGCAGTCTAAATATGCATACCAGTATACCTGACACATTTAGTGGGGGCAATAGCACTAACACATCCTAGTCTTGAGCGGACAGCACCAAAACACTATGTCATATTTGCCAAGAAAGGAAAAAAAAAAAAAAAAACACGTTGCATTAATCTATTCATTGATAGATATGCATCGACGCATCGTTAGACTTTTCTTTTGATCTTTACACCATTTCTCTGAGCTTCAAGCAAAATGCTGTAAAATAGATGGTTATAAGTTTCAGGTTGGGTATCTAATCTAGGCTGCTTTCATCTCTGGTTGATGTCCTCTGTTTTCAAGCTTGTGCAATTAAGGGTGAATCCACTGATGTTTTTATTTATTTATTTTTAATGTTTTTCAGAAGGGAAATCTGTGCAAGAAATGGTGCATGAAGCTCTTCGACAAGTCCCTAATGATAATGGTTAGTTTTTTTATTTATTTATTTTTCTGTATGAGTCCCTGTACAAATTTGTTCTGTCTACTTTTTCCTTGCCACATTTTAGATCAAAGGTTTTGATGGAAAGTTCTTGTTGTTGCAGGGGACAGAAATATTAATCAGGTACTTTCTGTCTCAGGTTTTAGTTTTGTTTTCATCGGTTAAATTTGATCTTTCTGGAATCATAGATTCACTTTTTCCTTTTTATGGTAACTTTATCAGGTTAACCAGATCCGGGACTCCTTAGCCATAATGGGTGATAACAGCACAGCCTTTAGCTTGCCACAAGTATGGGTTTATTTATAAATTATCTCTTCCATATCTCTTCCTGTTGCTACTCCTTGTCCTGAACATTTATATATTATTCTTGGACACTTGATATTTGTGAAGTATTATTGTTGGAATTGCCATGACATGGCCCACATGGGTACAGGACTACAGGGCTTATAGGGCCTATGGCTATATGACTTGTGTGTTTGGCTGCATTTTTCCATTCATATGAATATCTATAATTGAACCTGGCAAAGGACGACAAGAATGTGTCTGTGACTTGCTGGATGTTTAGGTTGCACTCATGCTATTTTTATATGCTACATGATGACTTGGGAAAGGGTTGAGGGACCTGAGTATCATCAGTAGTGCTTTGTGTCACTATGACAATAGAAGGAAAATTGTATTTTCAACTATTTTGTTGTATTTTCACTGTCCTAAAAGTTGGGGTATGATGGAATCATGAAGATGCTCTTGGAATCCCCAATTCTCAACATGTATGTCCTGCGCCTTATTAAATAGGTGCTTGGATCTTTCGGCAACATAGATTCTGTGCATATCACGGATAGTAACTTTCAAATAAGTTATTTCTTTGCATTTTCCATTCTTTGGTTTTATTTTTGAACATTGTGTGAACACTGAACAGGTGTGTGCCCACATAGTGAGTGTTTTATGTTGATATGATGATTAAAGGACAATTTGATTTAAAACTATATAGTTGTATTCCCACTGTCGTAAAAAAGTTGGAGTATGATGGAGTCATGGAGCTGCTCTTGGAATCTCCCATTCTGAACATATTAAATAGGTGTTTGGATCCTTCAGCAACATAGATTCTGTGCTTATCCCATAAAATGACTTTCAAATAAGTTATTTCTTCACATTTTCCATTCTTTGGTTTTATCATGAAACATTGTGTGAAGACTAAACAGGTGTGCCCACAGACACATGCAGACATCCATATTTGGATTCATGGGATGCATATGTTTATTTTTCATAAATCTATTTTCTGCAGATCCTGGTTATTTATTAGCATACAAAAATGCTTTCGAATTGGCTTGGATGATCTAATATCCCCATGAACTTGAATATGCAGCCTCATCTGATGCGAACTAAGCTTTGTGACATGAAGGATGATGAGCTTGATCCATCATATGTTGAAAGAAGGGAACAATTGAAAGATCTTGTAGCTAGTGTTATTCGTCCAAAAATTGTGCAGGGAAAATTTCTGAATGGGAAAGAGTTCGTAGCTTTCCTAGAACAGGTATATTTATTCCGGAGCCTCATGGTCTCAAAATCATATATAGTTTAAGAATTGCTAACAGGCTGATTAGACCTGAAATTCAATGATGATTTGTGCTGAAGACTTGAAGTGTTAGAAATTGAATATGTTTTAAACTTACATCAATATCAACTTTTAAATGATATATAATTTTTTAAAGACAAATCTTATAGTGGTCTGGGTTGCCACTACAGAGAAATATTTGTTCTTGTGAACCCTGCTAACGGTTCTAGTTATCATATCATACTGTGGAAATCACTATTTTTTTTTTCTTTGCTGGAGGGTGGAGCACAGAAATAAGAATATGAAGATAGAAGCGAATTACTTAGATAGCCCTGCATGCCATATTACGTGTATCCACCTATAAGCATTTGACTAATGTGAGATGTCACTGACATAATGCTTTGCTGTTTTAATAACTTGTATAACAATTTTATTTATTGTTCTTGTTGTCTTTATTAACCAGTAATAAGTAGTCATAAATTTGAACAAGAGTCCTAGATGGCTGGGGCAGCCACGGTTCACTAATTAACCCTGTTGTCATCTTAAATCCTATCAGAGGAAGTATGGACAATAAAAAGTAAAAATTGAGAACAAATGTTAGCATCGTTGGTATTTCTTATTCTTTTTCCATTCTTTTAGCTGCATATTCATTTGTTCAACCTTCAGATACTTGAAGCCTTGAATAAAGGGGAGATCCCATCAACAGGGTCTCTTGTGGAGGTTTTCAATAAGGGTATTCTGGAGCGGTGTTTGAAGCTATATAATGAAAGGATGGCAAAATTAGTCTTCCCACTTCCAGAGAAATCATTACAAGATGCCCATGAAAGGTCTAGAAAAGAAGCAATGAAATCTTTTGATGAACAACATTTTGGCCGTCACCATGCAAAGAAATCAGTCTTGCAACTCGATGAAAATATACAGGAGGTATTGTTTATGCATGATTAACAATATATATACTTTTGTTTGGTAAAGGTAATAGATCTGTACTTCTATTTATATAGAGTTGTTTGGTAAAGGTAATAGATCTGCACTTCTATTTATATAGAGTTGGCTATAGATGATTTTATATTTCATATAAATGCATGGTTTTAAAGGCTTTCGAGGCTTATGCCTTTGAGGTGCTCAGAAAAAGCCTCGAGCAAGTGCTGTGAAACCTAAGCCTTAGTGGTTTGAGGCATAAACCTCAAAAACAGAAGAGTTTTTTTTTTTTTTTTTTTTGACTTATGTATAGATGTTTGGGTCTTTTTTTTTGGATACTGTTTGGGTGCTGACCGGTTAGCACCATGTATGCTGATCAACCAATGGTTGGTTGCCACGTAGCCCAAAGTAAGGAGAAAAATGTAAAACTGAAAGAGCTTGGGCCACATGACAACACCCCATTGGGTGGTCAGTATGCCTGGGTACTGACCGGTCAATACCCAAGCATTTTCCATTTTTTTTTTTCACAAGTTTTGAGAGTCCAATGAGCTTTAGTTAGTAAAAATTTTAAAAGATAAAATAAAACACAAAAAAAAAAAAAAAACAAAAACAAAAACAAAAACAAAAACAAAAACCCTAGCTGCAATTATCAACATTCTTCTCCAAGGAAATACACACAAGTAAAACAACCTTCTTCTCCAATTTTGAATATTATCTTCCAAATGATCCCATTAGTCTTGATGAGAAAGATGATTAGATAAAGTCATAGATTTTAACTCTAAAAATTGTTCTAAATTTCTAGTATGGGATATGATTCATGGTTTTTAGCCCTTTATTTTATAACTTTGCTTTGTTATTATTTTTCTCTTTTATGAACTAATCATGATGTGTTTTTATTTGATGTTGATGTTATTGAGTCATCGCCCTTATGGTATGAAATATGACTTTCTATTTTTTTTTAATGTTTTAATTTTTTTTAGTTTTTTTTAATTGAGGCTTACGCCTCGTGAGGCTAAAGGTAAAAATGCCACAAGGTCCGATTTAGCCTTTCAAAAGCTTGTATAAATGGGTTTGCAAACTTGTCAAACCAGTTGGAAATTTGAATGGTCAAGTTTTCAAAATGAGTATTTGTATCTCACATTGGTTTCAAGAAAAAGCAGGTGGAAAATTTCTTTTAGAACCGTAGAAATCCTTTATCTTACATGTTCTTAGAGACTAGAAGGAACTATGATGATGTACACATCTGGCAGTATTTAATATCTTATTCACTTGTTTACTCTCGAAACCTTATGCAGGTTTATAAGAATGTTATTATGACCAATGAATTTCAATCTTCAAAGCTCTGTGAGGCACTATATATTGGATGTGAGGACAAAATGGACCAGCTTCAAGTTCTCAGACTTCCTTCCATGGCAAAATTTAATGCAGGTTTCCTACAATGCAACCAAAGTTTTGAGCGGGAGTGTGTTGGACCTTCAAAAGCAAACTATGAGCAACGCATGATGAAGGTTTGAAGTTCAATTTGATTTTATGTTTGTGTTTGGGGATTTTGTGGAGCACATTGAAATGAAACTCTCTTTGAATATGTTTGCATTAACTCATCCCATAAGATTATGCCAAACTAACAATTTAACTGGGAGTAACAAATATAATGGAACTATGGCAGCTTTAAACGAGGGTAGTTCTTTTTTAAATAATCTAGGCTGTTGATTCTTGGCGGTGGCCCTCAAAATATGGGAGACTTATTTCAATTATAATATAGTAAAGGTTATATTATTTTTATTTTTATGGTATCAAAGGTTGTGCTTGCTTACTTTTAGTATATTGCCATTTATACCATATAAATCTGCAGATGCTGGGGAAGTCACGATCTCTTTTTATCAAGGAATACAACCACAAGCTCTTCAATTGGTTGGTGGTCTTCTCCCTTGTCATGGTGGTGGTGGGCCGGTTTATTATAAAGTTCATGTTACTCGAAATGGGAGCATGGATATTGTTTATCTTCTTGGAGACATACACGAGATTGTTTTGGACAGCAGAGTCTCTTTATTACAACCCAGTTTGGCACTTCATTGTTGCCACTTGGGAAACATTAGTTTACAGCCCTATTCTTGATGTGGACAGGTATAAATTTCTCTTTCACTCATTTATAACAAATTTTGATGGTATATAAATGACATGATAGGTTGTGTTTATATGATTTTACTTGGTACAGAAACAAAAGTTGGGTGGTAATATTTCTGTTTGGCATTTTGACTCCAAAAGGCAATGAAATCAAAAGTGCTATAAAAGGCATCTTTCATAAAACAACCTTAGGGTGCTAAAGGCTTGCATAGCATATCTTCTATAAGCTTTCATCAAAACATGCATGCATCCATTTACATTGGACTTACTATTACCAGAAAGCAATTTGGAAGTAAAATACATCAGTTTTGATAAGACATTAAGAATTTTAAGAGTAGAAAATAGCATATATAAGCAGCAAAGATATCTGGAGAATTGTAATATTCTCTTCTTGGTGTTATATATATATATATATCTGCGTAAAGTTGTCATTTTTTTAATTTATGTCCGTCGTTTTCCCTTTGCTTGAGACAGATGGGCTATTCCGATTGGTGTAATGGTGGCAATTTTCATACTTTATTGGCGGTGTTATGGAAGAAGAAATCATGGTTCACGGGGGATTTTGCCAATTTACAACAATCCGAAAGGTGGTTCAAATCGGCCCAGATCAGATTAAGAGAATATTGACAGTGACTTAGCATCTCTGGCGAGCTTTTCTCCTTTTTAATGTATGAAGCCCGCCAATCGATTTTTGTGTTTTCGTTCTGAATACATCAAGCAATTCGGAATTGTGAAGGAGCAAATGATCAGTTGGTTATTGGCATGGTGGCTCTTATAGTTATTGTAACCTTAGAATTTACAGGATTTGTATTATTCAATATAGTCTGTTAATTGTTGAAATGTTTGTTATCTAACAGTTCTCAGTTTTTCATTAAACCACGGAAGCAAATAATAGTTACATATGGATTCTGCAACTATACTTGTATATAAAATCATGGAGTACAAAAAACCAAGCTGTTACTGGGATACTTGCTTGCTTATAGGATTGCATTCATCCAATATCTAATATCTATTTCAAATTTGTATATATATATAGGTATCCAAAAACAAATTACGCCCAACCTATATGGGATCTGCTGTTTTGCATTGGAAATCTATTTTTTTTCACAAATTGACATCGACGTTGACGTCTCCAGGTTAGAAGGGTATTTTCATCCTTCCATTTATTCTCTCTCTACATGAACTTGCCACCTCACACATGCATTAACCTCTCTCTCTCTCTCTCTCTCTATATATATATATATATATTAATAATACTTTTCTAATTAGGACCGTTCTGACTTTATAATTTTATAACGTCCAACCACAACCACATATTCACAATGGATCTACAGTCCCACATTAACAAATTAACAAATACCCACATCCAATATGAATGTGTGGACCAGGATCCTTTCCTTACCTCATCTCTTCCTCACATTTTTAATGCATATAATTGGTTGTTAATAAAGTGTCAATCACATCTTAACCATTCATTCATTGCAATACTTATGAGTTATAAGATTAAATAAGCTGAGGATGAGGTGAGGATCCTTGTTATCCTATATATATAACCCCACATCCCCCCGAAATTTAGAATCCGGTTATCTCAATCTCTAGTTTGTCCAATCCAAAAAGTTAATCAAAATGTATTCTAAAATATATATAATTGGTTTAAAGAATCGAAAATAAATACAAACACTTCTAATTAAGAGTTACACAATAAAAGTCTAAACAAATTTAAAGTTTACATCGATCAATCTAAAATACAAGACAAGAAAGCATACAAAATCTAGATAATCTCAAAACTTAACCGGTTATTATTATTATTTTTTAAAATTATTTAGACTTTAGATATAAAATAAAAATAAAAATAATATATAGGGCTAAATAGAGGAATAGGGGTGGGGGGAAGTTCCCTTACCACCTCCCCCATTTACAAAATGGGGGTCGTGGGGGTGGGACCCATTGGGGAAACACCCGTATCTAATTGCCACATGTCTCATGATGTCATGAAGTTGATTTAATTAATGAGTGATGCTATATATCTCATCCACAATTCCACATTTTCAATCCTAGTTAGAGATGACAATTGATCAAATTGAGGATGGACCTCGATATCCATTCCAATATTCATTTGAGATATATATTCTCATCCTCGTATCCATCCTCATTTCTAAGTGAGCGGGGTGAATTTGGATAATCCACGTATTGAGGTTGAAATATTCATCATCTCTCTGTCTATATCCGTATCTGTATAATTTACAAGAGAAAAATGTAACTAACAAATGTAATGGTATATTTTATCCTATTTAAAGGGAGAAACAAATATTTTCATTAAAGTTCAAATAAAAAAAATTAATAATAACTTATATAATTAGAATTAATAATTACATACAAATTTTTTTAAAAAAATATTAAAATCAATAATGGATCTGGATAGGGATGAATATTGTACCCATCCCCAAAAATAAAATAGATACTAGGATGACATCCATCCCCGTCCCGTCCTCGAAATAATAATATCCATCCCTATTTTAATATCTATGGAAAATTTTATCATCCATAATCTCAACTCATGTGGCAGTTGATGTGTCAATTAATGAGCGTATACACATTTATAATGATTTATCTCATTTACCCATGTATACACTCACCAATTAATATGAATCGACTCATCAAACACATTACCTGTCGCATGAGTTGAGATTGAAAAAGTCGGATTGTGGATTGTCTAGCATTACTCTTAATTAATTAATTTTTTATTTAATCTTTTGGTGGGTTGGGAACTTGGGTTTATCAAATTGGGTCTTGGACAATGTGTTTGTGCTTGGATTATTGACCTGGGTATATTTTTGGAACTTAACTTTACAAATAGTCTATGAAAATCTATCATCCATTTTATAGAAGAGAATTTCTTTATGATCCCGTAGAATCTGTGGAAATGTGCTTGGGGGAAATTGACCTCTGTTATTCTTTAATTGCATATTTAATGAAGTGAAGTAGTACTCGAAATCTACGTACTGTATTTTTAGTTGCTCTCTTAATTTCTACCTGATTTAAAGCTCTTCAACACATGTTCATGGTTAATCCTAGCTAGTTGACAGCTCTACACAATATATAAATATATAATTAATTGTCAATTTTGCTCTCTACATTAGGTTTCATCAGTACTTTATGACTTGTGGGAGTGGGCACACCATACATTTGTTGAGGATATGTTGCTTGCATATATATACCTTATATATATAATTCTTGGCTTGTTGCGAATTGTTTTTATATATACTAGGTTTTGGATCACATGCAAGTATGTGCTCAAATCAATATTTGGGTTTCATATTTACAAATATACATGTCCTTGAAAAATAAGAAATGTTAATATAACACATATAATTTTAGTTCATGTAAATGTTATTATATTGATATAACACCTTGAGGAAATTGTTAAGAGCTTTTGGCAAGTTTCTACCCTTCAGATTTGCACTTGGAGCTGGAGAAAATTGTTAAAACTTAGAGATGAAGCAAAATATTTTGTCTCTTTTGATATTGGTAATGGGAAGAATATTTATCTTTGGTTTGATGCTTGGCACCCAGATGGGGTGCTTTATGAGAAGTATGGGCATAGTCATATATGATGCTCATAGTAAACTTGAGGCCCGGTTAGAATCTATCATCCAGAATGGTCAATGGTATTGGCCTGTTGCTCGTTCGGATCATCTTGTTAATATTCAAAGTAAGTTGTGTATGGTTCCTATTGGTGATGAGGATAAGCCGAAGTGGAATGTTTCAAAAACTGGTACATTCTCTTGCTCAGATACTTGGGATTCCATTCGGATTAGGCGAAATATTGTGGATTGGTGGCTTTGGTTTGGTTTCCTCTTTCAATTCCTAAGCAAGCTTTCATCACTTGGTTAGCAATGAGGGATGCTTTGACCACTGGGAGGAAGTTGTTGACATGGGGGCTTCAAGGGGATGTGAAATGCATTTTCTGTAATCATATAATTGAGGATAGAATTCATTTATTTTTTGCTTGTAGTTATAGTAGCAGCATTTGGCAGCAGCTTATGAGTCTGTGTAGTATGCTTAATCCACCTACTTGCTGGGAAGATGTGGTTTCTTTTGGGTTGGAGGAGTGGAGGGGCAAAACTGTGAAGGCTTATTTGTGTCGGCTAGTTTTGCTTCTACAATATATAATATAACAATAATTCGTGCACTGAAGAGAAGCTTATCCAACATATTAGATGGGAGGTGAGGATCCGGTTTGCTACAAAAGGTAGATTTAAAAAGAATAGAGGAAATGATATTCTTTGTAGTGCTTGGGGTATAGATGGGATTTTGGTTTAATCTTGTGATGTTTTTTTGCTTGTATAGGTGTTTTTGGTTTTAGCTATGTGCTTTTGCTTTTCAATGTAAAGTGTTTAGTTGTTAGTTAACGAAAGTTACTCATTCATCCAAATATATATATATATATATAACACTTTGAGAAAGTTTTAAACTGGATGATTTAATTATTTTTTTATTTGACCAGATACCATCGTTTAGATTTAAAATTTTTTTTTTTTTACCGTATTTCACTTTACACACAT
Source organism: Acer negundo (assembly GCA_035582765.1). Classification (NCBI taxonomy): domain Eukaryota; kingdom Viridiplantae; phylum Streptophyta; class Magnoliopsida; order Sapindales; family Sapindaceae; genus Acer; species Acer negundo. The sequence continues at coordinate 18,630,661 of CM069236.1, read as the reverse complement.
CCATTGTATAATCCACAAGTCATAAAGTTTCACACAAATTACATGTCCACCCCTATATAATTCCCTTTTCTTTTTCAACACATTAAATACATATAAAATTATATTTTCATCCGTAGTCTCATTTTACAATTTAAAATAATAAAAAAAAACCTTACTATATAGTCTCTGTTGTGTTACTATTACTAAGATCTGTCTATTAAGTAATTATACAAATTTGAAGGGTTGTATTTATCAATCGACGTTCAATGCAAATTATACAAATTTGAAGGGTTGTATTTATCAATCGACGTTCAATGCAAATTTAAGGGATGCTATAATTGAAATATTATTAAACTTTATCTATTAAGTAATTATATAGGTGTAATTGTACATTTTTATATATAGTACTAGGTATTGAGGCACATGCAAGATATGTGCTTAAATTAATATTTGAGTTTCATATTTGTAAATATACATATCCTTGAAAAATAAGAGATGTTAATATAATACGGTATAGTTTTAATTTATGTAAATGTTATTACATTGATATAAAACACCAAGGAAGTCTTAAATTTATAGGTTTGACAAGAAGCTCTTCTACACTTGCCTCAAAAGAGATTTTTTTCACGATAATTTAACAATGGTAATCCATATACAATTGTTTGTAACTTTTATTGAACATCTCAATAATTTAAATTCAACAACTAAATTATATTTTTTTACATCCAAAAGTACTTTTCAACTAAATTGCATAAATTGTGATGAAATGATTATTTAAATCTTTAATAACTGATATTCATATCTTCTTTATCAGATGAATCCATTGTTTGCAGTCAAATCATTTTTTTATTTTTTTATTTATATATATATATATATATTTTCTTTTCTTTTCTTTTCTTTCACTTATAATCTTCCCATGTATATATATATTTATATTTTAATCATCAAGTTGCATGACAAATTAAATTTATACCCCTGTAATATTTCTTATTCCTTTTCAAGTCATTAAATGCATATAAAATTATATTTTCATCCTCTATCTTATTTTACAATATAAAATAATCATCGATCCAAATACCTATTAATTTGAGTTCAGTCCATATCATTATGTGTCACTATTTCTAATACATTTATATTAAGTAATTCTACAAACTCAAATAAATTCCATCTAAATTTATAATAATTTGGGTAAACTATTTAACAATGATTTAATCTATTAGAATTTTAAATTAAGATAAATCTTGAAAATTACTATACAATCCCTGTTGTGTTACTATTATTAAGATATGTTTGTTAAGTAATTTTATAAACTCGAAGGTTGGTATTTATCATTTGACTTTAAAAAAAAATCTAAGGAATGTTATAATTAAAATCTTACTAAAACCTATCTATTAAGTAATTATTTTAGAGGTGTTTTTATCAGAATCCACAATAACATAATCCTTTTTAGTGGCGTTTTTATCAGAATCCACAATGTTACTGCTTCCTTATCTCTAATGTCATGTCAAGCCTGATTAGGTTAATTTCCTTCTGTACTGTTATTTGGAATCAAACAGCCTCAATTCTTTGTCTCAAAGTCTTCAAACAAACATATTTCTTGTATTTGTGATATAAAACATGATGTTGTAGATTTTTGTTTTCCCAAATGGTATGTAAAGTCCCTTAGATTATTCTATTGTACCGTTTTATAGGATGTTTTGTATATTTTCTTTTTTGTATCATAGCGCAGTTTTTGCATTGAAGGATGAGATGTATATCACTGTAATTGATATTCCCCTAGTAATAGAATGTTAATAACTTATGAAGGTTTATAAATAAATTGTATTAAAATGAAAACATTCATTTAAATAAGGGTACTATTGGCATTAAGATGGGTGTTTCTAGTAATGTTTTAATTTTAAATTTAAATTTTAGATATGGGTGTACTTATAAATATGGGTGTGCTTATTATTTTTATGGTTGTCAATATCTGTACTCAGATTAATATTACGTATTAAACTCTCTCTTATAAATATGATATTATCATATTAAACACTCGCTCCTAATTACTCTCTCTCTCTCTCCATTTTCAAAAAAAAATAATAATAAATCTTATCTCTATACTTTCTCGATCAATCTCTGATTTAGTTAAAAAAAAAAGTTATGAATATTTTGGTTTTTTACTAACATTAATATGTGTGTATATATATATATATTTTGGAAAGTTAAGCTTTATTAAAGCCCAACGGAAAAGCAGGGTGAGACCCCAGAAAAGCAAAACAAAAGGCACCCATAAGGAACAAGATGCACCACCCAAAAAACACAGCCAAAAACACGACAAACACAGCCACAAGGCAAAACAAAACAAAAACAAAAACAAAACCTCTCCCCACTCAGCAAAATCGCCAGATTGACTCGAACCCATCTTAGCAAGACTATCCGCGAAAGAATTGTACGCTCTCGAAGCATACACTATCTCCATACTACCGAAAGAAGTCATGTTGTTGCAAATATCATAATAACATTAACAAGATCAAGATTTCCGAAATCTTCATTGTTAACCCACGCCACCGCAGTCTTCGAGTCATTGATAATTGAAATGTTCCGACCTCTAAGATTAGCATTAGAAAGGCAAAGATCAACAGCATATTTGACAGCCCACACTTCCGCAGAATTAGAATCAAGGATGCCCAAATAGTAAGAGAATAAGCACATGACCTTACCATTGGAATTTCTCAACACCCCACCAACTCCTGCTGAGCTAGGTTTGCCTTTAACAGAGCCATCAACATTAAATTTCAAGTTGTCACCATAAGGTGGGATCCAATCCAGAATTCTACTCTTCTTTGTAATCTTCTTTTCAACGCAAAATTCATTGACATTGAGTAAGAGAGCTTGAATAGAATCTAGAGACCCTTTCCTTAGATGCTTGAACCACCACACAACACGAAATTTAACCAGCTCAGCCGCCTTCTCGATGCTCGAATCCTTGTTCTTGAAAACCCGTAGATTTCTTACCTCCTATAGTGTCCAAATAATGGCACAAAACAGGGACATCCACGCTCTCTCATGTTTGGGTGCAGGACAAAGACCAACTCAAGCTTCCATCCACTCTGTCACCGTGTTGTTATTACAGTAAAAAACCCCCCACCACTTCATACCTATCTGCCACAAGGAAGTCACCCAAGAACACTTAAGAAAGAGATGGTATATGGATTCAATGTTGTGATCACATAGAGGGCAGCCCAGAGCTTACAACTGAACCATGCCACACCCAAACAAAACATTGCGCACCAAAATTCTGCCTTTCCAGAGTTGCCACATGAAGATCTCTAATTTTGGGGGACAAACGCCATGCCAAATCGCCTTAGAGACAGAGGTAGAAATCTCTGTGCGATCTTCTAAGATTCTATAAAAAGAATCAACCGTAAAAATTCCATTAGAATTAGCCGACCAAGCTATGGCATCCAAACAATGTCTCTGAATCAAAATACATTCTAGAAAGGTAGAAAACATCTTCCACTGATCATATTCCCAACCAAAAATAGGTCTTCTAGTATGGATATCCCATCTCCAAGTAGAACCTAACCAGCTGCCAAAGTCCTTCAGTAACCCACTTTTCTGAGTTGCCAACGCGTAACACCTTAGGAAAGCTTCTTTCAACGGTCTACCCTCAACCTTGATCTTAGTCCAAAATTTAGTTCTGTCTCCACATCCAATAACTATCGTAAAAGCTTCATCTATCACCCTAGCCTCCTGAGATCCAACCTTTAAAAGACTCCCAACCGATTTCACAAAAGAGGAAGCCTTTTTTGGATCTTGCCAATTCCATAACAGCGATGTCTCCTCAATGCCGTATTTTGCACATAAAACTCTTCTCCACAGCGTACGCTCTTCCTTTCCAAACCTCCAAATCCACTTAGAAAGCAAAACCTTATTTTTTATAAGAATTCTACTAATGCCTAGACCTCCTTTATCCTTTCTCTTACAAACTTCTACCCAACCCACGGCATGGAGCTTCCTTTTGCTCACCCTATCTCCCCATAGAAAGCTTCTTTGAATTTTTTCAATCCTTTGGGCCACTCCTATTGGTATTTTGAAAACGGAGGTAAAATAAGTAGGCATGCTAGCGATTACCGCCTTAATTAACACTAATCTGCCTCATTTAGATAGAAATTTCCTCTTCCAAGGGGCTAGGTGCTTTTCAATTTTGGACATTAAAGGGTCCTAGAAAAATTTAGAGGTTAGTTTTCCCCCCAAAGGATATCCTAGGTAGGTAATAGGTAAGGAAGCCTCCTTGCAATTGAAAATTGATGCCCAATAAGCCGATTCTCTTGCCTTATCCCTTCCTATCCTCACCACGCAAGATTTGTTAAAGTTAATTTTTAATCCCGACACCAATTCAAAACAATGTAGAATCCTCTTCGCATTGATCACAAATTCTATCTTGGGCTTAATGAATAATATTGTATCATCCGCAAACTGTAAATGTGAGATATGAACCTTATTATCATCAAAGCTTTCACCTCTAATAAGATCCAAATTGATTGCTTTTAACATTAAATAGTTTAAGCCTTCAACCACGATATTGAACAAAAAGGGAGAAAGCGGGTCACCTTGCCTCAAACCTCTCTGAACCTCAAACTTGGGACTTGGGCTACCATTAACCAAAACAGACATTAGTGGGGAAGAAATGCATTCTCTCATCCAAACTCTCTATTTACTACCAAATCCCATCTCTTTCATCGTTGAATCAAGAAAATCATGGTCCACACTGTCGTAAGCCTTTTCAAAATCTAACTTCACGAGCAAACCTCCTTCCTTATCATTCTTCCACTTATGAACTATTTCTTCCGCAATGACAATACTGTAAAAAATTTGATGATTTTGAACGAAAGCCATTTGAGCCTCACCAATAATAGAATTCATAATCTTTCTACACCTATTAGCCAACACCTTCGCAAGAATTTTATACATCGAACCGACCAAACAAATTGGTTTGAAAACCTTCATGGCCTCCGGATTACCGACTTTAGGAATGTGAGCAATGAAATTTCTGTTTAAATCGCGAACCACCGATCCATCTTCATGAAACTTATTGATGAAACTCATAAAATCATCCTGGATCTCCCCCCAATGAACTTTAACAAAACTCAAATTTAGCCCATCCAGACTTGGCGCTTGATTACCATCACAACTTGCCAAGGCTAGCCATACTTCATCTGCAGTAAACTTTTCTTCCAAGAATTGTCTCTCCACCTCTGATAACTTTTTAACAATACTCCCTGACATACTTGGCCTTTGCCACTTTTCCTTTTGGAAATGATTCTGGAAAAAATCAAAAATGGCACTTTTGAGGAGGTTTGTATCCATAACTTTAACCCATTCGAAAGAAACTTCTTCAATGAAATTATGTCTTCTTCTACCATTAGCAACGCTATGGAAAAAATTAGTATTCTTGTCCCCTTCCATTAATCAATTTATCCTTGATTTTTGTCTCCAAGATAGTTCCTCCCTCCGAAATTTTTTTCATAAATCCTCCATAAGTTTTGATCGATCTGCTTAAGAGCTGCAGACCAACCATTAACAGCAGCTAATTTATCAATTTCGCCTAGTTTTTCTTCCAAATCTGAAGACTTAACATAACTCAATTTCTTAGCTTTCACCCATCTCTTTTAGTTGGACTTCACAGCCTTAACTTTAGAGAACAAAACAATCCCTTTAGAACTTGTGTTCACGCAATTCTTCCACCCTTCAATAGCATTGTTCATCATATCCTTCTCACCCAACCACCAATTTAAAAAACGAAAAGGTGGAGGACCCCCACTCATTTTCGGAACACCAATAAAAATTTGGTTGTGATCCGAAAGACTACGCGACAACCCTCTTTGAACCAAATTAGGGAACCACATCAAGATGCTTAGAGAAAGGAGAAATCGATCCAATCTCGTCCACGCTTCGGTTTCCCTATTATTAGACCATGTGAATGACATCCCACGAAGTTGAACATCCACTAAATTGGCTTGAGCTGCGAAACTAACAAAACTTCTAATGGATCCCCTGTTGCAACTTGCTCTTACTCTCTCCGACAGATCAAGAACCCTATTGAAATCCCCACCCATAACCCACGGAACCGAAAATGTTTGTTGAGAACTCAAAATAAAATCTCATAACTCTCTCCTTTCACTTTCCACCGAGGACGCATAGACATTGCAGAAGACAATTTCTTTTTTGAGTTTTTTCAACACTCCCGCACAATCATACAACTTTTTTTAGGGATATAAGCATTCACAGTAAAGAAATCCTCGCTCCATAACGATAGTAGCCCACTTGAGGCACCTTCCGACTCAACACTCACTCCTCTAGAAAGCTGAGAACCACCTAAAGAACTAATCATTTTGCAATCAAAAACCTTTAACTTAGTCTCTTGGATAAAAAGCATACCAGGTTTAATCCTATTGACAAGATTTCTAACTATTCTCTTCTTCTCACTCTTACCAAGACCTCTAATGTTCCAAGAAAGAACTAACATTAAAAGATAAAACAACCTAAACAAAAAACGAGGGAAGAAAGAAAAAACTTAGCTGTCAACACCTGCAGCCATCCTCTTTTCTTCCTCAACAAAGAGAGTATTCTGAATTCCTCTTGCCTGACCACATTGATCAACGTCTTCCATCTCTCTATTCCTGAGAATTTTGGTCATTTCAGCTTCCTTCCAATTGAAGTTCAAACCCAACTGTGCCCCTATTTCAATAATCCTGATGGATGCCTTGATCCATCTGCAACCCTCTTTCTGTTCCATCCAAAAGACACAACCTTCGATACAATTGGCCACCCATACACGTGCATGCCGTTTGTCATTCTTGCCACCTTGATTACTTCTTCCTTAGTTTCAAACCGAACAAAAGCATACAAGCCTGATCTCTGACTGTTTTTGGAAGAGAGAAAAACATCCCTAACCCTTCCAAAAGGTTTGAAAATGCTCCATAGACCCATCTGGTCCATAACAGGGTTAATATTATCCACATGAATCGAAACAAGCTTAGCTCTAAAGTCATCATTCCTTCCACGATCCCTCCCTTCCATGCCTCCATTTCTATTTCCATATGCTCTCGTCATCTTTAACTGGCTACTCTCTTGCATCCTTGTGTTATATATATATATATATATATATATATATTTAAAAGTCAATACAAATACATTATTTTCAACAAAAAAAAGGGATATTATTCATTTTTTCTTATTCATTTTGTCCCTATATATATTTTTTGAAGTATCTATCTTTTACTCACTTACACATTTTTGGAGGATTGTGCCCTATATTTTCAAAAACCACTCAATTTGGTCCTTCTATTGGTCAAACGTTAGTGAACTTTTACGGTTTCAAGGCTATTTTTGTCTTTAAACAAAGACATGCCACATGTCAACACAAAAATCAATGGAAAAAAATAAATATTTATGTAATACTAAATAAAAAAACAATAAACTAATATTAATTTATTAATGGAAAAAAAAGAAAAAAATAAACAAAAAAAATATTTACTTTGAACAAAAAGGATCGTGAAAAAAAAATGGCAGAGACGATAGTTGACAACGGCGATCCACCAGCCGAAAAAGAGGAGTCGACGGCGGATAGCTTCTTCGATCTCCATCAAGACAACAAAGTGGGTGATATAAGTCGAAAAATGGAATCTCTAGATCGAAAGAACAAGGAAATGAAGGAGAGGATCACGACACTTACAATCGAAGTGGAAGGATCAGCGGAGGACAAGAAGCTTTTCGATTCCATTACTGTTCGAGCTGTGGAACTAGAAACAGAGGTTGCTAGCTCCAACATGACTTGATCACTGCTATGAGTGAAGGAGAGGAAGCGACTCACGAGGTGGCTGAGTTGAAGAAAGCGACTGCAGAGAAGGGAGAGAAATTGGATAGTGTAGAGAAAGAAATAGATGCGTTGAAGAAAGAGAAAGCAGAGAGCGAGAAGAAAGTGAGGGAATTGGAGAGGAATGTTGGATTGTTGGAGGTGAAGGAAATTGAGGAGAAGAGTAAGAAGTTTCGAGTTAAGGAGGAAATGAGAGAAAATATTGATGAGAAGGACATGGAGATTATTGTCTTCAAGAGAGAGTTGATGAATTGGTATCTGAATAGGACAAGTGGAAATTTGAGAAAAAGTCTGTGGAGGAGACTCTGACACTATCCGAGAACAAGTCCAAGGAAATGGAGTTTCTCATAATAAAAATGAAGATTTTATATTTGTGATGGTTATAGACTTGGCGCATTAAAGATAAACTTGCATTTGATTGCTTTTATGTTTGGTGATGATGAAATCGCCAAATCAGTATATTTTTTTTAATCATTTTAGTTGGTTTGTGGAATTATTTGTGTTTGTTTATGGGCTTTTGTTTTGGGATATAGGATTGTGAAGTTGAGATATTTTTAGTAGGTTGGTATCTGAATATTGATGTTCTGGGTTTCTATGGTGTGTTCAGAACTTTGGATACATGTATAATTTATTTTTATTTTTATTATTTTTGGAATTTGATGGAAGAAGATGTTTTTTTTTTGTTTTGTTTTTTTTGTTTTTTTTTGTTTCAAGAGTGATGAAAAAAATTGAGATGATATATCTCCTGATTCTCTTCTGAATTTTTTTTTTGTTTTATTTATTTATTATTTTTCTGATTTTTATGGATTCTTTTTTTAATTGATTAATATGATTTATATTAATTATTTATTGAAGGTATTTTATTTTGATTTTAAAGTAAAGGACAAAATAGTAATTCAACATTTTTTTGTAACCGTTGATCGTTAAAAATCTGGTCAGAGTGACCAAATTGAGTGGTTTTTGAAAATATATGGCTCAGTCCTCCGAAAATGTATAAGTGAGTAAAATATAGATATTTTTTAAAAAAAAACATAAGGACCCAAGTGAAAATATCTCAAAAAAATAATAATAATAATAAAAAAATAAAAAAATAAAAAAAATAAATGAATGAAAACTTGATTTGTTGCAACTAAAATTGATTAAATTCAGAATTTTTACGACTAATGAAAGAATTAAAGTTCTCTAGGCAATCACATATATACAAAAGTAATAAAAGCATTTTCATATTTCATATATATATATATATATATATATATATTTTGGAAAACAGGTTACTTGTTTTTTTTTTTTTTTTTTAATATATACATATATACGGTTCCTAAAAATTAAACTTATTCGTAAGTTTTTTTTTTTTTCTTAACTGTTAGTCTTGCTTGAGAAAGGATGGAGATAGAAAATTATAGATATGTAATGGAAGAGAGAGAGTTTGACGTGGTAATTAAAAATTTAGGAGAGGGTGTTTAATATGTATTATTTAATTTAATTATTTATGAGAGATAATTTTATTTTTTTAATAATTTCTGGATGAATCCAAAGGCTACGATGGTTTGTACTAACTTTTATTAAAATAAAATGGAGTGTCTTTGGAAATTTATTTTTTAAAATAGAGCGTCTTTAGAATAGGAGTGTCAAAAGATAAAAAGGATAATATTGGAACAAAAAGAAGTGTCTTTAGAATTTTTTTTAATTTAAATTTTGAGAATGGAGAGTCTTTAGAAAAGAAGCTTAAAAAGAAAAAAATTGGATTGTCAAAAGAAGCCCTCATAAAAAAGTGCTATAGTAGAGTGTTTTTTTATAGTAAATTTCCACAAATATCTTATAACAATTCATGCATTTATAATTTTATCCACACATAATAAAACCCTAAAAATCAATTTTCTAAAAATTCCCAATTTTGAAAAAATCCTAACACAACCTAACCAACTTAAGAGGGTGATGGCGGGCGGCGGCACTGCCTCTTAGGATCAGAGGAGGCCGATTACCATCCTCCCATTTTTTTTATTTTTTTATTTTTTAGTTTTTTATTATCAATTTAAAAAATAAAAATTATTTTGTTTCTAATATCAAAGGATATTGAAAGATTATAAATGGAAAACGTTAAAAATTTTACATTTGTAATAAGTCATCCAAAATGAAAAAACAAACATATCATAGTATCTTAATTTACAAAACTTATCCATATGTCTACTAAATTAAGGTCTTATAAGACTTTAGATTAAAAAAAACAAACAGCCCCTAAGTGTCAGATCAAAACTTTTATACCACTTTTCATTTTCATTTTTGGTAGCATGTTAAATGATGGATGAATATATATATATATATAATTACAATTACATTATTTATAATCAATTTTAATTGTTTTTTTTGCTAATATAATAAATTCAGAGCTACGGGAGGAAGATACAATTCAAACTTACAATCTTATGGTGTAAATGTAGGGGTATGTTACTTGACTAATCTTATCTTATTGATATTAATTTTTGGTTGGTTTGGATTTAGTGGACCATCCATTTGAAATGGATAGGGGAGCTGGGGATGTAAAGATAATCTCTACCTTTTTTTTAAAAGAGTTTTTGTTTTCTTTTGTTAATTTTTTTTTTTTACCTAAATAGAGAATATATATATATATATATATATATATATTTAATTGAAGGATAAAATCGAACTTTTAATAAAAATGTTAACAGAAGGTTTAAAATGGTAATTTCTCAAACTAGGGGGACCAAAATGACCAATACTTCAAACTTTATGAAACCATATGTTTCTTAGGTCCACTGTGCACAAAATTGGACTAACTAAACAGTCAAAAGGTGATGAAATTTCCAAGCAACTGGCAAGAGGACTTTGACAAACTAGCAATGAAATTATTAATTAAATTCACAATTGGCGGATTCTCTATATATCCTGTGTTCTTGGGTATGCTTTGCTCCATCTGAAAAAAAAAAAATGGCTTCGAAGAATGGTTTAATTGCTTGGGTGATTATTCTCCTGGTTTTTGTTTTTCTACTAACCTCTGGAGTGGCTCAGAAGGGACCTGTTCCTCCATTAGGTGATGAGACTAGTAGCTTTTCCTTGCATGCTTCTTTCTTTCTTTCTTTTTATTATTTTGGAACATTCACGAATAAGTTAGGGTTTGGCCATTTGCACTCGAACCCAAAACCTCAATAATATTGGTGTGAAGGGCATATCCATGGTCCGTGGATGACCAACCTTATCTCGTCTTGTGTATATTTCTTTCATTCTAATTTCTTTTTTCATATACTAACTAACATAGTCCTTTTTAGTTGAATGTTTCTATTTTAATGGATCCTCTTATAGTATGTAGTATTCTTGGAGCACACATTTTTATTGTTTTCATTTCTTTTTAAAAAAGAATTGTTAACAGGAAACAATTTACAAAATCCATAGAACATATATCTACATGATCATCTCTGTTAAGTTGGTGAAAAATAAATAAATGATTGCTACATTAATCATCATTTGAATGAAATATAGTTGGAAATTTGGAATACACAGCAGATTAAACAAGAAATTTGAAATTTGGGTTTTGATGTTTCAGCCGGGGTGGTTGTGCCACCTGTTCCTAAAGCTCCCGGGAGTCGCAGATAGATTTGATCCAACTCAACAGGGGGTTCAGTCTTATTGTGCTGTTTATGGTTTTAGGTCTTCAACTACTTATATATATATATATATTTAGACATCTATGTTGTGGTTTATGGTTTTAGGTCTTCCATCTCTGTTAAGTTGGTGAAAAATAAATAAATGATTGTTACATTAATCATTAAATATATATAGGCCGAAAGGAAATGAATGAAGTTGCTGATTCTTTGGTGAATTTGGGTTTGCAATAAAATGGATTCACTTGGTGGAATGATCCCGCTACAACTACTATTAATCATTAAATATATATGAAGCTGTATCATTCGAGTGAATGATCATGCTTCATATATATTCTACAATTACTTACGTATATATACATATTTTGTTGAATTATTATTATTATTATTATTATTGGCTTTTTCTACTCAAGCACACCTAATATTATTCTAAATATAACTTATTGAAGAATCACCATTAAAATGCTGATTGTTTGATGGATGTATCAATGTATCACGGTATTTAACTCTTGTTTACATTTTATTAAAAAAAAAAAAAAAAAAAAACAATCTGTACGAGTATCAAAAATCATAATAAATGAAAATAAATAAAGAAAAATCACATTGAAGTGGACTGAGCTTTGAAACTATATTTGCATATTGCGTTACGCAATATAGTCTATACACAGGCACAAAAATTCTTTAGTCGAGACCTTTGGCAAAAAACAATTTCAGCATAATGAATTTTTAAGTTTAGGGTTCGTGTTTCGAGTAAAGAAACTCATTTTATATATCACTGATTCATTGGATAATCTTTCTAGGAGTCCATCGTTATTAGTTTAATCAATTGGCAATAATTTAGGAAGCCATGAATTTCTTGAATTTCTTATGAAGAATAATTAATTTCCTGCTGCCAGCACACACCTTTGCATTAGAATTTAGAATTCTAAAATTCTAAGGGACTGTTTGTTGAATGGGATACTATTGGGATTTTAGAATTCTAAAATTCTAAGGGACTGTTTGTTGTATGGGATACTATTGAGATTGGAGTATTTTTAGTCCGATCTTTGTTATTACATGGGACGGGATTAAAATAATCCAATGCAAGCAACTTATTCTACATTGGTGGGAATTATCCCACCACTTTATACTTTTCTTTTTTGTCTCTTTTTAATTTATTTTATTTTTTATATAGTTAAAATATAAATATCTTTTAATAGTTAATAATTTTTTTTATTTTAAATATTTTTAAAATAATAGTTTTCATTATTAAAAAATAAAAATAAAAATTATTTTGTTTCAAATTGTTTTTAAAATTTAAAATTATTTTTAAATAAACAATTTTAATATTTTAATTTTTTTCAAAATTTAATTTAAATAATGATTTTAACCAATCCAATTCTATACAATCATTTTATACAATTGAGGTGGGGCTATTTAGTCCCATGTTTTTTTTTTTTTTTTAAATTCTTCTTCTTTTATTTTTTTATATTTAATATATCTTATTATAATATTTAAAAATATTAATTAAAAATTTATGTCTTTTAATATTAATTTTAAATATTTTTATTTATTTTTAAAAAATTAAAAAATTAATTTATTTAAAAATTAATTTATTTTATTTTATATTAATCAATTTCATACTGTATTAAAGGTCGGTTTGGTATTACTGTAACTTTTATAATAATCACTGTTAGCTGTGCTAAATGAATAATCATCTTTGAAGTCAATCAGCAGATGTTTAGTTAATTGTATTTTTAAAACTACTGTACATCTCAAAAGCCAGTATATATATGTTTGATAATTTTATTGTAAAAGTGCTGAGATTAGTTACAATGACTAAAATATACATGAGTTTAAGACCCTATTTCTTTTCTCTTTTTTTTTCATTAATTATATATATTAAATCAATATTTAAGTGTAATATTCAAATTGGGAAAAAATTCCATAAGAACAATAACAATATTTTTAAAAGATTTTATAAATCAAATCAATATTTAATTTTGAGATGAAATAAAGTATATAAATGATTTAAACTTGATTTTATAAGGATAATAATTGTATTTTAAAAGATGCATTAAATGCTGAAAATAGATTATTTCATAATCACTTTCAAAAAGTAACCCCCCACCTACTTCTTAAAATCACTGTCAAAACTTGTTTGATTATCAATTAATCACTTTTAGAAGTTTTACCAAACATCATTTTATGTCAAAATTATAAAATAATCTGATTTTAACTTTTCAAAATCAATACAAAACTGGCCCTAAATATATGATAATTTTTTTTTTATCCAATCTCATACCGCACCAAACAAGATACATGACTATTTTAATCCAATCTCATACAACACCAAACAAGAGACATGATTATTTTAATCCAATCTCATACAACACCAAACACATCATAACACTAATTTAATCCAATCCTATCTCATCCAGTAATCAAATCCAATCCAATCCAATTCCATGAAAATAATATTATCATATCCAGCGTACAGGGCCGGAACAAAAACTAACCAAGGTTACGTAAGATAAATATATTAATATTTAAAAAATATGTTATTAAAAACAACATGTAACATCGTTTAGTTTTAAAGGTAATGTCATAAATAAATAAATAAAAAATAAAAAATATATGTTAACACAAATTTTGAATAAAAATATACAATATTTTGTAATTTACAATCCCAAACCAAAAATCTTGGAAAATGATAAAGATAATCTGAACAATCAAACCGAAGAATTACTAGTAAACGAACTATGTAAAGTAAAACTCAAAGAATTGTCTCAACATAAGATGAGTATTGTAGAATAAAATAGTATAGGTAGTTGCATCCTAAAAGTTCAATTTTTTTTTGAATTATTATAATATTTTGGGATTGGAGGAGAGGTTATGACTCGAACCGACGACCTTTTGAGTGTGAGGTTTTCCACTGAGTCGACATCATTTTAGATAGCTTGTTACAACGATAATCTAAACAAAAAAAAAAAAAAAAAAATTATAGTGTATACTATACTAGCAATAATATATGAAATAATAAGACAAGATGAAGTTGGTTCGGGAGTAAACCCCTCATATTTGTACCACGAGATTGCGGGTTCGAGTCCTCCCCCTAAAATAATAACCCCAAATTTATGTAATATTGTAATATATATATATATATATATATACAATTTATATAAAATATATCAGGACGAAAATTGTTGATCATTAGATTTATATATTTTGACTCAAAGTTTATATACTTGTCAAAACTTCTCCATAATCTATGGTCCACAAACTTCGTCCTGATATATTTTATATCAGGACGAACTGACAATAGAAAGACTATATATTTATGAAATAATAGGAAATTATTTATTATTATTATTATTATTATTATTATTATTATTATTTTGTATTGAAAATTAAAATCTTAACAATGATTGATTTTATCTCCCACCTTCATTGGCAATAAATATGGAAAATATTTATTAATTAATTTATAGTAATAAAATATTAGGAAGGGACCAAGGGGTCAAGCCTAATTAGGGGAGTTCATTTTTGTTCACCCTCCTCCTCATATCTTGACAAGTGTCCGAAAATTTAACCAAAGTTTACAAGAAAATAATCATATGGACAAATAGGTAAATTAGTAAAAGATTTAAAATTTAAAAATAAATCTAAACCCAAACACCCAAATCCCATCTTCATCGTCTCATCTTCTTTAATGTCCAAACCCTAATCTAAACTCAAACAACCACAGCCACTCTAAACCTATTGAAATCACACAAACCACCGCTCACGATCTCCTCCATCCGCTGCTCTTGATCTTATATTGCCGCCATACCTTTCTCTTTGTCTTACCATCTATCTTCTCCCTCTTCTATCCTTTAACAGAAGGGTTGCCGCCGCTACGTGGTGAGGGGTTATGGGTGTGTTTGGATTTGGGGGTTAGAGTTTGGTGATTGAGATGGATGGTGGTGTGTTTGGTTTAGAAGATGTTGGTTTCTAGTGTTATCTACAAAGATATTTCTTTTTTCTTTTTCAATTGATTTTCAATTTTTGGTTTGGAATATGTTTTTTTTTTTTTTTTAATTTTTTAATTTTTTTTAATTTTTTTATTTTTTAAGTGGTAAGAAAATAAAAAACAGAAATAAGGGTAAAATTGGCAACAAAAATCTTAAACTATATAATAAGAGAGTTTCTCCTTACAATCTGCAAATTATATATTCACACTCCAATTTAATTTTTTTTTTATTAATGACAATATTAACCTAAATTAAAATTACTAAATAAGATAAAAAAATTTAAAAACACTCCAAACTAATTAAATTATTAAAAAAAAAAATCTATCTCCTAAATCATTAGATTAAATATTATGTATTAAACTCTCTCTCATAAATCTGTTATTATCATATTAAACACTCTCTCCTAATTAATCTCTCCATTTTCCAAAAAAAAAAAAAAAAAAAAATTATATCTCTATACTTTCTCGATCAATCTCTGATTAATAGTTAAAGAAAAAAACACTTATGAATATTTTAGTTTTTTACTAACAGAAAATATATATACTAAAAAGTCAATTAAAAAATATATATATATATATATATATATATACGAAAGTTTGAATTGTTTCAACTAGATTTGAATAAACTTAAAATTTCTAAAACTAATGAAAGAATTAAAGTTCTCTAGGCAATCACAGATCTACAAGAGTAACAAAAAATATTTTTATATTTCGATTTTTTTTTAAAAAAAACAAGGTAATTGTTTTTTGAGTTTATTTATTTATTTATTTTTTAGGTATATACATACATATGGTTCCTAAAAATCAAGCTTATTAGTTAGTTTTTTTTTTTTTTTTTTCTTTAACTGTTAGTCTTGATTGAGAAAGAATGAAGATAGAAAATTAAAGATATGTATTGTATGAGAGAGAGTTTAATATGGTAATTAAAAATTTATGAGAGAGTATTTAATATGTAATAATTAATCTAATGATTTAGGAAAGATAATTTCCTTTTTAATAATTTAATTCAAAAAAAATAAAAAGGATAATCTTGTAACAAAATGAAGTGTCTTTAGAATTTTTTAAAATTTAAAATTTGAGAATGAAGTGTTTTTAGAAAAGAAGTGTAAAAAGAAAAAATTAGATTGTCAAAAGAATCTCTCATATAATAATTAATTTGTTAACCTTAGGTTAAAGTTTGGGATATTTGGCAGGATGCTAGGATATGGAGAGAGGGTAATGCTTACCATCTTTGAAAGAGTTAGTAAAAATATACTCTAAATACCTAATATTATTGTGTACATGCTGGAGTATGATAACTTATGTGTATTGAAAATTTGTTGAAATTTTATTGGTTGGGGTGCCGTGGCCCCTTTGGGCAATAATGGGCTCCCACTAAATTCGTCACTGCCCACGCACGAAACAAGCCCTAAAACTATTGGACCAGGATCCTCTCTTTGTTTTGTTTTTCCTTGACTTTTCATAATCTAATGACACCTAAGTAAAATAAAAAATACATGGTCAAGATTTGATTATTTTTTTCTCTCTCATACAATTTGGTGTTTTAATTACACTTGAAAAATATCAAGAAAAAATAAGGACCAATGAGAGGATCTTGATCCAAAACTATTATTATTATTATTGTCTCGTTTGAAAGCTGCCGACACAAATTTATTTTCTTCATAGCTGCCATTATTTTCCATTGTGATAGTGATGTTCACGTCGGATGTCACTTACTCACATGTAAGTATTATCAGTCTTACATTATTTGAGTTGTGCTCGACTCCGAGTCAACCAAAAGAAAAGATAATTTCCAGCAAACTCTACATGTTCTATCCAATACTGAGAGAAATAGAAAATTTTGATTGACCATATAAATTAAAGAAAAATATATATATAGAGATATATAACTTTATATCCTTGAAAGTACAATGAGTGAAACAATTAATTACTTCAACATGATGATAGTAATTTGAATTTATTAAAGGTTACTGCATATTCCACATTTCATTTAGGAGACTTTGAAATTGGGGTTAATGAAAATGTTGTTTCTTCCTCGTTTATCACCTTATGCAATATTTTTCTTTATAGAATAATGGCTTGTTTGGTATCATTTTTAAAATTGTGTTTTTGAAAACTATTTTTTAAAATAAAAATCATATATTAAAAATGATGTTTTTAAAAATATAATTTGTTTGATAGTGCTTTTTTAAAATTAGTATTCTAAAACAGAAAACGATGTAAAATTGTTTGGTTTTTATTTTTAAAATGGGTAAAGTAATTATTTCGAGAAAAAAGTTGTAATTTGTTTTGAAATAATGTTTTTGAAAATAGTAAGAAACAATAAAAAAACTGTTTTTAATTTTTAATTATACATTTTAAAAAGTTGTTTTATATTTTAAAAAATAATTTTGTAAAACGTGTAAATATAGAACATTAAAATTGTTTTTTATTTTTAAAAATAAAAAACCATCTTGAAAAAATAGTTTTCTTCTTTTTTTTTCTGCTTCTCTTTCGTCAATTTTGGTTCCAGACTTCCAGTTATTTTTATTTGACTTGTGGCTTGTGGGTCCTTTTTCTTCGAGGGGTTCTTCCTCTTTTTACTAGCAATTCATTAATAAATATATATATATATATATTTATTTATTTTTTCCAATAAAGGCTTTTTACAATGTACAATTTAAACACATTTGATAAAATTTAATGGAATATATTGATTTTGATTTTATTTTTTGTATGGATAATAAAAACATTGAATACATTTATGGAAAAAATTTAAAAAATTTCGGGTCCAATAACTAATTTTTTTCAACTTTTTTTTGAAGATAAAACATTTAAAAATAGGGAAATATAAGAAAAAAAAAATAGTTCTCAGAATCCAAAAAATTTACAAAATTTTACCAAAATGTATTTAATTTTCTTAGGATGCATATAAAAAATCTCATCAAAAAACATTCAATTACATACAATTTCATCAAAGGTGTCCATTGTATTAAAATAAGGGGGTCCCGATAGGAAAAGTTCCTATGTATATATATACGGTCTCGTTCACATTAGTGCGATGAAAAATGAGTGGTTCACATTCAATGTCCTTATATATTTTACATCTGTGCGCACTGATTTGAACATTTATATATATATATATATATATATAGACAATCTATAGAACACTGGTGTATCCGTACACCGTGTAGAAAATATTGCGATTGAAGCTTATGTCACACATTTTCAAATTACAATCACAATATTTCACACCGGTGTTCTATAGTCTAACCCATATATATATATATATATATATATATATATATATTCTTTCTAATGAGAACTTTTTACAATGTATACTTTAAACAACCTTGATGAAATTAAATGAAATATTTTGAATCTTAATTTTATTTTTTGTATGGATGATAAAAATATTAACATACATTTATGGAAAAAAATTTGAAAATTTGTAAATAACATGTAAGAAAAGGGTAATGTTATAAGTAGCTGTCTATTTTTTTTTATTTTTTTTTTGGTAAATTAAAGAAATATGAAGAAAGAAGAAAGAAGAAATGGAAAAAAAAAAAATGGATTTAAGATGGTGAAGAAAGAAGGTCACGTAGAGTTTAAATGAGGGATGACAAAAAAAAGGAAAGATAAAAAATAAATGAGGAAATATAATGAAATATAACATTAAAATTTAGGAGAGAGAATTGAAAAAACAAGAAGTAAATAAAAACATTAATGGAAGACAGAGAAAGAAAATTATGGAGTATTAAATTTGGACCCTTCAACCACATAGGATCTAGGAGCATCTCCAATGCAAAAGCGGTTTGCATACTAATAATTGTTGACATGGTAACAATGTTAAAAGACTTGCATTCTATGTGGCATAAAAATAGACTTGATAGACAATCAACTCAAAATTTAGTCTTCAATGCTTCCGTTTAAAACACAATTTTTTTAACGACGTGTCCATCTTTTTTTCATGTTTTATTTTTTATTTTATTTCCTTACCAAAAATATATGAAAAATTAATGTCAGTTTTAAATATTTGCTGAGTCAACCTAAAAAATAGATGTGCAACAGACCGTCTGGAAGTGGACGGTCATATTGACAATGTCTAATTTTTTTTTTTGTCACGTCAGTTTGAGGTTGAATATGCACGGACACATTAGAGACACAATTATTAATATAACGTCTATTTATTCTACATAAGATCTTTTTTTTTTTTTTTCACAAGTCACACTTGCATTAGAGATGACATCTTTGATGCAATGCTAAATCACTGTGTCAATACTATAATTTAGCACAAAGTAAAAAAAAAAAAAAAAAAAAAATCTCTAATATAGTGTCAAAAGATGTGCCATATTTGACATATTCTATACTTTATGTCAAATTTGGCACAACAATAAATATAGTCATATTTGTTGACTTTTTTATTGACTTTTTATTTATTTTAAATAATAAAAATTTAACAAATTTGGTAGGGAAAATTGAGATTGAAACAATTCTAAAAAAATATTCGGTGCATTTGTTGTATTTTTTAACTTTTATAATTTTAAATAATAATAATAAAAATAGCATATCAGATAGAATTTTACATTGGAGTACGATGCTAAAATGATGTACCAAATATAATATTTTACTATTTTTTGTGCCAAATTTGGCATTAACATTAACATATGCATTAGAGATAGTCTAATGGACACAAAAGTGTATCAAATCCTCTTTAAAAAAATGGGGCAGTGGATCTTGCTTATATATATATATATATGGGGTCCCGTTCACATTAGTACGCACTGATGTAACTACATCAGTACCAATATATATGGACTACTGATTATGGAGAAGCTTTGACAAGTCATACTTTGAGTCAAAATATGTAAATCTAATGGTTCACATCCAACGTACTGATGAAAATTATATTAATGAGTACCGACGAAATTATATTAGTGCGCACTGTATATATATATATATAATACTTCTCTAATCAAGACCGTCCTGACTTTATAATTCCATGACATCCAACCACAGCCACAGATTCATAATAGGCCCACAACCTCACATTAATAAATACTCACACCCAATATAAATGTGTAGCTGTCGTTGAACGTTCTTAACTTATAATTTCAGGACGTCTTTACTAGAGAACCACTATATATATTGTCTCAAATTATATATATATATATATATATATATATATTTAATGTGTTTCAAACTATTATATGATAGAGCAATAAAAATTTATTTTTTCAAGACAAATCATTACAAATTCACTCAATTTAATATAAGGGTGGCTCTATTACCACTCAAAAATTATCTTCTTACACCCATTTTTTCTTTCTACACCCACAATAAAAAATTAAAATTGTTAATTTTACTCTCTACACCCTTTAAAATACCAAAATTACCCTTTGAGTTTTTTTTTTTTTAATTTTTAACATATATTTTTTTCTCATTACATTACACCCATAATTTATGAAAAAAATTTACTATTAAAATAACCAAAATCAAAATGACTTAAAAACCCCTTATCTTCTTCCTCATCTTCATCGCACTGCAATTTTTTTTTTTTTTTTTTTTCAATTTTGTTAACAGCATCAATCATCATATATCAACATATTCGCAACATTTATAGTTTTTGGTTATATAACAGTGCAAATACTTAACGGATCACGTACTTGACTTTTCTAAAAGATTTAAGTATGATGGTTCTTAATCTTATTTGCCAATTCATGGATTATTTTAGTGTTAAATATTAATAGGTACTTCATCATTGTCAATATAAATATACCATAACACGGTTTTGATACTTTTATACAATTTAATACAATACTAATAGATAAAAAGGCCATATCGGAAATTTTTGATGAAATAAAAGAAGAGTTTTTAAAGAAATTGGAAAGAGTAGAGAGGAACGAGGAATAAGTATGATTTGATCGAGTTCTACAACTGCTTTTTCTTAAAAAAAGAGTTCTAAAAAACTAGATCTGCAACAATTTTTTATTCAATCACAAAACAAATAAACATACATGAATACATTCGAAATCCATTAAATCAATTCTTTGTTCATTCATTCTTTAACTATATGTGAAAACAATTATATTTTCTGATTGATGTTGGGTTTGATTAAGTATATATTATTAGGGTTTATGATAGTTTGAGTATTTAATTTATGGGCGTAGGAAGTAAATTTAATTTCCAATTATAAAGTCATGGATTTTAAGTAATTAAATATAAGGGTATTTTGGAAATAAAAAAGTTTTATTAAAACATAGGTTTTGTGGGTGGCGATAGAGCCACCTTTAATATAATTATGTCTAAAAGTTCAACAAATTCTATAGAGAATTATAACAAAATCCAAATGAAATCTATAAAATCTGTGAAATCCATCAAAATCCATCACTCAAAACATATCCATCCAAAGTTTAGATCAAAGGGTGAGACTTGCAATAAATCTTGATTTGAGACTTAGAGTATCTCCAATACAAATATGCATTTGAAGAAAATTACTTGCCACATAGGATAGAAAGTTAAAAAGTTAGAAAATTTCTCTCCAATACAATTATCTAACGTCAATATGGAGATGATATGACAAAAAAAAGTTAGAAAATATGGAATTGGATTTCTAATTCTAGAAACTCTTATAGAAATGCCGACTATAATTTCTAACTCTTTCCACCAATAATATTAAAACTCATTTAATTGTAAAATAAAAGAGGAGAGAGAGTAGAATAATTGTTTTATTATGATTGGTCATAAAATGGATGCATATTTGATTTTAATATATTAAAATATAAATATATAACAAATAATAGTAGAAGGGCATATATGTAAAAGTATTTATTTTAAGATATTTGTAACTTAAAAAGACAAACAACTTATCACTTATATTCAGTTTTCTGTGAAAAAAAAAAAAAAAAAAACATGTTTTTCAGTTACTATTCAGTCTTCAATATAATTCAACACTGTTCAGTCTTCAGACAAAAAATCAAACGCAACCTTAATGTGATCCATTAAGTTGTTTTGTTTGATTTTTTAAGTGATAAAATCACTCAAATAACTCTTAAAATCACTTTTTAATAAAAGTGGAAATTTTCCACATCTCACTTAACTAAAAACAACTTAAATTTATAATTTTATATTCCTAAAACTATCCTCACAAACAAAATATAATTCCAGTTTTGATTCTCTCAGGACCCTAACTAAATTAATATATTTTTTCTTTCCACCTTTTTAAAAAAAATTAGCAACCATAAAATTTAGTTGCTTAAGATTCAAACAACTCCATTGGAATTCAGATTTCTGGCTTTATTCTATTAAGGACTTCTTTTCCTTTTTTTTCCCCATAATTTGATTAATTTGATTAATTTTATTTTAGAGAGTGACATTTCTTTTACTTGTACAATTTAAGATGAGACCAATCATTAAACTTATCAAAGTTCCACACAGCAAAACAAAAGTGAGGGCCTCAAACTATATATGTTTTAAATAAATTTTTTTTAAATTACTTGTTTTTTTTTTTAACTATTTAAATTACTTATTATATATTATCTTTTAATATACTGAAATGTAAATATATAACAAATAATAGTTTAAATTAACCTTCAATAGTTCTCTTTTAATATATTAAAATATAAATATATAACAAATAATAGAAAGGGTATAAATGTAAAAGTATTTATTTTCAGATATTTGTAACTTAAAAAAAACAAACAAAGTATTACCTATATTCAGTTTTCAGTGAAAAAAACAAACATGTTTTTCAGTTTTCAGTGAAAAAAACAAACATGTTTTTCAGTTTTCAGCTTTCAGTCACTATCCAGTTTTCACTACAATTTAGCACTGTTCAACTTACACACAAAAAATTAAACGCAACCTAAGTCTCAGTTACTGTTTATCTTCTCTAAACTCATCACACACATACTCATTAACAAGATATCAATTCCAGTTTTTACATCCTTCTGTTTCAAATGGTCTTTCTTTATAATTTTTTTAATCTTCCATGTGGGTGGGGTTGGGTTGTCAAAGGTAGATATCTTTCACCAATTATTTGAAATGTTCATTATTATGTTAGCAAAACCTTTTTTGTTTTCTCCATGCATTTTTCATTATTCATTCATATAAGATACACGAACATACAGGGTAAAATTCATTTAAAAACTCGATTATGTAATTAGGGTTGTATTTATAATTATACTTTTAAAGAAATTATTAAAAAAAATAAAAAGACTCAAAGAAATCAAACAAATTAAAAGGGGGGCTATAATTCCACCGACAACTCCGCTTTTTATATAGTTAATAGATAGAGATATGTGTACATGCCCTAAACAAATCTTTTCTTATACAATTGGAGTCTGTAGATAAGTAAGTGACAATATGAAGGAAGAATTGCACACCGATGATTTTGATTTCTGAAGATGATACGAAACAGTGCCAGCCCTGAGGTGGGTCGACTAGGGACGCCCGCTCAAGGCCTAGAAAAAAAAAAGGCCTAAAAAAGGTCCATTTTTTATTTTTATTTTCTGTGTTTAGTATTTACATTTTTGAATTTTGAAAAATAAAAGACCCAAAAAGGGTCCAAATTTGTTGTTATTTTTCAAACTTCATATAATTATATCAAATTTGGGCCCTAAATAAGAAAAAAAGACGTGAAAATCAGTTTTTTATATAAAGATTGAGCTCAAAATGGACTTTTATCAGAATTATTAAAAGTAAATGAGTAGCTCTATTTGCACCTTTGAAAATTTATATGTACATCCCTTTTTGCATATAAGGGATGCACATACACTTCATTAAGAGTTTTTAAAAAATTATATTTTGTAAGCTTGCCCCAAACATTACCAAATATACCTTTTCTTTTATTTATTTTTAAAATTCTAAACAATTAAAATAAAATAAATTAAAAAGGAGGAGGTCTCCTTATCCCTTTTCATTTTCTAACAAAGTTCGTATTTTCTTATTTACATACGTTATTTTTTTGAGTGAAAATTGTCATTCTGAACTATTTGATTGTAACTTTTTTTTTTTCAATTTTTTTTTTCTTTGTATTGCGATATAAACTTAATGAAAATTACTTTAATTAAGTTTTTGTAAATTTTCTCAAAAATATAATATATTATTATTATTAAGTACGGAATTTCACAAGCTTCAGCTGCGAGATTAAATAAAGAGCCCCATTTTATATATTCGCCCTGGGGCCTCCAAAACTTCAGGACCGACAGTGATACGAAGCCATTGCTTCAATTTGTAGTTGGAAGTCAAAGTGAGTAAAAATCTAAAAGGGCATAAGTCATGTCCAAATAATGTGATATACGAGTGGTCAAGATTTAATCATTCACGCCATAATCATACGATTAATTTACAGGATCCTAACGACTCACGACTCATATCATTTGGGCATGATTCGACGATCTAACAATATTCATCTCCAAGAGGCCTAGACATTAGACACCATTCTCTCATGCAGTTTGAAGATTGAAGAAAAAAGAAAAATGAAATCGGTATCAGTAGGTGAGAAATCGGTTCTAATAATGTGCGGAGACTACATGGAGGATTATGAAGTGATGGTGCCATTTTATGTTCTTCAAGCCTTTGGAGTTGCCGTTGATTGCATCTCTCCTGGAAAGCAATCGGGTCATAAATGCTTCACTGCCGTTCATGATTTCATGGGCTTTCAGGTAACCATTTCGCGATTTAGTTCAGTAGATCTACTTGGTTATTTATATGAATTCCAAGACGTACTCTTTTAATAAACTCTAGAAATTGATCTAGACATCATCTAGTGATGAATTCCAAGAGTGAGTGTCTTGGGTCAATAACTCTGATGGTTTTGGTAATGTCAAGCTGGTGAATATCATCTATGATATCAGATACTTTAAGCATCTCTAGGTGGGTTGGACTGTTGGAGGTTGAGTTTAATTCAAGGTCTACCAATTCCCTGGCAGATTTCTTGGCGATGAAAGGGTCTGTAGTTGGCGGGGAGAGGCTTGTCCGGAGTGATTTCTGATTTGAGAGTTTCCTTTGTTATTTATTTTCAGATGTAAATTAAAGAGGTAATGGCACCAAAAAGGCAAAAATACAATAACTAACGTATTAAACCAAAATTCTCTTATTCTTAATTCAGCTGTACACAGAATTGCCAGGCCATTTGTTCACGCTCAATTCATGTTTCGACAACGTAAAACTAGAATCCTACGATGCTCTCATCATACCCGGTGGCCGGTTCGTTGAGCTCCTGAGTGTGGACGACAAGGTCATAAGCATCATAACCAAATTCGCCGAAGCTGGAAAGCCCATAGCCACCAGTTGTCACAGCCAACTACTACTGGCAGCTGCAGGGCTTTTGAAAGGCAAGAAGTGCACTGCATTTCCAAGCTTGAAGCCCATAATTGAGCTGGCAGGCGGCATTTGGTGGGAGCAGCCTGGAATTCAGTCGGTATTGGACATCACTGCTTGCCTTAAAGATGGGAACATCTTAAGCTCTATTGGTTGGCCTGCACATGGTGAATATCTCAACGTTCTGCTTCACTCAATGGGAGCTAAAATGTTGAAAACTCGAGAAATCTCAGTGCTCTTCCTTTGTGGGGTATGTACATATGTCGAATTTGATGTTAAATGATAATATATGTATGTCCACTGTTTTTATAGCTTATAATTTATTCACAGAGAGTTCTTCTTTTGTTGCTCGCTAAATTAGGACTATGTTGAAGATTATGAGATGAATGTTCCATTTCGAGCACTGCAAGGTTTGGGGTGCAAGGTGGATGTGATCAGCCCAAATAAGAAGAACAGGGAGAGCTGTGTTTCGGCTATTTATGATGATGAGGGGACTCATCAGCTTTCCAGCGAGAAGCGAGGCCACAACATTTATATGACGGCAGATTGGAATAAGGATGTGAGTGTGGATGGCTATGACTGTGTTGTAGTGCCTGGAGGGCGGTCCCCTGAATTGTTGGTTATGGATGAGAATGTGGTTGGACTTGTGAAGAAATTCGTGGACAAGGACAAAGTCATTGCTGCAGTTGGACAAGGAAAATGGCTTCTAGCTGCTGCTGGCGCTTTGAAGGTAATGGTTTAACAACATATACATAGTGCATTTAATTTGGGTATCATGAAAAACATTTTTAAATAAATTTTATTTTTAATTTTATTTTTATGTGTATTTGTTGGCGATCATTGAACACATGACAAGTATTTTAATTAAAAAGTATTCTTAATTTGTCAATGATATTGTGTGGAGACATGAAATAGAATTATATATAGATGTGTATGTTTTGATGTTAATATATAGGGAAAGAGATGTGCGAGCAGTGATGGAATGAAGGTGACTGTGAAGATGGGCGGTGGAGAATTGACTGAGTCGGAAGGATGTGTGAGTGATGGCAAGCTCGTGACTGCAACTGGATGGCCTGAGCTTCCAGCCTTTGTATCACAACTAACCAAGCTCCTTGGTTTGTCTGTGGTGTTTTGACTTGATACATCATAATATTGTGTAATTTCTGTTTCATCATGAAGAAACATATGCAGAAAAGGGGTGTTTATGGCTACCATGTAATTAGAGTAATAATATGGAAGAACTTCAGAATCAATGAGAAACTTGCTAGTTATATATTGACTTGCTGAGTTCCTGTCAATAAATTCTTGGTTATTAGTTCATTAATTAATAATGTTAAGAAATTTTTACCAACAAAGAGGTGGTCATTTGGGTACTTGGTAGGGGCAGATTCTGAATTTAAAGGTATTTGACTTTTAGTCAATACAATTAAACTATGGGAAAACTTGAATGGAGATAGGGGCATGCATTTGACCCGTCTTAATAAAGAATTTGGATATCATTTGTTGATCTAATCTTTTTCTCAACCTCACCTAACCTTATCATACATATGCATCGTAAAGAATGTATGGTTAAAATGTAATTGCTTTTAAACACCTTATCAACAATCAATTACATAATTTAAAAAGGTCAAGAAAAAGATTAACAGAGGATCCAAATCCCTTAATAAAAACGCTATAGGATATGTTTCAACCAATCACAGAAGTAACGAGACATGGGAGGTGGTGTTATTAAAGAAAACCTTTCTTAGTAAATCCCTTTTTGACTATCCAATTAGAAGCTACCATATGTGAAGGACCAGAGTAAAGCCCATGAGGGGCACGTTCCCCTCCTCAAATGTTGAAAATTCCTTTGAATATATATATTTTAAAAGTATTACAATAAATTATAACACCAATGTGCATCAAGATATACCGAGATTAAACAGTACATGTACAATCCGAATACTGTATTTATTTTCAAAACATCACATAATATTTATAAAATGAGCATGATAGGACTTGAACCTCACACTACTGATATAGAGGGGTGGTGCATTACCACCTATGTTGGGAAGTGACGTGCTTTTAATTATTTTTTAGACTAATTGGCGCTGGACCCCCCCTTGAATTGTATATAAAGTTGCTATTTGCCCCTAAATGTTTTTTTTTTTTTTTTTGGCACTAAGCTCCCTGAATTCTCATTTTCTTTGCATGCACCAGTAGTCCAAAACCTTACCCATATTTTTGTCGTGGCAAATTACAGTAAATTACCCTGATTATATATATAATTGCATTAAACCCGATATTATATAATAATAACACCCACGTATTAAAAGTATTAAAGTACCAAATACTAAACCCGATATGAACTACCAAAGTATGTTTTGAGTGAACCAACCAACTTGATTCGAGAAGGTTAAAAATAGAGATACTCAGTTCAATGTTTGCACAAGATTGATCATAAATCATGTATATTATTCTCTTAAACTCTATACATCATTTATTTCATAATGTCTGACTGTTAAAGTCTGATGTAAGTTTCTTTGTTTATATGAACAAGAACGTGTTTGGATTTGTTAAAAAGAATACTAAAAGATTAGTTGCTTAGAGCTTAATGTCCAATATGTGGTTCCCAACTGTATTGAGATGACAATGGCTTGCATTGTTGATGAGAAAATCTTGCCTGGAGAATTGCAGATTCTAGTGTCCCTTGAAATATATTCTCATATTTTTTCAATGGAAACAGAATTTGGGGAAGTGATTTTGGAACTTGATTGAGAATTGATATAAAGTTTATCTAAACCAGCATTATTCATTTTTCGTTTCTTAAAATATCTTTTGCTTTCCTGCTTAAGACGGGACATGTGAGGTGGTGTTATTGAAGAAAACCTTTCTTAGTAAATCCCTTTTTGATTATCCAATTAGAAGCTACCATATGTGAAGGACCAGAGTAGAGCCTAAGAGGGGCACGTTCCTCTCCTCAAATGTTGAAATTTCCTTTTAATATATATATTTTAAGAGTATTACAATAAATTATAACACCAATGTGCATCAAGATATATCGAAATCAAACAATACATGTACAATCCGAATACAATATCTATTTTCAAAACATCACATAATATTTATAAAATAAGCATGATAGGACTTGAACCTCACACTACTAATATAGAGGGGAGATGCATTACCACCTATGTTGGGAAGTGATGTGCTTTTAATTATTTTTTAGACTAATTGGCGCTAGACCCCCCTTAAATTGTATACAAAGTTGCTATTTGCCCCTAAATTTTTTTTTTTTTTTTTTTGGGTACTAAACCCCCTGAATTCTCCTTTTCTTTGCATGCACCAGTGGTCCAAAACCTTACGCCGTCTATATTTATGTCATGACAAATTATAGTAAGTTACCCTGATTATATACATAATTGCATTAAACCAGATATAATATAATAATAACACCCACATACCCCTTTGACCAGTTGAATTGATTTGTAATCCAATACAAATTTGACATGTGTCATCAAATTATAAAATTAAAAATTAAAAATTGAAATAATTGTTAAATAATAATACAATTCTGAATTTTGTTTTATATAATTATTTATTAAATATCCCTAAAAAAAATAATATTATACCCTTCTATTACTGTTTTTTATTTTTATTTATTTTTAATTATAAAAACAAAAAAAAAATTCCAGATTTCTTCACTAATATTAAAAAAAAAATTAAAAAAACCTTCATCTTCAACCCAAACCTAGAAACATCAACCCCAAACATCTTCAACATCAAACACTACCACCCAAACCCTAGCCATCAAACCCATCACTGCCAAAAACCAGAGATGACATGCCTCCACACCAGCCTTCGTCTTTTTCCCCCCTCTTCTCTTCCTCGTCGTGACCACCCCTAGCAGCTCTCTCTCTCTCTCTCTCTCTCTCTCTCTCCCCTGATGTGTGTTTGTATTGGAATGGTTTGGGTGTGGATTTGGCAGTGGATTTGGTTATTGTAAGTAGAGAAGAAATTGTTTGTGTTTGTTCTTCTTAAAAATTCTTGTTACATTACTGGATTTTCTAATATTTTCTTGTAGTATTGACCACCAACACATCACCAAGTAAATATAATATGAAATAAACAAGAGTAGAAAAAAACAAGTTGGTAATGATTTTGATATTGTAACTTGGCTCTTAAAAAAAATTAGGGTTGATATTTTTAGGTTTGGGTTGAAGATGAAGGTTTTTTAACTTCCTTTTTTTAATATTGATGAAGAAATCTAGAAATCATTTATTTTTGTTTTTTAATTAAAAATAAAAAAATAAAAAAAGTAATAGAAGGGTATAATATTATTTTTTAGGGATATTTAATAAATAATTATAAAATTTTCAGAATTGCATTATTATTTAACCATTATTTCAATTTTTGATTTTTGATTTTTAAATTTGATGACTTTAGTCAATCGGATCTACAATTGATTTGAATCGTCAAGGTGGGCACTGTCAACCTACAAAAAGAGGAAAAAATAAAGCGGTGGCGAACCACATGATGGGGTGTACCCTTGGGGGGGACTCTTCGACGCTCAAGTCAGTAAATTGTTCGATGAATGAATTGAAACTGAAAGGAGTTTGGAGCTACAAATCATTGTGCTCGGTATATTGAATTGAGCTATTTGTTTGTGTGGTTGGATCGATAATGGATATCGATGGATCTTGTGGGTCGTTGTCCAGAGAGGAGTCCCTAGACTCGAAGTTGATCGATGGATGATCAGGTCGATGTTGTATATATATGAATTTTGAAGGATCGATGCCTCGGGGGTTCCTTGACTCAATGTGGGTCGATCGAGAATTGGGTCGATCGGTCTGTGAGAACAATTAGGTTGATCTCTATTGGAAAGTGGAACTGCAATAAATTAAAGGAGAGAATTAAGAGCTAAGTTGAGAGAGCTTTCACGTATGAGTTGAAAAAATCAAGACCCTTTTCTCTGAGAAGGGGTCTGGCATTTATAGTGAGGCCTTGGAACCTTCACCAATCCTACCCTTTATAAGAGCATGATTGTCGGGGCCTTTATTACCTGTTTTGATTCGTTTGAATCTGACAATAAGGGCGGCCTTGTCAGACGTTGGGATTTGAGTAACGTTTGACATGATTGTGACTGTTTAAATTTCTTTTGACCACGTGTTTGCTTGGTTAGATGCTTTAGTGGGTCAGGTCATGCTTTTGGGCCTATTCCTTTGCTGCTCCATGTTAGGCTTCAGTTATTTCGATCTTTATTGGGCGTTTTCAATGGTCTTTGAACAAGCTTGACTCTTTTATTCTTTAATTAACTTGTGGGCCTACTTCTTGGGCCGAAGGTCCGTGTTTTGGCCACTACAATGACACATGTCAAATTCGTATTGGATTACAAATCAAGTCAACTATCCCGAGGGGTATATGGGTGTTATTATAATATTATTTTTGGTTTAATGCAATTATGCATATAATCAGGGTTACTTAGAGTAATTTGCCATAACGGAAATATGGACGGCTTAAGGTTTTGGACCACTAGTGCAGAGAAAAGGAGAATTCATGGGGTTTAGTGTCGAAAAAAAAAAACATTTAGGGGGCATGTTGAAACTTTTCGTAATATTCAAGGGATCAAGCGCCAATTAATCTATTTTTTATTTGTCAATAAACAAAACAATAATGCTAGATACATCAAACAAGACAATAATGCTAGATAACCCAAATGATGTGGGGCTATGTTGTTTTTACCTTTCTATTGGATTTGAAAGGGAAAAAAAATTCTAGAAAATGAATCCGTAAATTATAATTAAGTCTCCACTTGTTCGGGACTTTAGGCCCTGTTTGATTTTTTCACTTAACACTAAACGGTACTTACTGTGTTACATTTAGATATTTTGTTTGATTTTTTAAGTGTTAAAATCACTTAATGAACCCCTAAAACCACTTGTTTTGAAAAGTGAAAATTTTTCACTTTTCACTTAACACAAATCCAATAGAATTTAATGCAAAGTTTTACTTTCAAAACTATCATCACTGATTTAATCTATTTCCAAAACTAATCACTTGTTCTATAATGATTTTTTTTTTTTATACAAGAAATCTATAAATTATATAAGTATCCAAGTTTATTCCAAATCAATTAAAGAATAAATTATACACATCAAGTAGATTGCTAATAGGAACATATTGATGAACTTCATTTTGTCCGTAATATACACATAAAGTAACCCATTAATTTTATAATGTCACTAGATAAGAACTTAGTAATAATTAGATTATATACAATAATATAACTTTGAAATATTATTAATAACTAAATAAATTTATTTTAGAATAAATTTATATGTTAGAGTTGTCCGTTATATATTAAAATGTAAATATATAACAAATAATAGTTAGAAGGGTATAGATGTAAAAATATTTATTTTCGGATATTTATAACTTAAAAAAAATAAACAACTTATCACTTATATTCAGTTTTATATGAAAAAAAACAAACATATTTTTCAGTTTTTAGTTATCAGTCACTATTCATTCTTCAGTAACATTTAATATTGTTCAGTCTTTAGATAAAAAATCAAACAGGATCTTAAAAGTTGATCAAATGGAAACTTAATAGTCTCCACTTGATAGAGAAATTAAAATCAAGCTTCCACTTCGTCGGATCATAATAACTGCTGATCAAATTAATTGGAACTTAATAATTTCCACATGATCAAGACTTATACCAAGTAGAGACTTTGCCAAACCCTTTTTTGGTAAAAAAAAATTGGAAAAGCAAACAAAACAAATTAGTGGAGAGATATCTCCACTAATTTGGCATTTTGTCATCTGTTGCAATTTTTTTCAACCTTTTTTGCGGCATTACTGAGATGTTGCAATAGATTGACAGTCTTTTACGATTTCCTTCGTAATGACATTTTACTAAATACCGTAAAAGGGGTTTTGCGGTATTTTTCAAAGCTTGTAAATGTTAATATTTCTTGCGGCGGATGCAAGATAAAAATATATAAGTTTAATTTGTAGAAAGAGAATGTGAGAAATAGTGAACAATAATGATAAGAAAATGAGAAATAAACAAGAAAATGAGAAAAATGAATTGGAATATTTTTGTCAGGTTCATTTACTAGACTATATTAAATTAGTAAAAAAGATAATATTAAAAAAAAAAAAAACTCCAAATGGTGCTATTTTTTGTTTTTTGAATGATCCAAATGGTGCTTTTTTTTGAAATATCCCCGGCAACGACGCCAAAAACTTGATGTTGTAAAATCGTGTTATAAAAACCTAACTCGCAAGTGCATGAATCGTGAGATAAGTATAACAACAAGTAGAGATCATTCCCACGAGGAAAAGTGATTTATCAATTATAACTAATCCTAATTAAAGCTAAGCAATTAAAAGTAACCAAGAGATTTGAGATTGATTGATTGATTTAGAACTAAATTAAACTAACAAAGCAATTTAACAAGAATATGTGAATGTGATCAAGAGTTGGAAAACTAGGTAACTGATGCTCTTTATATGCAATAATCAATGTTCATATGCAATAATCAATGTTCATCAACTAATTCCATGAAATAGATTTAATTCAGATTTAGAGTTCATTCTCATTTTAATTATGGTAATACCTTAATTCCTCGGGAGTTAACCACGTGTTCTCAATCACAACTCACCCTCGTCAAAGGTGTAAGCCATCACCAAGAACCCATTATGTGCAAGAATTATTTAACCAAAATTGTCTCGCAGTAATTCCTATGTCGAGAACAATTATACCCATTCAATTGAAAAGTAATTAAGACAACCTAAATTCCTCTAGCGCAATCTCAATTTATAAATTATCGAAAGGAGGTCCCAAGCCACCAAGGGGGCCATCCCCCATCACACCACCACCATTGTTGCACTTGGAAGCTTGAAGAAGACATTCATGGGTTTTATCAACTCTTTCTCCTCTTATTTTAATCTTTTCATGTGTAACTAACTCCATACTAGGGGATCGATGTGAACCTATGTAATACTCATATTATGATTCAAACTCCATATCTTTATTAATCAATTCGGATTTAGATTTGTTCACACAATATAAGTATATTTATAGCATACTAATACACATCACTACACTTTTGCCATGTGTACTATTATGATTGAAGTTATGTTGCTTACATGGTAAAAGTGTAATGATGAGTATTAGTATTCCAGAAATATGCTTATATTGCATGTCTATAAGAGAAAAATTGTAGTAATTAGTAGTTAAACTTTTGTTTTTATTTCTTTCAAATGGTGCTTTCAACCAAGCTGGGTTTGGTGTTTCAAACTCTTCTAAATCATTACCACCAACACAAATACACAATGCTTTCAACAGCACAATGATTCTCTAATGCCAATTTCTTCTCCTATGGCTTCCCCGTTTCTAGAATAGTGCCAATAGATGATTAATCTTCTTAGCTCGCAACATACCAATGGTTCTCACTTCTCATTCATAATAGTATAATAGTGAGTCACAACGGCAGGATCCATGCTTATCTTTCAAAGACAAGTGACAAAAAGTGTGTCAAGTTTTCTGCCACGTTTTCTCCAATGCTTTTCTTGGCACGTCAATAGGTAGAGTGACCCATTAGGCCACAGATATAACTAGCATGAAAGAGCAGGGTGGGTAAGATTTTTTTTTTCTCAAAATCGACAACACCTAGTTAGAAGGAAATAGCGAGACATACCTCGTAAAATGTATATTCTAAATAAATACATTACTACATTTTATTTCATTTAAAAATATTCAAAACAAATTATAAGAGAAGCATGAAATAAAAACAACCAAACACTAATTTCGAATCAATGACAATGATAATCTTACTTTCAACATAGACAATCATAGAGTTTGTTAAAAATTCATGTTCAATCTTAACGTTAAGTGATGTTTTGATAAGGTTGATTGTAGACAAAAAAATATTATATATAAAATTAGGGGTGTACGTTTACGATTTGGTTTGAGCTAAAGCTCAATGTCAAACAAAACCAATATGGATCTGTTTGGCTATATTTCAACAAAAACCAAACCAATATAATTTTTCAAACCGATTCAAACCAAACAAAAAAAAGTCGGGTTGAATTGGAATAGGTTTATTGGATTAAATTTGAACTCAAATTTTTTTTTTTTTTTTTATAGTTATTATATTATAAAAATATTTAAATAAAAAAATCACAACATAATAAACACACACACACACACACACACACACACACACACATATATATACCCCGATTAAAGACACGTTTGACATCATCTATGCTTTTGAAACCCTAATACATAAATCAATCAGAAGAATTGTATAAATCAAATAAATAAACTATAAAAGCTTAAAGTAATCGGTAAGATTTATAAAACTTGGACTGAATAAAAAACGT
Source organism: Acer negundo (assembly GCA_035582765.1). Taxonomy (NCBI): domain Eukaryota; kingdom Viridiplantae; phylum Streptophyta; class Magnoliopsida; order Sapindales; family Sapindaceae; genus Acer; species Acer negundo. The sequence continues at coordinate 18,595,536 of CM069236.1, read as the reverse complement.
ATGTGAATTTTATATTTTAGTTTTATTTTCTAAAATATGTGGTTTGGTATGGGTTGATGAATTATTTTACCCAACCCCAAATTGAACCACATTTAATCGATTTGTTCAAAAGACAAACTGAACCACCTATTTTTTATATTTGTAATCGAACCAACCCAAACTTTATTGGTTGGGTTGGTCGGTTTGGTTTGGTTGGGTTGACGGTTTTTTGCACACCCCTATATATAGTGCTCTTATAGTATTACATTAGTTTAATTCATTCGAATTATACTATTACAATATTTTGCGAAATTTAATTTAGTTTAGTTATGATGGAGAATCACGTTATATAAGGAAATAATTATATATATATATATATATATATATATTAAGCATGAAATAAGTATAATCTTATATTGTTGTTTACTAAAAAATTAGAAGCCAAAATAATAATTAAAAAAAAAAATCCAACTTAACAAGATGCAAAAACTTCAACCAAAGTAACATATAAATTCATTTAAGAATATCGTTACTTTATAAATTTAAATTGGATTATTCTTAAAATCTCATTAACTAAAAATTATAGTAACCCTAAAATTTCTAAATAAAATAAAATATTTAAAACCACAATATTCATCTAAACATATCTGATAAAATTCATATTGTTGATGTTGATAAAGAGATTGAGCCAAATTTGGAGAAAAGGAAGAGTTAATTGTTATTATAAAAAGAAGAAAAAGAAAAGAAAAATTATTTGTTATGCTTTGAATAGAAATTAAAATATTATTCTTTAATTATTTTTGTTTTGTTTACTATTTTCTTTTTATGGGAGGCTAGGGTGGGTTTAAGTGCACCATAACCCCGCCAATAGGGGCGTAGCTCAGTTGGTAGATGAACGAGCTTGGGGTTCGGGAAAATGATTCTTAGGTCAGCGGCTCGAATCTTACCAATGACAAAAAATTAAAAAATATATATGGTCTCGATTAGTAGATATTGTCAAAAAAAAGAAAAAAAAAATCCACCATAACTCCCACTATGGTCTATTTCTACATCAGACATATGGGGCACTGGAATACCATATTAGAACTTACTAGTTTTTTGAGTACGTTCATTATATTCATAGCCTAAAAATATCATTTTGGATGCAAATAGTCATTTGCTTCCCCACTAGAGGAAAATAATAAAAGAAAATTAATGGCTCGTCTGTAAGCTTTTTTCATTTACATTATGTTTGGTTTGATGGAAAGGAAAGGAAAGGAAATAAAAAGATAGTTGTTTTAATGATTGTTGTTTGGATGGTTATGAATGGAAAGGAAAGAAAATGATAGTGGTTTTATTTTATTTACGAAAATACCTTTCTTTTAACAATATGAATACTAACAATCTATAAGGTTATTTTTGGGATTTAAAAAAAATATTGATGATGGATTTCTTTCCCTCCCCTTTCTCTCAAATTTGGATGGAAACCAAAGTGTGTAAATAGAAAGAAATTATCCCCCCCCCCGTGGAATTAACCATCCAAACAAGAAATTAGAAATTTCCTAAAATTCTTTTCTTTCCTTTCTCTCTAATTCTTTCAAACCAAACATAGTGTTACTATTTTTTGAAAAAAAAAATGAAAATGAAAATGAAAATGAAAACAGTGTTTTTGGTTTCAATTTTGAAATTTGAAAACGCATCTGGTAAACAAAGAGAAAATGTTAAATAAAAAATTGTAATATCATAATTATATTACTTTTTATTAAATATTAGTTTTTTATTAAATATAAAATCTTTCAAAAAAAAAAAGGGAAAAAAATTAAAAAAACTTATACAGCAGATTGATCTCATTTGCTCATCCAAAGCAAAAGGATAAAAAAAAAAAAACACCCTATCTGATTATCCAAAGCAAAAGGAAAAATAAAATTAAAAAACTTAGAGCAGATCGATTTGCTCATCCAAAGCAAAAGAAAAAAAAGGAGCAATTTTTCTAAAATAATAGAGGAGCCGCCGCCAGCTCCAACACCGAAGAAGGTGAGATCCTTCTTCGACGTCGACGCTCCTCCATTTTCCGTCTACAAGAAGAAGAACAAGAAGAAGAAGACAATGATGACAAGGAACAGTGATAGTGACGAATGAAAAGAAAAATCAAGAGAGCTTTTTTTTTTCCAAAAAAAAAAAAAATGAAAAACATGGAAAAATATTGCATTTTTGAAGCCTGAAATCAGTTGAAGAACCCAAGTCCGGAAGAAACCGCAGCCAAGACAAGGAGGCTCAAACTGTGTCATACACATCGGTCAATTCTAGAGTTGTTATCACAAGGTAGAGTGTGGTGCACATACCGCAACACAAGGAGGAGTGGATTCCAGAGTGTTTACTACAGTGCAAGGTGCGGGTTACGGACCGCCACCCAGATTGCGGTGCCGGCGGATTTCGTGAGAAATAGGAAATTTTGTGTGGGAAGAAAAGGACTCCTAATAAGTTTTGGCTGGCTCTAATGCTTCCATTTAAATACTATTATTTTCCTATGCTTAAGGGTGTGTAGAAAATGGCAAGTGAGGTTGAGAGCAACTTGTAAAGAGACTGAAAAAGAAAGACATGGAGATTGTAATCAACTCTAATAGTGGATTGAGTGCAAGTGTGCTTCGTGGATGTAGGCAAATTGTTGAACCGCAAAAAAATCTTTTGTGTCTTCTTCTTTTCTTATTGATTTCATATTATTTGTGTGTGTGATTGTGATTTGCGTAACATGTGACTGCGGATTTTCTACAAAAACTGGTATTAGAGCCTAGACAAAGCTACATCATTTTAATAAAAAATCAAAATTCTCAGGAAAGTCGTTGTACAAGTCACTATACGTAGGGTGACAGTACATCGCCCACCTACTAAAAATGCATAAGACAGCGCATCAGCTCAATATTCGAGCGCTCCGAAATATGACCAAACGACATCGAAATTTATTGTAGAATATATCGTTGGAAAGGTATAGATGTCTACTTTCTACTCCATTTAATAGAATGAAGTTTTGATGTCTGTAGAAAATGTTATGGTCATTTAAGTGACCAAAGGTCAGATTCAGATTACAGAGAAGATGCCATGTTTTATTGGTCTCTTTGGAGATTCCAAAACCAATCCAAACGGTCATGAAATATTACAAATAATATACCGTTGGAAAGGTATGGGTGTCTAGTTTGTACATAAATTTTCAAAACTTATTTTGAATCCTTACATAAAAAGTTATGGTCACAAGACCATATAAAGGTCAGTTTTGAAAAACATTTAAATCATTGAAAAAACAATCTTTTGAAACTAGATACCTTACTCCATTCAACCACACCATATTTAACACTTATCCAAGAGAAGAATTGGATATTCTCAAATGGTCAACCATTGTGCTAAGACATGCACACCATCGTGCAAGCGTGAACGTTTCTGATCACACAAACGGAAACGAATTACACTACACAAAATCACACTTAGAACTAACAACAAAGTGCGCGTGTGAAGTGAGACATAAATGCACACAATCATGGAAACATAAATGCAAGTAATATGGGAATGCATGTGAGTGTGTGTGTGTGTGTTCACCTAATCTCTTCAAGAATCAAGTCAAGTGATATACCTATTGAAGCTTTTGATCTTAAAGTCATGGAGATGCTTGGAAACTTGTCTTGATAATCATCAAGAAGACCTAAATTACCCATTACACAATCATCTCCAACATGGTTTGTCATGAAATAAACCAATCACAAAATAGGGTCCTTACAAATATCAACTTAAAAAAAAATAAAAAATATCAAGTTTATGGTTTGTGTTTGTTACTCTTCGACTCTACAACTTTTTTTTTTTTCTACGGTTCTATCAGGTCCGAGTTAACTCCAACTTTCAACATTTACAAACAAAAATTGTTTTCTCACCATTGTTACATCTCTATCCAGATAATTTTTTTTTATTGTTTTTTATTAAATAAATTTATTGTATTGGATTAAATTTTTATATTTAACTTCTTTTATTTGAATTTCTTTTTCAATACTTGTTCGTGCTGTTCTCAACATTTTCAAGCATACATTGTCTTCTCAACATTGTATCCAAGTAATTTTTTTTAATTGATTTTAATATTAAATAATTTTAATGTATGGGTTTGTAACATGAATAGTGACATAAAAAATATTTCTCATTTCATATTAAAATTTGTTAATTTTCCTTATAAATGTTTTGTAAGTATTCAAAAGTCAGAAGCATTTTCTGAAATGGAAAAATATAATCTTAATTAAAGGGAAAAAAAAAAGAATTTCTTTTTGTATTTTTATGATGTTTTCGAATAAATATTTTTCAATTTTCTTTTGGTTTATTATTTTCTTTTGGTTCATTATTTTCTTTTGGTTCATGAACAATGCACCATTTATTTAATTTCCTTCAACTTATATAAATTTTTTATAATATATTTTTAAATTATTTAATTATAATTCTTTTTTACTAATTGTTTATTCTATACAACAACCATCAAGTTAGCCGGTGATGTTTGGTAATGAAAATTTAGTAAAAAGAAATATTTGAGCAATTCAATTTAAATCTATAAACACAAGTTCAGTAGAAAGAAGAGAAGTTGCAAAGTCTTAGAGTCTAACAACACAGATTTGTTATTATTATTATTTTAAAAAAATGAATTAAATGACAATCTGCTGAAGTTAAAGAAGAAGGTCAATATAGGAAATTAGTTGTTGGTTTGTATTGTAACTAAAATGACAAGGTAAGCTGTTTATAAATATTAGATTTTTAATGTAAAACATTTAGGGGGGGTGTATTGGATTGGAATTTTAATAGACAACTTTGGGATTCAAGGATTTTATGGATTTATATGATTTTAAAGACTATTAGGATTAGACTTTCAAGATTCTGAAAGAGTCTTTGAACTTTGTTTATAAACTATTAGAATTAACTAGACTTTGTTTTAATACTTTTTGGATTTTTTTTTTTAAATATAGACCCTATAAATTCGCAATCTGACTCACAGGTCTGAGTTGAGAAATCCAAACTAACTAGCTGGCCTAAGCTGAAAAAACCAAAACAAGATGTAGTTTTTCAAAACAGGCATTAGCTCTGACAAGTTCAAAGTTTTCAATAAATATCCTTCTAACCAATCACAACTGAAATCAGAGAATTTGAAAAGCAAATGAAGGTATGTGAATTGTTACAATGTACTGTGTTCAACAAGACTGCCAACAGAAATGTCAAATATGCATTAAGGGGATGGAATTTTGTATTCATGGAAACACATACAAGCTAATTAGGCACTACTTGCTATAAATCAAGTAACTCTAACATTTACAGAACACAAGCTGATTACAGGTTCTACAAATTCCATTTCCATGTCAACATGGATCATAATTCAGTTCTCTTCTCTGCACTTGTTCATTGACAAAATAATAACACTCCAGTTGTCGATAGATGCTTGAATCTCCTCCAGGGTTCGACCTTTTTTTTTGGATACCAACGCAATGGTGAAAAGGATTGCTAGTACACAAACAACATCATACATGAAAAATACACCTGAAAAAGATATCATAAAACCAAATATATCAGTGACAAATGATTCAGCACAAGAAATGATTCCATTGATTCCAATGAACTGCTGAAACACCATTAATCTGACTACAATCTATTTTTTTTATCACAAAGTTCAAGAATGAGACAATGAAAAGAAAACCTTAGCAGATCAGGTTCATAATACATACATACAATGTTTTCAATTCTAATATTGGAAAATTTTGATAAATCTAGGAGATTGAATGATGCTTCTTATAGTGACATATCGAATGTATCTTCAATCTTCAAAGATGCACACTTGCTTATATATCTAATTCCTGCAAGTTTGCAACACATACCGAAGTTATGTAGATTGCAAACCATCCTACTATGCTTATGATCGATGACATCCTCATGTTCTGCAACCACAAGAAGGCCAAAGAAACATTGAACAAAAGTGTAATAGGCCAAAGATTCAACATAGAGAGAAGAGGTTATTCTAAATCACAGTTTATCAACCAAACTAATATACAATTCATCAATAAACATTACAAAAACACAACAAAGTACAAGGCATTACAAGGATATGTTTGCATATTTCCTCATCAAGCAAACAATTTAAACCCAGAACCTCTTGCCGTTACAACAAAAAACATCATCAACTAAGCCAACTACCCACACAGACGACACATTCCTCACTATAATCTTAGGACCAAAAATTGAACAGATTGAAATGATCCCTGATTAAAGATGAAAATTGAATAAATGAATGGGATGCTAACCTTGGAACCAAAAGGGCCAATTGGATGATTGATTTGAAGAATGTTTATTCCCTACATAACAAACAAAATATCAAACTCAATCCATTTCCAGAGAAAACCTAACTTATCATACAAAAAGCAAATAAATAAATAAATAAAATGAATACCTCGAGCTTATGCCCAGTGGCAATGGGCATTTTATCTTCAACTTTCTTCTTCAAATTCTTATCTAATGAATTTACACACAAAATCATTTCTTTTTGACAAAAAAAAAAAAAAAAAAAAAGAAATGAAAATTATCAGCAATTTAGTTTATATAATATATTGGATGATAGTAGTAGCAGTACCAGAAGCGGAGGCAACTTGGTGAGAGAAGAGAAACGAGGTTCTGTGAGACGACAGCGTTGTGGTCAATGGTGAAGAAGAAGTGAGAGACCGCCACCAGAGATTAGAAGGAGCAGAAGATCGCCATAAGGTTGCTAGGGATTTGAATTGAACTAATCTTCTCCACCAAGATGAGAAAGAAGAAGAAGAGGGAAGTCTGTAAAGTATCGCGGGAGAGTGCAGGACATTTTTGGGGTCCAGCTATTTATACACGTAATCAATATCTCAATCCAATATAGTAAGATATTATGGAGTTTTAAAAAATTTCTTAAAATTCTTGATGCATTTAACTTATCTAACGTATTAAAAAGTTTTAATCCAATACTTTTACTTTTAAAATTATTTATTAAAATCTTAATCTAATGCAGCCTCTATTATTATGCACGTGTCAATGGAAGAACCGGAAGCGTGCATTGAGAGAGTAGATCTATCGGTCCTCTTATAAATTATAATAAATCAAATCTGGGAAAGGGATTTATGACACGTAATTTCCAAACCCTTTAAATAAAAAAAAATCCCTCCTTGAAAGAACCCTAACTAGCATTGAGTCAGCCCGGTTCAAGTTCAATGGACACACACTCCTCTCACCTAACTGCACCGAACCGCTCGCGGAGCTCACAGACCCCGTCCCCATCCCACTCGGCCTCTGCCTCTGCCACCTCTTCCATGCACAAGCGCAAGCTTGCAGCAACAGCAGCGGCTGCTGCCTCCGAGGAAAACGCTCCTCCAACATTCCCTCCCTCCTTCTCCGCCGACACCCGCGACGGCGCCTTGACCTCCAACGACGACCTCGAGAGCATCTCTGCCCGTGGCGCTGACTCCGATGCCGAGGACTCCGAGGACGCCGTCGTCGACGACGACGAGGATGAGTTTGACAACGACTCCTCTATGCGGAACTTTACTGTGGCTCGGCTCGAGAATAATAACTCTGTGGGATCGGGGCGGAACACGAAGTTGAAGACAGAGAATGTGACGGTTAAGTTGGAGAATTTGGATAGCGGAAAGGAAGGTGGTCCTACCGGCAGCATTGTGGTGGGATCCACTATTGGGGCGGGGGGCTCGGTGCCGGGAATTGTTAAAGAAGATGTGAAGATATTTACAGAGAATATGCAAGCTAGTGGGGCTTATAGTGCCAGAGAAGAGAGCTTAAAAAGAGAAGTAGACTTCTATTTATTCTTTTTATCTTTTTATTTTTCATCAAATAAAACTGACCCGCTAATAATTTGTATAATTACGAGTTTAGTTCAGTATAGATGGATTTTTTTTTTACATGAAATATTATTTTTTCCTGTTGTAAAAAAATTATGATTTATATTTGCAATTAGATAGTAAAAGAGCATGTAAAAATGATGGTTAACTACTTTATTTTTCAATTTGATTATCTTATAAATGTATGCATTGGGACATGGAGATCATAGTTCTGATTGTGTTTTTTGGAATTTTTTAGGAGGAAGCAGGAAGGCTCAAATTCGTGTGCCTTGCAAACGATGGTATTGATGAGCATATGGTTTGGTATCTATTTATCTTTTTCTTCAACATTCATCTGTTTAGTAGTTTCAGTTTTCTTGAGCATCGGTTTTGGTTTTCTGTTGAGTGAAAAATAATTGTGCAATGATGTGGAGTGTATTTATGCGTTTACTTATGGTTTCTCAGGTTGATTGGATTGAAGAATATATTTGCAAGACAACTGCCTAACATGCCTAAGGAGTACATTGTCCGTCTTGTGATGGATAGGTAATATCATGAAATCTTTGGAAGCACATGAAAATTTCTCCCTGCTTATTAATTTCGTTTTAAAGTAGGGGAGTGTATTTGGGAAAAGGTCATGATTCACAGATTGAAGGCAAATCACCCATTAGATAGCTCGTAACATGATTCGAAGTTAGTTGAACATAAGAAACTATGATGTGTTGAATTGTTGATTGCTATAATTAAATATAGGTTACAAGAAAACTAATCTCCACCATTGTACAAAACCACTTTCACTAATAATAGGTTTCTGAAGAGTTTGTTTTGAGGTCCAACATCCTTTTGCCTGGTCATTTTTTCTTGAAGTAACATGCCTGGCAATTTTTTTTGTCTTAAAACATCAACTTTTGACTGTATCCTACTTTTACACATCCAGTTTGCCTCAAATAATATTGCATCTGGAGTGATCAAAGTTTATGTGCAAATTTACACATATTAAAGGAATTTATCTTGCTTGTTTTAAACATCCAAATGTGGCTACAAATGAGTTCTAGATTCATTGTTTTATGCATGACCTGAGATCAAATTTCAAAATCCTTGTCTGCTTTTCAATTAGTAAATGATAGTTGTGGTCTTTACAATTAAATGACTAGTGTCTCTAGTAATCTAGCATTGATGTTTCTGTTTTTCTTAAGTACACTTTCTAAATGCTCATGTGTGCTTTTTCTAATGTATTTACAGAAGCCACAAATCAGTTATGGTTATCAGACGTAATCAGGTTGTCGGTGGAATAACATATCGCCCATATGTCAGGTTTCATATCAATAACATTCATTTGGTTTCCGTGCTTTTATAATTGTTTGAATTAATTATCTTCTCATTGTATTAAGGGCGCGTTTACTAATCATGAATCCTACTCTAGGAAAGGGAAGTTCATGATTTTTGAATTCATGTGTTTACTTCCGTGGATCCCACACGGGCACACACATGTCAGGAAGTTCCTGAATGAAAGGGAACTTGATTCCCTCACTCACTCAATGAATTAAGTTCCCTTTCCCGATTGAAATGGGAATTCAAGTATTTATACTAAAATATCCTTATTTAAAAGTAATAAATAAATAAATAACAAATGTGTTTCTATTTTCTCATTTTCTTTTACGGATCGCTCTCAGGCATTCCCTTTTGTTCATTTTTTCTCCATATCTTGTTGTCTATATATTCTTGAATTTATTATCTATACGATTTTTTTTTTATCAAAATCTCATATTAAATCATGTTTTAATTTTTTTTTTTTCATGTTTTAAAGATTATATATATTTATGAACTGCGAATTATAAAAAAAAATAATAAAAAGAAGTGAATTGCAGCCTTGATTTGGTAAATATATAATATATAATATATGAAATATCAATTATAAAAAATTAAAATTAAAATTAATAGCGTAAAAGAAATTCATGTGAACAGTACCTTGGGTACCTTGAATTTCATGTTGTGCAGCTTGGCTTTTTTTTTAATTTCTTTTTTAAAAAACTTATATATATATATATATATATATATATAATTGTAATACCTAGACACCTCTCATATGTATGTATACTGCTATTTAGACTACTGCAATTTCATATATATAAAGATGTTAATTATTTTGGTCAGAGTGTTATAGGTAATATAAAATATATTTTTTCATTATATATATATTTCAACATGTTATATATACAAGGGTATTTTTGTAATCAACTTTTTATCATCCTCATTCCATTTCTAATTCCTAAAAAGTTAGTTAACACCATAATGGAATTTAGTAACTTAAATATGATTCCCCTCCATTCCCTTTCTAGTGGAACTTGATCTCGATTCCGCTTCATTCTCGATTAGTAAACATGCCATAAATGCATTCTTTTCTCATATATATATTTTTGAGTCTCTTATGTCGCACTCTCTGTCAGTCTTGTATAACTTTGGAACTATGTAAATATATGATAAGATGAGTCAATCATTTGGCCTCAGTATAACATGCAGCATTGCCAATCAGAGCTTTTCAAATGTTTGAATTTTTCCTTGTGAGGCCATTTCTACATTTAATTAACATAAAGTATCTGAATCTGGAATTTGATTCCAATTATCACCTTCTAAACCGAATATTTTCTCTGGCCATGGTGCTCTTTTTAAATATGTTCTATAGGAAGAATGCAATGAACAAAGAGAAGTTTGGGGATTTGTGGGTATCAAAATAAGAAAGAGAAAAGAGGAAAAAAATTGCAAGACTTACTAATATTCTACTGATCAAGGTTGCATTTTTATTCATATAACTCTTGCTCTGGAAAATGACAGCCAAAAGTTTGGGGAGATAGCTTTCTGCGCAATCACGGCTGATGAACAAGTAAAAGGTTATGGCACCAGACTGATGAATCACTTGAAACAGCATGCACGTGATGTTGATGGGCTAACACATTTTTTGACATATGCAGACAACAATGCTGTTGGTTATTTTATAAAACAGGTCCGATTTTCTATTTTTTATGTGATTTCCAGCTGTAGGCTTCTTATTGCTTGTTCCAACATGAATTGACTATGGCATAATTATGTTCCATTTGTTATTCTTTTGAACTCTAGAAATCATGATATAATTATTTGTTCAAAGGTGTTTTTCTGGGAAAATTTATATTGAGTGGCTAATGAGGAATGTCTGAATAATTATTAGTTCTACTATCTGTTCTTTTGGTCTGTCTTTGTAGTTTGGTTTACAATTTCTATAGTAGAAGTTATTTTGATGTTTGGTTAGATTCTGTGCAGTGGAATAATAGTTTAACCATATGATTGATGCAAATAAGTTATAACCATTTTGAAAATTGAATAATTAATGAGATGTCATCATAGAGAGAACATCTTAGATATAGTTGACTTGTATTACTTTTAAAGTATGACCATAATTGACTCATTTATAGTGATTAGTGTTCAGAATATATAATAACCCCAATGTGTCAGTCGAGCGGTAAAGGACCTTTGGGCCCTCTGACCAAGAGGTCCTGGGTTCAACTTCAACACCTATTTGGGATATTCCACAATATTCTTCATTACTAACGTTGTAGGATCTGGTAGCAGTGTATTTAAGGTTCATAGGATTTCCACACATAGTTTAGTATTATTAAAATCCTGCTTTAAAAGTAATTGATTGGGTATCAAGGTCATGGCAAAAGCTGTGATTCTGTGAATCATTTTGCTCTGGGCATAAAGAGAGTATATGTTTATCTAGTTCTAAGTTGTGACGTTTTGGTGGTTGAAGAGGAGGAGGTTGGATTTGTGTATGATGTGTGCTGTGTAGATGGAGAATTAATGGTTCCATGGCTATGTTCAGACAACAATGGATGCCTAGGACATTTGCTTTGAGGAGAAATTCACAAGCTGGTGTATAGCTGTTAGTATGTCTAGCTCAAGTAGTTACCTATATATATATATATATGTAGTTTTACTTGAATAAATTTGTCTTCTATTCTTTCATTAGTGAAGTCTAGTCAGATGGTCGAAATTATGTCTAAATCAATGTACGTAAGGGTATTTGTTTGTCTGACCATTGGAGCTCTTCTTGAAGTTGCAAGAGAAGTGTAGTTTCAGATATACTCTAGATTTATGTAAGAGAGGTTTCCTTTACATCATCAAAAGCTGTTCTAAAATATTCGAGGCAGTGTTCTAAAAGGCGCTAGGTGCTAGTCGGGCTGTCGCCCGGTGCCTAGGTGGTGCAGTGGCAGCCCTGGGCGGCTGGTTGGAGGAGTTGTGGAGAGGGGCTGCTTGGAGGTGTTGATCGAAGACGAAGAGTGGAGAAAAGAAAAGAAAAGAGGGGCTGCTGGCTTGTGTTCAATGAAGCCCAAAACGATGTCATTTTGGTCTTCCTTTTTTCATCAAAGAAAAAAAAAAAAAACCGCCTAGGCTGCCTGAATAGGGCAAAATCGTACGACCGGAGCCACCCAGCGCCTATGGCGCATTTTAGAACACTGATTCGAGAGTATGTTGTGGGTGTTGAAGGTGGATCAGGATTGAAAAGGAGCTTCCAGTTTTGCAGGGCTGGGTTCAAATTTAGAAGGAATGGTGGTAAGGGTTCATAATTGAATATTCTAGGTGTGTTCACTGTTGGGCTGGTAGACTATTTAGAAAAAAAAAAAAAATATATATATATATATATAGGCTGCTGGGGATGACGGACCATATCTTGTGGACAAGGGATTAGAAAGGATATTGCATATGACAGCATGCAAAAATGAGTAGACAGTGTCAGTTAGTTGGGTCAGTGCCAACCAGGTCATTTTAGTTATCATGTCTTGTGAGTTCTTTAGGTTCAGTTGACAAGACCATATGAAAGGCCCAACAGTCATGGATTGCAGCGGGCAAGGCTATAGGCTGTTTTCTATTCACGCCAGGAATTTGAGCGGCTTTTGTGGCTGAAATAGTGGAGTTTCAAATAAAAATTGACCATTGTTGAGATGGAGATTTCAAGTACAGTATTTTATGTGAAGCTCTGATGCATCTCTTCTACTACCTGTACCTTGGAAGGAGCTAACTGCTAAGAATATTTGGGATCTTAAATCTGTTACCTTGTCTGGCAGGATTTACAAGATTGTTGCAAATGGATTGACATAGTTCTAGAAATTCAGAATGAGGCTGTGATGTCGTATCCCTTATTATGCCTACTGGTTAAAGACAAGTCTTGCATGCAATCCAACTGGCATAATGTGTAAATGCAAGTTAGCATGGTACAATTTCACTGTTCAAAAAAAAAAAAAAATAGCATTTTCAAAAGTTTTGGATGCGCCTACAAAGGCATGATGGTTAGTTCTATACTTCTATTAATAAAATGTCTGACTTTACAAACCCTACAATTGTTGGACTAATCTTGGAATTTGTGCTTTGACAATTTCTCCATAATGTTCCAATCCATATTTTTTCAAATGTTAACTTGTTTGAGTGGAATTGGTTTAATGATTTATCCGATTCATTAACTTGTAGGGTTTTACCAAAGAGATTTACTTGGAGAAAGATCGATGGCATGGGTATGTTCACATCTACCTCAAGTAATATTTAGACCATTAAAGGTTTATGTTCTCATTTTGGCACTTTTGACTTATTTGTGATGATTTCTATTGTGCTGATGTTAATAAAAGCAAGAACTTCCTCTTTTTCCTTTATTTTTTTTTTTTTTTTTGTTGAGGGCAGGGGTTAGGAAGGTCAACTGATACAGAGGAGCTACTAGAAATCGCCCTAATAGCACTACCATAACTGTCTTGTTTAAATACTCTGTATTCGCTCCCTATAAGAACATTTCTAATACCTGTCCTATCAGTGTGTTCTAATTTTATTGGCTCTCAGAGTCTCTAAGAATTTCAATTGTGTTTCAGGTATATTAAAGATTATGATGGAGGAATCCTTATGGAATGCAAAATTAATCCAAAACTTCCATACACTGATTTGTCAATTATGATTCGCCGTCAGAGACAGGTAAGATGAAACTATGCTCAGCTCTAACAGTCTGAAAATCCAAATATCAGTATTTCTTCCTCTATGAAATGCTCATCCTTCTTTTAAAGAAAAACAGATGAGCCGTAGAAATTTGACATCGCATTCTCTAACGGACCCACTTCCGTTTAAAAGATTTTGGATTGTAGTCCTATTATAATGCAATTTTTTATTTTTAAAAAATACTTTTGATTGTACTATAATTTACCTTTTTGCTGTTTCCATTATACTAGGCAATCGATGAGAAGATAAGGGAGCTCTCAAATTGTCACATCGTTTACCCTGGAATTGATTTTCAGAAGGTACATAGTATTGTTGATTTTCAGAAGGTATATACCATTGTTGTCAGTTCATTCTACACATTTTTACTGGTGCAGTATTGCATTGGTGTTCCTCTTTGAAAACACTGGGTATCATATGCTATTATTTGTAATTGCATAATGCATAAAGTACAATTTTACATTATTGAACCACTTGGAATTTCCAAATGGTAAGGAAGGTCAATTTTAAACTTTTAGTACCATATTGTATTTAAAACATCAGTTTTCAAATTTTGTTGTAGTTTTATTATTCACTTAAAAAAGCTGAAAGCCGAAAAACGAGTGCTCAAAATAGCACATTGTAATCACTGCAAGAAGCAGACCTAAATCTTTTATATCAAATGAACCATCCTAAACTCAGCATAGTGGTTTGAAGTTATATGTGTATCTCAATCTTCCTTTTCTCTGATCAATGACTCGGTATATTTTATTGCCTATTTGCATCAACTAAATTAAGTTAAAGATATGACATTTTCACAGCTCTCTTGATAGCATTTATCATAAATGCCCTTTTGTAATAGTATATTTATTTATTTGGAAAAAAAAAAAGTCAAATAAGACACCTCAAGCTGATCATTTAAACTAAATGTCTGTATACTGTGTCCAAAACCCCATGCAGTATATGACATACCGACGTACCGTCAAGAATTTGCTGTTAATTTAATGGATGGTATTATATCTTTTTCAACATTCAATGGTGCTCATCTTTTCCATGTAATTTATTTGGGTTGCATACTTGCATGTAGACACTGTATGAGAATTTGCATTTATTTCTGATCAAGAATTTATTTGACACAGAAAGAAGCAGGCATTCCTAAAAAGATCATCAAAGTTGAGGATATCCCTGGTTTAAGTAAGTTATTGGACTTCCCACAATTTTATTGTTTCAAATTTTTTATTTTGGCTGAAATATCTTTGGTACTTTGGGATTATTGGAAATGTCACTACATTGGACAATATTTAAAAAGCTCTTCCATTTAGTTTATATGCATGGCTTTTATAAACTTAGCTAAATTTTTATCATTCTCTCCTCATATTCTGGCCTAGAAGCCTGATTCTTTCATTTTCATTCATGTGCTGTATATGTGTAAGTTTCCCTTGATTTTTATTTAGGTAGATAAAAGAATGCTTATGTTTTTCAAACACCGCTTGTATGGTTCCAATGTGCTAGCATTGTCCTTTTTTTCGGTGGTTTTGGTATATAGCTTTATTTCTTATGGAATGAAGGTTGTTGACATTTTGTAAGGTAATAAATTATATAGAAGAATACCATCTCTTGGTTCATTGAACATCTCACAAAAAGACTTGAAATGGATTGACATCATGACCTTGTTTACATATTAAAGGATTAGATGTGTAGTTTACCAACATGAGGACATGATTTCTGCATAAATTGCAGGTACCAGGATGATGTGATATATAGAGCAATGGGCATGCTATAAATATTATGCATTATCTGATTTTTTGCAATTTGAGTAGATGCCACTAACCAGAAGTTTTGGTAATTTGATAACAGGGGAAGCTGGATGGACTCCTGATCAATGGGGCCATTCAAGATTTAGGGCTTTAAATCCTTCTACCGACTCAAATCAAAAATTCTTAACCGCTTTTATGCGCTCACTTCTGAAGGCAAGTTTCTAAATATGTTATTATCACCTTGCTATTAACTATTATTAGTCTTAGTGTATCAGAAAAGCATGGTATAGCAAAGCAACTGTTAGATTTAACCGATATAAAAATTCTTTGGGAGTGAAAGTCTATGTTCTTCACTCTGGGGTTTTTATTTTCACTTGCATGCCTGTTTTTAACAGTCGTCTTCCTGTAAATCTGCTACTAAGCTGCGATTCTCAATTTTTTATTTTATTTTATTTTATTTTTTTTATAGGATATCCTTTTAATGTGATAGTGACAACACCTCATCAGGATGAGGGACTATTAGGTGTCAGAACTATTTTTACACATTGTCAAACCCCGCCCAACTTAAAATGAGACATACTTTGAAGATGATGCTTTAGTGATCCGTTAAATGGGTCTTGAATCAACCAAATTTCAGTGGTTTTAGGGGTCTGAAACTTCACGTAATACTATGTATATTATTCAGAGGAGTCATAGGATTGTAGGTCACATTTGATAATTTTTTATTTTTCCATTTTTAGAATTGCAGACACCCTTGGAATCAATCCAATTATTTAGTACAAGATTAGTTTTGTCACCTTTACATTTTGTATTAGTCACTACTATGCCAACATGTGATTGTTTTTTTCCTTGTTGGATTCTTACCAAGTGGATTTTGTTTGAATAGTCACTGCATGACCATGTTGATGCTTGGCCATTCAAGGAACCGGTCGATGCCCGTGATGTCCCTGACTACTATGACATCATCAAAGATCCCATGGGTAAGAAGTTCCACCTTAACAGTTTATTGTTCACCATAATTAAATCTGATGACCCATTTCATTGAGCTACAGATCTGAGGACAATGTCAAAAAGGGTGGAGTCAGAGCAATATTATGTAACATTTGAGATGTTTGTTGCGGATGCGAAGAGGATGTTTGCAAACGCACGCACCTATAACTCTCCTGACACCATTTATTATAAATGTTCAAGCAGGCATGTATACCCAAATAATTCTCTGCTTATATGCTTCATTTTCTGTCATCTGATTTCCAACCTAAACTAGAAAAATATATTTTGCAGGCTGGAAGCCCACTTCCAAAGCAAAGTTCAGTTAGGTCTACAATCTGGCACCAAAAGTCAGCAGTAACGAATTCATTGAAGGTTTACAATCCTTGGGAGATCCATTTCCATTGGTTTCAGCTGCAACATGGCACTCACATGTTATATTTAAAAATATTTCAAGGTACCCTGCATGTATTTAATAATTTGTGTTTAAATCAAGTTTTTATTTTTTTTTTTAATTTTTTGTAGTATTAGTAGTAGTAGTATGTTTGTATAACTTGTACATTTACTGAATAAATGATGAAAAAAAAAAAAAAAAAAAAGGTGGTCGGCGGGATTGATAAGATTACTAATGGAAAGTCTTTTGAGAATTTAAATTTGATCATGTTTTCCAAGGTCCTTTATTGATGTGAAGTCTGAATGGGACCTTTTATCAAATGTTTCAATTAAAACATAATAAATGATAAACAAAATGTTCAAGCTTTATCTATTCATATCTTTTCGTATGACCAAAAAATAAATGATACTTAAATTCAATGGTTTGCGTCAAATATGGATATTAAGTTACATCTTTTATACATATAATAAGAGTCACCCATTTGTCAGAATTAGAACTTGGAAGGTATGTTTCAATTTGTAAGGGCTATACTTTTTTCTTAGGTATCTTGTCTTGTGAAATCTGATTTTTTTTTTTTTGAAAATAATAATAATACAAAGACACGGTACAAAACATAATTTATTACAGAAGTTGATCTAATAGTTGTTCACCCCTAAACCATCTCGGCAACTCGGCAACTGCAAGGTTGGAAATGAAGAAAACCTCTCAAACTAATTCTTTGCACCTACACGAGGAATCCCTGAGTCCCATCCAGGCATGGCTCCTGATGGACTCACACTCTCCCTGTTATCGTTTGATGGATTTCCAACAACAGGGACCTGGGTATTACTGGGGAAACCAGTGTCCAATCTCTGTTGATTTGGGGCAGCACTAGCTATACTTGGAACTGTTTGGTGAATGAACTGGTTGGGGTTCGGTTGCATTGGAGCAACCGCAATTGTAGATGCATCCATTGGGGTGCTGACATATTGCATGCCGACATTGGGTACATTGGACCTCCCTAATACCATTGGGTTCAAACCAGTCACTCGCTTAACTGTTTCTTCAGCCATTTTCACCTACAAAAGTTATAAACAAATAAACCCTGTAACTTTTGGTCGATATGAATCTGAGATCACATTCAGACAAACGCTTGCCTGGACACTTGAAGTCAACCAGGCAACCACAACACAAAGTGAACTGTGAATTTGACATCATCAAAAACACGTTAGCATTTATTTTTGTGAACAAGCATAATTAAAGCACACAAAAAAATTGAACACATTGTGATACTTTTACACAACAGCAGATTATGCAGTCTGCAAGACCACCCCAGAGAGATGATGGCTCATTGATGCATGGGGCATTGTGATGTACCTTTCTCAAGTCTCTGAAGACCAAATTAATTATAAATTTCATTAACTTATCACATATATGATGTTGGTCCAATCATTTACTTTAGCATTTCTAATCATTAATCAAAACCAGCTAAATCACAGTGCTGACAAAAATCATACAGGAAGTAACTTTAACATTCCATGTAAATGTATCATTATGTTGGGTGTTCTAATTAGCATCCAGAAAGTGTCCATTTTGTTTCCATGGATGCACAATAAGACTATCACTTTATGCCTAGGATCAATTAATAAAAAAACATTAAACAAAGCTATTTTAACCATGTAAAGCAATTTTGTTGAATCCAACTATAAGTAAAGCTTCACTGTCATTAAGATTTCCTTCAAATTCTTCACAATTTTTCAGAATTTGATATAGATGTAACTTTGAAGTCTCCAAAACATTTTTATTTCTTATGTTTTATGTTAGTAAATCACAAAGACATTGTTCAACTTCTACTGTTTGTACCACAAAATATGTAAAATATGATCCGTTGCAATGATGCTTGATTAGAATACAGTAATAGCTAACCTTCGCTCTTAATGTCTCAATATCAGCCTTCAAAATTCTGTTGTTAACAGCAGCTTCATCGTATTTATGGTTCATGTCAGTTAGACCTTTTAGTAATGTAGAATGTTCTACCTTTAACTGACCAGCCTGTATAAAAGTATACCCATAATTTAATAAATTGTCATCAAGAAACAACAAAAAAAAACAAGATGTTGCATCAGGTTATCAAAGCAAAACATGGAGCAGAACCTGTGTTTCCAGTTCACTCAAATGTGCCTGTTTTCTTCTTCTAGATCGTCTAGCTGACTCTCGATTTGACTGCATCCTGGGTCACCATCAATGTATTAACTGACAAGGGAATTTTTCTTTAAGCTTACCAATAAAGTTTAAACTTGCACATGTGATAACATGTTATTTAAAAAGCATGGTAGTTGATTATTCTATTAGCAAATCCATTTGCAATAAATACATCAATAAAATAAAATCCAAACACACCCTCCTAAAGATCATTTAGTGAATTCATTTGAATATGAAAACCATAGGGTTCCAAATAAATGCTAGCAATCAAGAATAAGTGTCTGATTTTCATCAAGGCATCACATTTGTTCACCAAATAAGAGAAAAAATACAGGGTGAGACGAGTAATCCTTCAAATAACTATCAACAAAGAAAATAACAATTGAAAGGAAAACAAAATCAGGATGAAACAAGCATGTAATTCAGAGGAAATTATGAAACAAATAGTCGTTACCATTCAAAACCGAATGAAATTATGACAGAAAAATAGGAAACTGCTTCTACCTTCTTGCACGTCTATCATCCAATGGATCCAAACAATCTGTGGTTTCTGTGTCTCCATCAAGATCGTCATCATCTGAATCATCTCTTGAAGAACCACTTGTTGTTTGCCTGACTTGCACCCCTGACTTTCTTTGCATGGCAGGTAAGACTGCTGTACCAAGTGATCCCCCATCAGGCTTATTTTTTGCCACTAAAAAATCATGGCCAGTACTTATAATCAATTACAATCAGATGTGATAGAGTCAGTAATAATATAATGACACTAATATCCTGAAGAGAAGATACATTACCTCCATGAAACATCAAATCAATTGTTGGTCTTACCAAATATGTAATGGGAGAAAAATGCATGATACATGATGGTATTCCCAGCATTGATTTTAAAGCAAAAAATAATAGTTAATACGGATCATTTATCAACAGGAATCCTTTCACCAAAAATCATGATGCAAAACTGTTCAGCTCATAAGACTTAGAGCATGAGCATCATTGTCTATTATATGCCAACTCAACAAACTGTCAGGATGGCATCAATAACTAATAAATTCACTAGATGAACTTTTCTCTAAGGGGACAGGGCAGTTTTATCTCTTACAACAGGTGTAAGAGGTCCAGGGAGATTCGATCCTCATGAACCAAATTTGAAAAGAAACTAAATTTATTCTGTTTTTGTATCTCATACAACATTGAACTCGGCACTAGCTACACTACAGAAGCATATGAATCCTGGACTATGCAAATGTATAATCATTCGTATGTACGAAATGGCTTTAATATATTATCACCTGCCCATTGAACTTCTATTCAGGAAAAGGATATAGAAAACACATAAATGAATTAAGGTGAAATAGAAAGAAGTTTATGAATTGAAATAAAACAAATATACAAACAAACATAACAAGGAAACAAATGAAACCACCATTATACTATGCACTAATTACATGGAGCTCGTGGAGCAGGCCAATCATATTAACCGAAATCACCCAATATTCATATGAACCTGAACCGAGGAAATGAGATGAATTACAACTAATCGAAAAGAAAGAGTATGTCAAAACAATGATGAAAAGGAAAGGGGAAGAGCCTATTGCTACAATTGCAATCATGTAGATTTGTTACAATTAACTCTTAACATATTAAGAAGATATTGATAAACTTATGGAGGGTTCAAGTTGACTAAACAGCAGGAAAATTCGCAATTTGACAATCAAATCATCTTAATTGAAAGAAGAAACGCTCAATTTCTCTTACCAGTAGCTTCAGATCCCAACTGAGACGGCTTGGCAGCTTGTGTTTGGTTCTCAGCTAACGAAGATTTATCTTCTGGCTTCACATTCGACGCCTGCAAACACAAATTTTCAATTTTTTTTTCTTTTTATTAAAAAAAAAAAAGCGAAGAGAGAGAGAGAGAGAGAGAGTGATACCCTTAGAGCTACAGCAGCGGCACAAGCTTGATCGAGTCTGCTCTTGAGATAACTGTGCTCGTCTGTATAAACTGGAGCCGAAGGAAACGGATCCAACGGTCGAGGAACGGCTTGATCAGGATGAGGCCTCTTGATCTCCACCACGTCATCATCAGCTCTGGGCACCGAAGGCCGCGACACCTCGGGACCACCAATAACAGAAGAAATTATGTTGTGGCCAACCGAAGTCTCGCCGGGCGAGACCGTAACTTCTTCCAGAAACTTCTCCAGCGCCCATTCCGATTGGCTCCGGTTCATCGGAAACGCGTGAACCGGAGCCGGACCGGGAGAGGACGACGGCGACGGCCAGTAAGAGTCGGAGAAATCGTCGACTGAGAACACACTGTTCATCATTTCTTTCACTGATTTGTTTTTCTATTTATTTATTTTCTTTTTTGACCTTTCTCTACATTTTAACATTTTATGTGATGCCTTCCTTCGTCTCCTGGTTTTTGTTACTTGAGGACCTGTCCACGCAAACGCGTAATCTGATTGCGCCACGTTTTTTAATGTTTTCATTGGTTTGTACTTTAAAAACGTGGCATTCTGTGATTGCTATAGGTGAGATTATGTAGTGGTAGTTGGGGTAGGGGATTTCTTTGGTGGGTGGGTTGTACAGTACAGCGAAGGAAAAGACAAATGTGACTTG
Organism: Acer negundo; assembly: GCA_035582765.1. Taxonomy (NCBI): domain Eukaryota; kingdom Viridiplantae; phylum Streptophyta; class Magnoliopsida; order Sapindales; family Sapindaceae; genus Acer; species Acer negundo. Next base: position 18,573,799 of record CM069236.1, on the reverse strand, counting down.
GGCTCCATATAAATAAGCGGAGCCTTTTTTTGGTGACAAATTTTGCCTCGTCGGAGATTCCATCGTCGTTAAATCATACCGTGGATCACATCACGGATCACTCCACTTTAAGCGGAGTGATATATTTACATCTTATTATGCAAGGGTTCATTTGGGATAACTTTTACGTTTTAATCTTTCACAATCGAAGAAAAGTAAAAGTAAGAGTAAAAGTAAAAGTATGAGCTTTTCTATTACCGTTTGTATAGTGTATTAATTTCTAAAAAGCTTTTGAATTCATAAGAACTTTTATTTTTTTGAAGATAAGAAACAGAACAAATAAGGACAGAAACTAAAAAGGCGCATCAGTCCGGACAAACTTCTCAACGTAGGAAGGAAACGAATCAAACCAAAAGCCATCATTTGAAGAAGATATCGCCAATTGTGCAAGGCCATGAGCGGCCGCATTCGCAATCCTAGGATCAAATGCAATAGTAATAGCCCTGTCACAAATTAAAGGGAGAATATCACCAATAACATTTCCAATGTCAGCCAGATGCACAAGTCCCATATTAACCAAATCAACAACAAACTTTGCATCCGACTCCACCACCGTAGGAAAAGAGTGAGCCTCCACAGCTAACAAAATACCACGCAACAGAGCCACAACTTCAGCAACCTGAGTGGAGAAATTTGCTTGAATTTTCTGAGTGGAACACCTCAAAGTAGCACCAAAATGGTTCCAAATAATGACACCCACACCAATGCAACAGTGCCTGGAATCAATAACAGCATCCGTGTTAATTTTAAAGCCCCCCAAACTCGATTTGCACCAGCTAATAGCAAAACTTTGAAGAGGCTTTGGGATCATTTCCCATCATCGTTAGTAGCACGAAAACAATAGAGAAAATTCACCGATCACCCAACCACGTCATCATCATTCTGAACAGAAGGATTGTGCTTGGCCTGATTTCTCAGCCACCAAGCACGCCAAAACACAATACAAAGAAACTCCATCTCCTCACGACGAAGAATAGAGCAATCAGGTCATTTCTTCCTATGAAAAATATGAAAATTTTGCCACTTTACCTGAAGCTTCGAACATCCCCAAAGAGCGTGAATAACAGACTCAGGCTTTCATTTACAACAGGACAAGAAGGATCAATAGGAATACCACGTTTACCAGATTTGTAGCAACTGGAAGCCAATTCTTACAAGCCTTCCAAACAAACACATTTACTTTGTTAGGGATCTAGAACCTCCATAAGGACTTCCACCAAGACTCAATCCCACTAAGACCTGAAGAATAAGCAGACACACCCATATCGCAGCCAATTTTGTATCCACTGCGGACAGAGTACATTCCCGACTTCTCATAGTGCCATAGAAGGGAATCATCTGAATGCAAAGAACCAATAGGCAAGCTTAATATCGCCTCTGCATCCTCTTTGAAGAACGAGTCCTTAATTAGTTGCACATTCCATCCCCCTTTCATGGACATGAGAGAGCTAACAATGACCGAAGATCCTAAGTTCGGAGGAGAAAAAATCTTGAATGTAGTTGGTCTAGGCACACATCAATCTCCATAAATGGAAACAGAGGAACCATTACTAATTCTCCAACGAGAGCCTGACTCTAGAATGTCCCTCATACACAACAAACCATTCCAAATCATAGAACCCAAAGAGCTTTTTGTAGCCTGAAAAAAAGAGCAATCAGGGAAGTAACAAGCTTTCAAAATTCTGGCTGCAAGCGAATAAGACTTCGAGATCAAGCGCCAACCTTGTTTGGCAAGAAGTGCTTGATTAAAAATAGCCATATCACGAAATCCAAGCCCCCTACATCATTGCCCGTACAAAGCCTTTACCAGGAACACCAATGTATTTTGTGAGAATCAGAAGAACCTCCCCATCAAAATCTAGCACACATACAATGGATCTCATGGATGATGCCCTTCTGTAAACAAATAAGGCTCATCGTATAGGTAGAAATAGACTGGACCACAGCTTTTAGAAGCACCTCCCTACCTCCTGCAGATAGCAACATGTTTTTCCACCCACTGACTTTTTCCCAGACTCTATTTTTAATGCCATTAAACAGCTACGTCTTGTTTTTACTGGCAAAGCCAGGCATCCCTAAATGCCGCTCATGGCAATCAACAAGCTTAACACCAATAATAGCTGCCAGCAGAGCACCCTCCACATGTCCCACTGACTTACTAACACATAGAGCAAATTTGCTGAAATTTACCACTTGGCTAGATGTCACAGCATAGTCATCCAAAATACGTTTTATAGCCAAACAATCCCAACTATAAGCATTAGAGAACAATAAACTATCATTTCCAAAAAAACAAATGAGAAACAATAGGCATAGCCCTGATACATCTGAACCCTGCAATTAACTTCCTATCAACCGCATCATTAAGTATACTTACGGGGAGAGAGGATCCCCTTGCTTGAAACCTCTGGGCGGTCGAACCTGCCCACAAACATGTCCATTAATGAGATAAGAGAAACTAACTAAAGAAATGCACCACATTATCTTCTCAATCCAATTCTCTAAAAAACTCAACTTCACCATCATTATTGCCTGGAACCCCCACTCCAATTTGTCATACGCCTTTGACATATCGAGCTTTAGGGCCATAGAACCTTTTTTTCGCTTCCACCTTTTTAGCGCATGAAGACACTCAAAACCAATGATCGCGTTATCCGTTATGAGACAGCCAGGGATAAATGCGATTTGAGTCTCTGAAATTACCTCACTAAGAACCACTCAGAGTCTATTCACTAAAGCTTTTTCTACAATCTTATAAGCCACATTACAGAGGCTGATATGATGAAACTCCATCATACACATAGGCTGAGGGGTTTTAGAAATTAAAGTTATCAATGTTTTATTAACCACCTCAACAGAGTCTCCCTCGTTTAGGCACCAAAGATAGGCAGCATAACACCTTTAACCACAGTACCCCAAAATCTCTGATAAAACAAAGCCGGCAACCCATTAAGGCTTGGAGCTTTAGTGGGATACATATCAAAAGTGGCTTTCTGAACTTCATCGACAGTGAAAGGCCTATCAAGAAGAAGACGATTTCTCTCCAACACCTGTTGTTTAATTGTTCTGGTTACCTTATCAAAGTCCTCCCCAGAAGGTTCCGCAGAACATAACAACTTGCTAAAATACTGACCCACAATTGCCTCCATCTTGGCCTTCCCAATTTGCCAAGTCCCATGGTCATCCAAAAGACCATTAATCTTATTTCTAGCACGTCTGGCAATAGCTTTCCAGTGAAAAAACTTGGTATTTCTAGCTCCATTTTTATTCCAATTAGTCATGGTCCGCTGTCTCTAGTAGCATTCCTCTTCTTTAAGAAGTCGGTCTAATTTATTTTCTATGAGCCTAACCTCCTTCCAGAAACCAGATCCTATATTGGTGGTCGCCCTATTCAACTCACGTTACAATCCGTTATTTCTCTTTGTAGGCGTAAGCAATGGCGCATGTTCCACTCTGTAAGACCATCTGTGCAAACCCCAATTTTGCTAACAACATCAGACATAGAGCACCTACCAGAGGATTTTCCCCATTTACGATAAATCAAGAGTCGGCAATCCTCTTCCTTCGCCTAACACGTTTCAAAATGAAACCGCCTTTTCATGCGATTATTACCCTTATTTATTTCAGAATTAGATACCTCAAATAATAACGGTCGATGGTCAGACCGTCAAAATTCCAAATGCTTAACACTTGAAAATGGGAACAACTGATTCCACCAGAAGTTATCAAAACCTTGATCAAGTTTTTCTTGAATCAACTGATCACCAGCTCGCTTGTTCAACCAAGAGGTCTCAAAAAACCTAAATCCTCAAAGCCGCAGAAGTCAATATCCTCATGAAAACTATCCATCGAACTTTGAGACCTTACCAATCCTCTATCTTTCTCTAAGCCACATAAAATTTCGTTGAAGTCCCCTACACACAGCCAAGGCAAATTCATAACCCCACATAGATGCTTTAGAAGTGTCCACGAATGATGTCGAAGACTTGATTCTGGTTGCCCATAAAACGTCGTAAGCCGCCAGACCAAAGTACCATGTGAAACCACTTTTACAGCGATATAAGACTGAGTATATAAGAGAAGATCCACAGAAATATTATCTCCACAGCATACAAATACCCCCACTTCGTCCAACACTGTTCACAACCAATTTGCCAAAAGAAACAAACTTCACACGAATTATTTCTATAATTACATGAGTAACTTTTGTTTCTAACAAAATCAACACTTCCAGGTTATGGTTCTACTTTAAATTAAGCAGCATACGAAACACCCGGCCACTACCCAGCCCCTAGAGGTTCTAGACCAGGATATTCATTGCTTCTGGCAAGCCGGTAGAGATCGACTCGTTGATATCACTATTTCACTGTTAATTTCGATTGAAGACTGATATACTAAGCCAACAACCAAATTCATACTTGTATCCACCTCCACTATGACTGTATCTTGCTTCTTATCGATTCCGTATGTAGCACCTGACTCATCCCTAAAATCCTCAACATAACCACCATGATTATTCTCGACATGTAGCTCTACTAAATTCACTACCACTTCCTTCAAAGAAACTTCACTGTTCCCAGACTTACCAGCTCTTACCAGAGACTAATCATATATATGCACATTCCCCTTCAATTTCTTTTTATGATCCATGTTGTTTTTTTCTCGCAATCAGCTAACCCTCGTTTCCCAACTTTCATCTCTTTTTTATCAATCTCAGAGTTCTTCAAATCCCCTCGCCCAACCCGTTTCCAAGTTCCATTTTTTCGGGCAAGTTTAGTGGATACCTCCCCAACTGTATTATTAATACTTGTAGGCCCAATCTCTATGCCATCATTAACATCACAACCTTGCCAATCCACTATCCCTATAGAGCCACTAATTTTAACTCTATTTTTGTTTTGCACGTGTTCTCTAACCCTATGATTAGAGAATTTAAATATATGTTGATTTCCAACTACTTCGTGATTATCAAGTTTATCTATTTCTTTCAATTTCCCTCTAATACGGGGATTTGTCAATAATTGCCACTGAATCAACCAAAAAATTCTCTTCCAATCGTCCCTTTCCTTTTTCAACACCTTCCATATCCGAACTTGTTAGGTGATCACCAGAAATGGAGGTCGTTATCACCGTTGGCAAAGTCTCACCCATTTCCATTAAAATTCCAGTCCGAGTTATCACCATATCCTTGCTCTGACTACCAGATTTTTCTCAACTATGTCCTACAATTGGTTAGGGAGTCAAGACATGTCCATTTTAAGTCGTCCGTACAATAGGAGTGATTGCTTTCAGCCAAGCCCCATATGGCAACACATTCATGGCACCAACATCAGTACATTCTATTGTCCTATGTCCCAGTTGACCACACCGATGACAATGTTCCGATAGCCGTTCATACCTAAGAAGCATTATTGATTCCTCTCCATCCCTAAGAACATCCACCTGTAGAATTTGGCGTAATGGTTTTGCCACATTAATCATCACAGGAACTCTCAAAAACTTGTCATCACAATCCCCCGATGCACCCTCATCAATTTCCTCAACATCGCCAATCATGCTTCTAAGAAAGTGACCGATTTTTTCGTCATACACGGTAGTGGGGCATTATAAATCTAAATCCAAAACGATGCCCTGCAAACTTCATGTTTATTATGTCCCCTTCTTGTTTGGTTCAACCAAAACAATAAGGAAGTTATCAAAGCTCCATGGTCCTCCTATTAGTACTCTCCATTTATCCTCTAGATTTTGAAAGTGAAAGGTAAATATATTTTCACTCACTACTTCAATAGTGATCCCCTCCCTTACCTTCCAAATCCTTAGCAACACCCTCTTGAAAACCTCACGGTTGATTAGTTAGTTCACCAACACCTTTCCAACCAGACTTAGGGATAGCTTTTGCGCACCATCTTCCTTCAGACCACCCTCTAGTGTATGTACAGGTCCCTCAATTTCCTTTAGTGACATAGCGCACAGAGCGCTGCAACATCATCTGCATTCATCATAACAACACCAAGTCTCACCGAGATCTGGGAGGAACAAAAAATAAAAAATAAAATAAAATAAAATCCAGACTGCTCTCGTTTTAGGGTTTCAAAGAAAACCTAAAAGAGAGATTGAAAATAACTGGTTTAATTGTGTAAATCCATAAGAACTTTTGAGACGGTTTGGTTGGAATATTTTAAAATCTCTTCTAACTATGAATCACGTTTTTACCCTTCTAGAATAGCTTTTAAACCTATTTGGTTGGAATTTTTTTTATTTATTTTTGGTTACATTTGTAATTTAATTGAAGTAATTAATATATGTATATTTTTTCTAATAGAATAAATCAGAAAATAGTAGAGGTCAACATAATTTACATCAAAATGTTCCGGCAATCAAAGTGTTAATCAAAATATTAACAATATAAAACCCTGATGATCTGTTCTCAATTTTTAAACCCACCAAAGAAATTTCAAAATTTAAACACAAATTGATGGATGTAGAAAACATTAATATGCTAAGGCACGGCACAAGGGACAGTGCCCTTCAGCCTTTTCAGTTCTTCAAGATCTTCACACCTCCCTCAAACACGATCTCATACTTCCAAACGTTTCCCACATTTCCAAAAAATCTCCGCATTGGTTAAATCCCATTTGGTAACCATTAGAAATTCAAGTCATATCCAGCAAGGCCATCACCTCACTGCCTCTAATGGTTATCTTCTCGTGTGGGGCGTTTGTTTCCATGCTTATGTCAAAGGTATGACATGAATTTGGAGATGCCAAACAACTGAAACAACAGTGGACAGAAAATTAGGTTTTTATAGAAGTTCAATGAGGTTTTTATGATTATCAAAATGCACAAAAAAGTATTGAGGTCATATAAAAAGCTTCACGAGCCACTCGTACATTTTGTATTGACAAATAGTTAAGTGAGGTTGCAGCCAAGGACCGCCCAAACCAAGATTCATTTGATTGCGACTCATGAACTAGAGTATGGAACAGGCAGAAGGATAATTTCTGAAATTTCTCATAGCTTCAACACTCTACATAATCAACTGACAAAATCATAGCTTCAACACTTAAATATATTATAAAACGGCAAGTAATTAGACTCACTACCAAAGCGTTACATAGGACCAAAGCATTGTTTTATTTTATTGCAGTATATGCTGTAGGTTAAAATCGAAGACTAAAATCCAATCCCATATAATTCTTCTCATGGCAGTGCAGATATTAAGGATTTCGTAAAATTTTCTAGTTCCTTCAATCCTTCCTCGGGAGACTTCGCTTCACCCAGTAGTTTCACCATAGCACTCCCAACGATCACACCATCAGCTCCCCATCCTGCTATCTGTAGCAACATTTCAAATTCCGTAAAGAATACACATACATATATGCAAGAGCAAGTCAAAACATAGAAGGTTTATAATGTAAGACTTACTTGTTTAACATGCTCAGGTTTTGATATGCCAAAGCCAACTGCTACAGGTTTATCTGTTGCCTGTCATGGTAAAATAAGGCATGAGACGTGGTATATCTTATTTCCATTATCAATAAGTAGTTTTTTGTTTAAAGGCTGCAAAATGTATCAGTGCGCTGCCCTTGGACATATTCAGAATATCATACATTTGGAATGCATATCCTAATGGGTAAATCATACCAACTTCCCTTGAAGTATCTGAAAATAACAGCTAAAAATCACAAATGGATTTTTACACACACCACTAATGTTTAAATAACAAAAAATCAAAGGGGTAGAAAGAGAAGCTTGTGCAGCCTTCAGCTGAAGGTAGATGCTCGCGCTAGCCTCCTCTGTGCGAAGGGGAGGCTCGCTGAACCTACCTCAAGGTGGGCCTCCACCTTTACTGGTAGGAGGCAGCTACCTCCTTCCAGCAAAGCAGTGGAGCCTGTGTATGCCTCCCTGATTTTGTTTTTAATGTTATTTAATAATTAATAATTACTTTATTGGCAAATCTTTTTATTGTACAAAGGGTAAAACTGTTCAATTAAATATATTTTAACTTTTTAAAGGGCATCATGATCATTTTCTAAACAAGAAGGGGGGTCTTATTCGTAAAACCTATTTGTGATTTCCAGCTGTTACTTTTTGATACTTCAGGGGGAGTTCGTGTAATTTACCTTATCCTATATAATCAGATCAATATTATATAGAAGATTTATGCTTGGATGATGAAACTTATTTAATCATGAAGCAAGCTCATCAAAATGAATATCATGTCTCTGGATTCCATGAAATGATGTGTAGGCATTTACAAATTTAAGACAGAAATTTTTGTTCCTTGTGAGAACTAAGATGAATAAATAAATAAATTATGCCTGGTTAGATCTAAAAGGCATCTTTAGTATTTTTATTTATAGTCTATATGGTTTTCTCGAAAATGGTAGACTATAAACAACATTAGGAGTTAGGACACAACCGATTCTAATAATTTGCATGCTAGTAAGTGTTTCATATAAGCAGTTATGTGAGATATCTAACTGATAGTAAAACCTGATTACAAAAACAAACCTCTTTAATGTCCTGTATAAGAGCTTGAACTCGGCTATTAATAGATACACGGGCACCAGTAACTCCAATTGCACTTACCTACAGTTCAAGCACATACAAAAAATGATGTTAAATTTTAGCCTGATCTTAATCTTTCTTGGAATAGAATACAAAAGAAGTTATGCAAATCCCAATAACATGATAAGAGTTTGACTACAGAATGATCTTACAAGATAGACAAATCCCTCTGATGCTTCAACAATGGCTTTCATTCGATCTGTAGGAGTAGTGGGAGTTGTAAGCAGTACCTTTACCAAACGATTAGAGTAAATAAACAGGATAGAATATAAATTTATGGGGAAAAAGGAAAAACATAGCTCAGCCACTAGAAAATGGGGTTTAAAAGAATACAACACATGGGTCAGAAATTCTAATGATGAGTTCAATTATGTCAGAGTTCATTAAATTTCATAATTTTGCCTTTAGAAATCCAAAATAAACTTTGATGTCACTTGAGTATCTGTTTAGTCAATATTGAAGATAGTCAAACCAAGTTTAAAAAATTAGTATAAATAATATCCAATGCCCAAACATCAGGAAGCATCAGCTCTGAGATAAACAATCCGCCAACAAACAAGTTTGATTAACAAATAAAACCAGATATTACTTCAAATAATTTCAGACAATTGATTATGTGCAACTATCTTAATTACGATATTGTGAAAGCATCATCCTCCCTTCTGCTTCTCGATGCTTTATAGATGGTTTCAGAATTTGTGGTTTTACAAAAGTTAAGTTGGCCATATTTTGAGCAGTATAGTAAAGGGAAACTCATGCTGAACATGCTTTATAGTTTATCCAGAGGTGAATAATAATAATAATCGGCGGAGGAGGAGGAGGCACACCAGCTCAAGTTTATGTTTTAAGGCTTCCTTCCTCAAAATTTCAGTCTCCTCTAGAGGGACATCTGGAACCACAAGCCCTACAAAATAGTACGGAAAATTGTTGTTAAAATCACAGTAAATAAATGGTTAAACAAGAGGGAAAAGGATCAGAATTATTGGATATAAAACACATGCATTTCACCAATAAGTATAGCCTGCAGAGAGTAGATGTTACTCATTCGGGGCAGATGGTTTAGTGAACATTATAATTTTTAATTTCCTCTTGCTTTAGTAAAATAAAATCCAAGAACTGGCATGCACTCAGAGAAGTCCGCTGCTACTGGGATGGAAGACCATTTTTTCTGTATACTATAATTGGCTTACAACTTAAATGTTGCAGAAGATGTTACATCACTTTTGTATGTGACTATCACTAACCTTACAACAGAAACCTTTCACTGTTTCTGACAAACCCCAAATAAAATCAAACTGGCGAGCAGTAATAAGAGTAAATATTATAGCACAATTAGTGATCTATATAGCATAAAATATTAGCAGCTTGAAATGTCCTTTCAATTTCAATCACCAGTCATCCCTAATATTTTATGCTCGTGATGAGAGAATAATAACCAATATTCTTAACAATGAGCCAAAAACCTATATTTCAATCACCAGTTATCCTTATATTTATGCTCATGATGAGAGAATAATAACTAATATTCTTAACAATTCAGCCAAAAAACCATTCCAATTAGATATCACAGTCATACGATCTATCACAACAGAATGGAACAAACAAACAGTATTGTTCCATTGAACACTTAATGCCTAGGTACACACATCGTCTCAGCTCATTGATCAAAAAGATGATTAATATAAGAAGCTTGCAAAACAGATCAAATAATATCACAGTTGAAATCCTAAAGCTGATGCAAAACACAACATGTACATTACCATGTATGCCAACATCTTTTATAGTGGACATAAACTTCTCAACTCCACGCTTAAGAATTGGGTTGTAATATGTGAACAAAGCAATTGGACAAGATAATTGTGGAACCACCTATCCAGTCAACAGTGAACACATGATGAGAAAATTTAGACTAAAAAATGAGAATTAATGCATGATAAAATTTAGACTCAAAAAATGAGCATGCCATTGAATGATGCTCCTACTTCATTCAGCATAGAAAGAATTGCATCCAAGTTGGTCCCTCTTGCCAAGGAACGTGTCGCAGCAGCCTAAACAAAAATACATCCATTAATTAGAGAATATGAAACAAAGTTTTAAATGACAAACAGTACTATAATCAAACCTGAATGACTGGACCATCTGCTAAAGGATCAGAATAAGGGACGCCCAACTCAATTATGTTGGATCCACATGAATCAAGCACCTTCAATGCTTCTGCAGTGGTTGAAAGGTCAGGATCACCAGCTGTGATGTATGGAATGAAGGCTACCTTCACACAGAGTCATGGTAATCAATGTTAAGTTTTCGGGTGTGAAAGAAAATTTTCTTTGGGAAAAATGAAAAAGACTACATGATGTCCTACATCACCCAATTTCATTCACGGACAATATAATGGCAAATCAAATTTAGGTGAAGATAACTACATTCTGTAATCAATCAGATGAATAAACTTCTCCTCAATGCTCAAACAATGAGAAACCAAATGCATTAAAGGAGATTGGCATCTGTACAATATTGTAAAATATTTTAAGAAGCACAGTGATTAAGTTTCAAGAATTCTCTATACAGTTGAGTTTCGGAAATTTCTAAAAATTTTATACTCAAGTGGCAAGGAATTTTATTGAGGAACTTTAACAGACTACATATTAGCTTTGTTATATATCCCCTAAAAAGTTCCATCTTCATAAGTCCTCTTCTAGTTTTCCATAATTGTTCGGCACGTTGAAAGACATAGTTGTTAAATAATCGGCCGAATTCAATACCTACAAGAATCCATTGTTACACCCTTGCAACTTGTTTGCCTTAGAAATCAACATCATCTGTCCACAAAGCTATGAAAAGGGTACGAAAGTCTCAAATGAAAGGTCAAGGATGATAATTTCACATATGTACTAGCTGAAACAGAGTTACAGTTAATTTTGCACCACTGGATTTCTATAGTTAATCATAGAAAAACACAAAATTTGCTCAACCTTTTCAACAAATTAAAGTACTATGAAACAAACACGGAACATTCGCATAATGTTATGTCTCATGGATTAGCTAATTCATTTTTATGACTCATCAATGTCATCAAGCAAACTCTTTTAAATTGAAAACTATCCAAAACCAAAACCCCATGTTAAATTAGCAAGCCCTATTACCCAATAAAGAGAATATAAAAAAGAAGCATACTTTGCCATCTTGTTTCAATCTGGTGAAGGTTTCAGCAAGACCGAGGACACGGGAGGAGGTGGTGAGAGCAGCCGTTGCCATGGGAGCGAATGTTTTGGTTGAAAGAGAGGATTTGTGAGAGGGAAAGCGAGAGAGAGAATAGGTGTCGGGTTTCTTCAGTTGGAGGAGGCTAGTCGTGACTTTCAAAGCAGCAGCCATTGTTAGTAGATCGAATCAAGTGGAGACATGAAGATGGGTTTTTATAAGAGACTAGTAGAGGTTGAATGGGCCACGTTGGATATGCTTCCGATTTCCAACGGACTTGTTTTGTTAAGGTGCTTTCACTTTCCAGTCCATTTTTAGCCCTTTTTGGGAACCAAAATCCAAAGAGAGTTGGCACTGGGCAATTGGTTTTGCCATGTTATTATTACTCATCACAATCAGTGGGACAGGATCATCTAATTATATATTTATATTTATAAATTACGTATACTCCTACAATCCAATGGTCACCGATTATCCCCTACATTATGGTGTATTGGTGTTGTAGCAATAACTTAAAAATTATAAATTATGGTTTTGTGCCGTAAATTTTATTTTTTTCTCTATTTTTTCAATATTTAATTTTTATAAACCATCGTAATAGAATCTATCGACTAATATTGTAAAAGATCATGCTTGGGTACTAACTGGTCAGTATTCAAGACATTGACCCACTAATGGGGTGTTGGCACATTGCATTTTTTTTTTTTTTCACTTTTTACATTTACATTACCTCATTGCATTCTTCCAAAATGGACCACGTGCCAACACCCAATTTGTGGAGTCAGTACCCAAGGTACTGACCAATTAGTACCCGAACATTGTCCTATTATAAATGTAATATCCAATGCTATGTAGCACGGATACGGGGATACAACAAATCTCCAAAAACTAGGATACGGATATGGTATAAGAAGCCAATTAAAATAATATATAGTTATATTCTTAAAAATATAATATATGAAAACATAACCAATAATCCATTCAAAAAATATTCTCAATAAACATGTCACAAAATCCATAAGTCATAACATATTACAAAATATAAATATCACAAAATCCATATGTCATAAACACAAGTCATAACATATTACGAAATCCAAATAAAATATAAAAATAAAAATAAAAACTCATAAAACATATCCTTAATTTTTAATTAACTTCATTCATCATCATTCACATTGTCAAAGGGTCTAAATAACACAACTCGAATGAAATAAAACCCTAACATGTATGTTTAAAATAATATGATTTTGACCCCTAAACTTTTTTAAATTGTAATTTGACCCCATTTTTTACAAAAATAATTGAAAATTTGTCCAAAACGTATTCTACACGTGTCTTGGCCATATCTCATCATTCTCTCTCAAAAAAGCCAATGGACACACCAAAATGAGTGTCGGATAGGGACAAAACTAGATTTATGTTCTAGAGGGGCGTCATGAAATAGTGAGTTAAATCGATATATATCTTAGAGATTATATTAAAGAAAACATTAATTAAAAAAAGTTGTTTATATTTTAAAACATTAATTTTTTTCAGTAGTTGTTGAAAATATAATACTTTTTTTATTGAGATTAATTATCTTAATTTTTGCATTTTTGAAAAAACCTTTAAGATGATCCTTGAATAATAATGAAAACACAATATTAAATAAATAAATAAATAAATAAGAACAATGCTTGCTATTTCAATGCATATCCCAACTTAAAAATAAATAAATAAATAAATAAATAATTTACTTAAATTCGGGGTTTTTTTGTGGGAAGAGGGAGGACTCGAACCCATAACCTATGGTATATATGTGAGGTGTATACCAACGGCACATGACCAACCTCATCTCAACAAAAAAAAAACTTTATAAAAAAAACAAAAAAAAAATTCATATCTCAACTTGTAACTTGGACAATTTAATCCATATAAATGTGACAATTGAAATAAATCATAATTAATATGAATACATTTGTCAATTGGCACATCACTAGTTGGAATAAAAGTTGAAATATAAAGTTAGCAGGAGGTCGAGCATTACTCTAAAAATAATATAGACTAAAATTTATGGTCATTAATTCAAGATTCAATAACAATGTTTAAGAGTTTGAAAACATATACATATACATATACATATACATATACATATACATATATATATATATAAGAGCTATAAAACAAATTGAAATTTAAATTGTTCATGCATACATCTTAGTGTTTTTTCAAATAATGAATCATATGCAAGTATATTTTAAAAACTTTTGTGCATAAACTCCAACCTATATGTTTGATGAGTAAGCCTAGGTTTTAAGCGATAAAAAAATTGATCAAAATCTTGTAAGGACTAGAGTCGAAACGAATTACATCTAAGACTCTTGGGTTCGATATTTTTGAAGCTGAGTTCACTTTGAGTGTGGAATTGCAGTCTGTTGTGATGTAGCATCTTGAGTACCATAATTCTAGCATCCACTATGTGGTTTTAGCATGCATGTGTCTACATTTTGGCGCACTCAACATGCATCCCATTCTATAGTTGGCTCCGGAGAAATACGGTTGTGGGTGTCGTATCTGTAAGCCCTCACGAGACTTCACTCGTCCACTAAAGTCGCATAGGGGTTTAAAAGGCTTATGACACATGCTAAGTGTCATCGTGTCATCCATGAAAGTGGTGTTGTTTATGTTTTAGTTTTAGTCCTTATGATAGTTTTTGTGTGTGTTTGTTCCGATTTTGCTTGGGGATGAGCAAAAGTTGGGTTTGGTGGTATTTGAAAGTTTCATTTTTACACTCGGTGTAGCCCTCGTTTCCCATTTCTTTGTGTTTTTTTCTCAGATAAAACCGAGTATTTAATGGTTTAAATAAGCTTGTGCACGTGTTTTAGCTTTCTAGGCGTGTTTAAGTGAAGATTTTGAGGATGTTTTGAAGATTTGAAGACTAAAGAAGGCCATACTCGGTTTTGTTTCTCAGATAAAACCAAGTATTTAACGGTTTAAATAAGCTTGTGCATGTGTTTTAGCTTTCCAGGTGTGTTTGGGTGAAGATTTTGGGGATGTTTTGAAGTTTTGAAGACTAAAGAAGGCCATACGCGTACATGCGTTGAAGTGTACTGTGCATCAATCGCGCAAAAATCACAGAGAATTGTCGTGGTTCGTTCGTTCGTTCAATTGAATTGCACAAGTCAACTGTGAAAAGCTTCCAGAGGTGTGCCACAGTACATGCGTTGAAGCGTACTGCGTAAACCGTACAACGAAAATAGTATAGAGACTTTCCGCAGTACGTTGAGTTGAATTGTACCGTGCCCGTTCGGCCTACTAGCTCAACATTTCTATGGGATTCATGCCTTAATTGTGCACACCTAAAAATACCTCATCTTCTCTCATGCTCTCAACCTCTCTACCACTATTGAGCCAAAAACACTCTAAGAACACGTTTTTACAATTTCCTCCATCAAACGCCTAACCAAACATAAAACACACACCATCTAACCTTAGATTCACCATCTACACTTCATCTTAGAGCAAATGAGCTGAAGGATAGATTGAAGATAAGAAGACAACAAGCAAGAAAATAGGGAACTTCATCACAATTAGTTTCCTCTTAAACTCTTATCTCTTTATTTCTTATATTAGTCATGTTTAGAGCTAAAAGCACATCTTCTATGTTTATCTTTTGTAACATGAACTAATTTCCTTAAGATAGGGCCAAGATGGACCCTTTTCCATGATTATTGAATAATGACCTCCATTTTTATTGAGTTGTGTTGTGATTGTTGAATGAGATTTTATGTTCGCAATGCTTTTGAGTGATTGGTCATCATTTGAATGATTTTTTGTTGTTGTGTTATGAACCGAAAGACGATGCACACAACGTGCTCGATAAAATTCTCAATGCATATTTAGTAAGGTAGAAATATGCGAGCCTTGCATATATGACCTATTTTGTGTGCCATTAATCTCAATGAGTTCATATGCATTTCTTTTAGTCATCGAAAGATAGATTATAGGTGTATGTGGATATTACCGTTGTTGCTTGAAGGAGAATAAAGGTTATATAATAGGGTCAACACGGGTCTTCACTTTCACTTGCATGATTTAATGAATTGGTGGTCTTAAATGTTCAATAGGATTGGTTAGGTGAAAATGTGAAATCGGTACCCTAGATATATGTGGATATTACCTTTGTTGCTTGAGGGAGAATAAAGGTTATAATAGGGTCAGCATGGGTCTTCACTTTCACTTGCATGATTTAATGAATTGGTGGTCTCAAATGTTCAATAGGATTGGTTAGGTGAAAATGTGAAATCGGTACCCTAGATATTTTCATAGTTTAAAACACATTTGTTTCCTAAAATTGCTTTTAGTCAATTGATAGTTTAATTTGCATTTAGTTAATTTAAATTGTAGTTGTTCGATAATCATCACCATCCAATTTTTGATTGTCCAAATAGTAGTAGACTTAATCAATTTCGGTACTTAACAACTCAATCCTCGTGGGAACAATACTTTACTTACTATATATATTGCATGTGCAGGCCCCGTACAATTGCGGGTAGCTTAAGCTTGTGTCATTACCTTTTTGTATTTGAATTTGAATTGTTTTCATATTATTTTATATTTCCATTTAGGATTTGGATCCCCTTCTCACCTTATTTTTTCCTCACATTGTTTTCACCTAAATCAATAGTTTTGATTAATTCTATTTTTGGTAGAGTAAAGATATAAAAATTAATAAAAATAATTTAGACAATTGATTTATTATATTCAACATGTGTCAATGTATTATAGAGGTGATGATAAGGTAAGGACTATAAATGTAAGGAGAGGATCTAAATCCATCCATTTGAGATTTGACATAAAATCATAAACCTATAAATAGGTTCTATTGGAATAGAATTAGCATGCTAATTAATAAAAGGGAAAATTGCTCTAATATCCCCTAACTTTAGGTAACATTGTATCAATAGACAGAAGATCATTTTATTGTATAAACCTTCCTTGGATTTCGTAGACCAAACGGTTGACTAACTGAAAGTTAACAGTGGAAAGGGTAAAATGGACTTTTTCAAGTATAACATTAAATAAATTAAATCAAAAATAGACCTTAGGCCAATCATAACTAGACACATCACTTATCCACAATTTAAGATTAATTTAAAATAAAAAAAATTCTCCTCTAAAGAAAAAAAAATGCTTAAACAAATAAGATCTTTCCAGATCTCTGCTCGAAGATGGAGCACTTCCTATCTCCATCAGATAGAGGATTGCTCCATGGAGACGGAGCTCTGAGATATTTCCAAAAAATTACAGAGTCATCTTCTTCCATGATGTATGTCTCGGACTCGGACAAATCAATGGCTGCATTGACTCCGGAACTCCTCTTTGGGTTCATGATCTTCATCGGCATCTCTCTATCTTTCAAGAGATCATAGAGATGGAGGCTCGGACAGGGGCGGACCCAGGAAATATTTACAGGCCGGGCTAAATTATATATACATATAATTTTTTTTTTCCTTAATACACACTAAAAGTATATAGTCAATTCATTAGCTATCAATTGTTGAATTTATCTATTTTTGTTTAGTCAATATGTTATAATATTTACTTGGTGGCTCACAAACTCTCACATTGAATTGTTTAGTCAATACATTTGAATGTTTAATCAATTACTCACAGACCCTCACATTGATTTGTTTGTTAATATATATCTTGTTTTTAAATAGATTCTACATATTATGAAAATTTACTATTAATAATGGTTTAAATTGTTCAAACTAACAAATAGAATAAAATGAAATGAATCTAAATTGTGCAATCAAAAAATTGAAATAAAAATAAGGAAATATTATATGTAAAACAAGCATAAAATAATACTTTTTTCAATTGTGATTGATTGTTTGTAATTTTTATTATCATCTTTTGATTTTAAATTAGAATAACTAAATGAAATAACTTATACTAATGGTAGGGGATGTTAGTGTAATTATAAGCAAAATTTGCATATAAATACAATTAGATCTAATATCAGAGGTGTTTATGTAATTTGTCATAATACATATAATTTTTTTTTCTTTTGAAAGAGGGCTGCCCGGGCTACAGACTGGGACAACCCTCTCATCCGCCCGCCCTGGGCTCAGAGATGGTGCCATCTCTAAATTTGATGGAGGCCCTCCATCAATCTTTTTCCTGATTTTTTTGTAGTGTTGATCTGTTGCTCCATATATATATATATATATATATATATATTGTGTGGAATTTGTATTGATGAAGATGGAAGCACATGGATCTGGATTTGAGATTGTATAAGATGAAGATGAATTTGTGTTTGAATCCGATGAAGAATTAATTTATAGAATAACTATGGAATATGTATTATTATTTTTTAAAAAAATTAATTTAAAAGAAAGAAAAATTGAAAAAAAAAATTTGGATAGAGATTGATGGATATCTCTAGAAGCCATTGATCCATAATGAAAAAAATAAAAATAACAACAAAATCGTTGATGGAGATTGGACCACTTCCACACGCCATGGATCCAGAGAGATCTCCTCCCCTCGCCTCGAAGTTCTCCTTGCCACGAACTCCTCCCCCTTCGCGAACTCCCATCTCTCCTAACTCTGTCTCCACCGATTACTCAATTTTCTCTGACAAACTTTACAGACACAAACACAAACACCTAGAGAAACACTCACCTCCAAATTGGACTCAATGAGGTGAAGCAACTTTTTATAATCGCCTATTTGAAGCAAATTTCCAAATCGTTTTGATCCAAAATGATATTTCAAATCATCTCTTTTACTACCCAAATGAACTTCTCTCAGAGAGCTACAACAATCAAGACTTTTACCTATCAAAACCCACCTCCAAGATAAGGAGATGGAGATATCTCATCCATGGAGATCCAATCTCCCCATACTTCTTTTTTTCTTCAATTTTTCTTTTACATGTTTTTGTTTTTTTGTTTGATCTTCATTTTGTTTTTTAGTTCTGTTCTTTTTTAATTCTATTTTAATTTCATAAAAATATTTAAATATTGTAAATTTATATTCATTTACTATACGGTAGTGATAAATGTGATTTTTCAGGCTGAAGGTCAAGGGTAAATGTGACTTTTCAGAAGTTTAGGTTAGTCAACAGTTAGTTCTAACCGTGACCAACGAAATCCAAGGGAGGTTTGTGTATTAAAATGATCTTCTGTCTATTGATCTAAATTCACCTAAAGTTAGGGAATATTAGTGCAATTTTCCCTTAATAAAATTATTCCTCTCTTTTAGCTTTTAATGTTCCTACTTGGACAACTCATTCATTATCCTCATAATTCACGACCAGTCAAGTCTTGCTTATTTGGAATCAATTGAGTTTTCTATTACAAATTTACATTCTCACTCATGCCTATGTAATACTGCAATACATATAGGTCATGTTGATACTCTGCATTGTATAGCATTGAATTAGAATGTATTAAACAGTATTGTATTGGATTTTATTATTCTTACACGATCTTTTATGTTTTGTGATATTATGTATTAGACTATATTAAGTTTTACAATGTTTGGATATGATTTTTGTTTCCAAATATTTTGTTAACTAATAAAATTAATACATTTTTAGAATAAAAAATAATTTTATAAAGTATATATTTGTTGCATTAATTTTAATATTCTTATTATAAAATTGATTTTTTTTTAATTGAAAAAATTATATTATTAAAATTTAAAAAAATTAAATAATGAATAAAAATTATTGAAATTAATCTTCCTAAATATTTTTAATACGTTTGAATTAAATAATTATTTATATTTCATGATACAACACAAGTTTGTTATATTTATCTAATATAACAATTATTCATGATTTAATATTTAATATTTGATTTAGAATTTATAATAATAATAATAATTGTTTTATTTTATTTTTATTTTATAAAATTATTATCAAAATATTATAATTAATTTTGAATTTTCAATACTTTATATAATTATTTAATCATTTATATAATTTGATATGAAAAAAATAATAATAAAAAAGTTTATCTCCAACTTTAATACAGTTTAAATCCACGGTTTCACTATGTATTGGATAGTACAGTGTCCGATGTATTCGAAACACTGTTTGCATTAATTAATACAATACAATATAACTGGCCAAACACATGTATCGTATTACATTAACGTTAAACAACCCAAAAATTTCGTTCAAATTTCAATCCAAAGAATGTGGCAAGTGGTTTTTCATTAACCACATAATCTCATATTGAATGCGGTGATGACAACCCACTTACCTTATCATTTGAGTTAATTATTTATGTCGTATAACATTACACATTGTATTATGTAATACATTTTAAGTTTCTAATCCAATACTATACGAGGAAACAAACAAGCCCATATTGCACTGCTGGCTGATGTAAAGAGTTGCGATGGACTCACAGAAAATGCTATTAGACAGGCCCAATTAAAAAATCGATTGATACTCATGGCCCAGTCGCTTATTACACTTCTTGTTGAGGTGGATTTCTTCTTAGAGGGATGATATTTGCACAATTGCACCCCTCAAATTTTGTTTGTGCACCCTATATTGTTATTAATTTTAAAATTTTATAATATCTTTGAGTAAAATTAGTTTTATAATCCTTAAAATCTTTGCAATTAAAATTAATTTAATCATAAATTAAATTGAAACTAAAAATTACAAAAATGAAAAAGAATTGAAAAGGGCAAATATGGAAGAAGTCACATGTTTTCCATCTCTCTCCAATGTACTTCATTGTCAGTCTTCTTATCATATATATAAATATATATATATATATATATATATATGTGGTCAAGCTAAATCAACTTAAATTTATGACTTTTAATTTTGACTTCAACATCTCAACCAATGTATAATATAACTTCATCAGTGCGTTAGATGTTGACCATTAGATTTACATACTTTGACTCAAAATGTATGTACTTGGTAAAGCTTCTCTATAATCAATTATCCACATGCATTTGTACTAATATAGTTATATCAGTGCACACCGATCAGAACGAGATCTTATATATATATATATATAGTTTTTCTATTGTCAGTTATAACCGATATAAAATATATTAGTTGCTTGCATATGGATCATTAGATTTAAATGTTTTGACTTGGTTGCATGCACTTGTCAAAACATCTTTTAAATTTTGACATGACTACATGCACATGTCAAAACATCGTTTAAAAAAAAAATTGACTTCCACATCTCAACCACTAATTATGGAGAAGTTTTAATAAGTGCATACACTTTGAGTTAAAATTATGTAAATCTAATGGCCCACATCCAATGCAGTGATGAAGTTATATCAGAGTGCAATAACTAGAACATTTTTATATATATATATATATATATATTGGTTGATATATATATATATATATATTAATAAAATAAAATAAAAAATATAAGTAAGTGAAAAAAAAAACTTAATAGTAAAAAAAAAAGAATATTAATTACTTACTTATATTTCTTATTTAATTTAATTAATAATTCAATTTTCCTATTAATTTTAATTAATATATATATTTTTAAAAAGAACAATTTTCTTGTATTTTATTTTTATTTTTTATTGATTAATTCTATTAACAAAATTAAATTGGATGGCCACTAGAGTAGAGCTTTAATTAAATTGGTGCCCACTAGAGTAATTTTCTCTATAAATAGTTATTTACATCACACTGTTTATCAAAAATAGTTATTTTAAAACGAATTTTCTACCTAATAGCCGTTTTGATGGATGATCAGGTAATTATTTTATTATTGTTTTATAGGGTGCAACTGCTGCAGCATCACTATTCTTCTTATTTATTTATTCATTTGTTTACTTTTGGGTGAACCTGATCCTGAATGGAGCGGTAGCCGGTAAATCCAGCTGCAGCCAAAATAGTCCACAGTTCACACTGACAATACATCACGAGACTCTTAGCAGGTGAGAGAAAAACAATACATGCAGTTAGTGTGTTTGTTGTTGTTGTCCGACACCGTTTCACACTACTAAAAAGTAAAAAGTAAAAACCAAAGGAAGAAGAAATGGGTGGATATGTAAATATTGGTAAAAGACAGGCCCTTTTAAATAAAGAAGACCGTTTTTAAGGAGGATAAAGTCATCCTCTTTTCGCGTCTCTTTGTCTCTACGCTCTCAGTAGTACTCACCAGACATCAGTAGACCAAAAAGAAGAAAAAGAAGAAAAGCTAAGCAAAGTAGAAAACTTTGATTGAAAAATCCCTTTTTCCTCTGTCACATTCTTGCATGTAGATGCTCTACTAACTCGATCACATAACTCATCCCTCCAACTCGGACATGGCCAACAACCCAAACGAAGCTCCGGGCGATGATTTCTTCGAACAAATCCTCGGCATCCAAAGTTTCGCTTCAGCTGACTCCTCCCTCACCGCAACCGACGGTGGATTGGCTGCTACGGCCGCGCCGATGATGCTTCAGCTCGGTTCCGGCGATGGCTCCGGCCACCTCTCCGCCCTCGGCGGCGGGTTTCACGGACAGGTTTTCCCCTTAGGGTTGAGCTTGGAGCAAGGTAAAGGAGGGTTTTTGAAGCCCGAGGAAGCCTCGGGAAGTGGAAAGCGGTTTCGCGAAGAATTCATTGATGGTAGAGCTTCTACAGTCAAAAATGTAAGACTGAGCTACATATTTCCAAAAGCATAAGTTAAATCTTTCGTTAGCTTGTTTCTTTTTCAATTTTCGTTATTTGACTAGTCGGGTGGAGAAATTTTTTTTTTCTTTTTAGGTGTTTTAGTAATATTAATTCCTGAGTTAATTTAATATTTTCTTCCAGTAATGTTCAAATATTTAGAGCAACGAGCATGCTCCACAAGGAGATTACTGGGGATATATAAATCTTTTTATTTTTTATTTTTAATATCTATTTTTTCTAGGTTTTCTTCTTTCTTCTAGATTTTTTTAGTATGTTTTATTAAATTGGATGAGGAGACATGGAAAAATGACAGCTAGAAACTTGCAATGGTTTGGTTTTGGAGGTTACTGTTCTGGGATTCTATATTATCTACTTGACAAGGAAGACAATACAAGAAGGGTCGTTTAGAGTATTCAAGATATGATAATTAATTGGGAATTTAATACTAAAGAACTTATGTTAATTTTAAGGCCCGTAACATGACTGTTTCCTTACTTATTAGCAACTCAAGAGTGGGATGTCACTCGGAAGACATAGGGATTTTGTGATGTTATAGCGGTGATTTCAAGTTAATATTCTGATTCTTCCTTGAGTCAAAATCTTTTTCATGATGAAGTGCGGTAGTTGGGGTGAATTTGTCTATTTTCCTAGAGGACTTCATTTTGAACAATTAGATGCTTGCTGCGGCCCTAAAATTATGCTAGTCTTGTGGTTTAATGCTTCTGGAAAAGTACATCTCTACTTATTTATTATCAAAGTGAAAAAATATGTAGGAAAGTAGATATACAGATTTAGATAGGCAGATAATAAAGTTCTAATAAAAGGAATAAGAAGAAGTCTGTAAGCAGATCGGGACATTTTGAGTTTCTGCGGGGTCTATATGAAATATGGTAAAGTGATTCCACATACAGGCAAAGTTATAATTAAGTATAGGTGAAGGTTTTTTAAGCCCTCTTTCTCATTTGGTGAGGGAGATACTGCAAGATGTTGACAAGGTTACATTTATTAGACACATATTACCTGTATCTTTTTTGCAAATAACATTTCTGTTCTCATAAATTTATAAGTGTTGTTTTCATCTGTAATCCAGTTTTACCTTGTAATATAATCTTGTTTTTATTTCCTATAACAAATATATAAAAATATATTCTGTTTTTTAATTCTATTTAATTTTATTTTATGGAAAAATAGTTTGAAATCATCCCACTAATCCTAGAGATCTTGTCTACATCACACTCCAACTGTTGCATCTTGCCACTGTGCTCTTCTCCTGGCATCTTTGCATTGCTAAATCCTATATTGATGTTCTACTTTTTGCTGGTTAATGTTTAATTTTTGCTACTAACGCGATCACAGCCATCAGATTGGTCCTTGTTCTTTCGCCACCTTCTGTTCTATTCTTTACTTTCATTCTTTTTCCTTTTTTCTTTTCTTTGAGTAGGGTGTTATTGGTGATTAAATTGCATCATTTTACAGGTTTTTCATGGCCAGCCGATGTCCACACCTGTTGCTTCAGCACCACAACCACCGGCAATGCGCCCAAGGGTACGAGCTAGGAGAGGGCAGGCCACTGATCCACACAGCATTGCTGAGCGGGTAAGCTGCTGCGACTATTAAATGCAAGAACATTCATCGATTGCTAACACAATAAAATAATTGAATCCATGATAACTTTAGACATGGGCATAGGTTCAATAAAATAAGGCCTCACAAAGAGAAATAAATTTTATATATACAATTTAGACCCAAATTGATGGGTTAGTATCAGCTTATCCTTGTGAGATGTAGTCTTTTAATTAGAATCCATTTTCTGAAATATCCTGGTTTTGTGCTTGTGTGGACGATTGAAGGAATAGTTATATCATCCAATTGATCATGTAACCTTTTAATAGGCCTATCTCTTGGTGTGTGCATGCATCGACATGCTTGTGACGGTTTTGGGTTGATTAGAGTGAAACATAGTCTTCCGATCATTAGTTAAGTATTGCTTCCTATCCAAAAAAAAAAACAAAAAAAACCATTTAATGATATTATGAATAATGAAACATTAAAACTATATTGACAGGCAGCAAGTTTCATAAATTTATTCTCCTTGAGAAAATTAGTAAAAAGGTCCTCTGCATGAAGTTTAGGATTATATGTAACTGCATCAAGTTTCAGGCTTAATTGGATGGATTATCAAGTAGAGAACATCAGAACTAATCTCTGTTCTATCCAGCTCGTTCCATGATATTCTGTCTGCAAGCAGTTAACTTATTCTGAAATTGTTGAATTAGGTATCTATGCCTAATTGTCTTTCAAACAGTTAGTTACAAGTATGATTTAAACTGCAATCTTTATTCAACTTAGAATGATGAAGTTGTTAATCGGTAGGTGTCCACACACATATACTTATAAAATGTTAGTCAGTAATCTTTAATTCCTAATTGTGATATTACACCTCGGTGTCCTATATTCTCTTAATTTTGCATAACTTCATTCATTTTCCAGTTTCCCTTGTTAATTATAGAATCACCCATGATTTCTCCATTTGGTGCAGCTGCGCAGAGAAAGAATAGCTGAACGAATCAGGGCACTGCAGGAACTGGTTCCTAGTGTCAACAAGGTCAGCGTATATCTCTGTATCATTTCGTTATTTATTAGCAAAATGGGATTTGTGTTTTCCTCCTCTTTGGCTCAAGCATTCTGCATCTTATAATTGTTTCTTGTGTTGGAACTCTAACCATAGCTTATGGATACTGGTATTCTTTTTCTTTTTTTTTTTCCTGAGGAAGTAACAAATAAATGAAGACTTTCTCCTAAATTAGAAGGAACTGTTATCTTGAAATCAAGGTACCCTAAAATAGTAAAGGTTATAAAATTGAGGTTATAACAATAAATTATCAGGTCTGTGCTAAACACTGTCAGCTTGCCTCCCTTTTGGTTCACCCCCTGCCTGCTGATAAGTTGTTCTCCATCTTTGTTTTGTTATATTTCCATTGCACTCTTCTCAGATTTTATATTTATTGTCTGGTATTCCATATATCAGAAAATGTTCTATTGTTCACATATGTTCTGTCTGCAGAGTAGAACTTTATACTGTGGAATTCACAAATGTACTGTGGTGCTAATATGCAGCTACCCTTAGTGGTGAACATATATATATATATATAGTTCTGTAATCTAATGACAAAATGTACTGCTTTTTAATTGTTAGCTTTACTTGACGGCATGTACCATCAACTTGTATTGAGTTTTTTGTTTTCTCTTTTTTTAATAGCAAATGAAATTACGATGACTTTAAGATTTTAAAACTTAAAACATTTGTGCCTGTTTGGGAACCTTGCTTTTTCAGAAAATTTAGTTTGTTCTGA
The DNA here is from genome assembly GCA_035582765.1 of Acer negundo. NCBI lineage: Eukaryota > Viridiplantae > Streptophyta > Magnoliopsida > Sapindales > Sapindaceae > Acer > Acer negundo. The sequence continues at coordinate 18,547,981 of CM069236.1, read as the reverse complement.
CCAAGAAATGACATTTTGCTAAGCATTCTGTTTATGATACTTGTTCTCATTTGTGTAGACCGATCGAGCAGCAATGCTTGATGAAATTGTGGATTATGTGAAGTTTCTGAGACTACAAGTTAAGGTAAAATAATCCTATTTTTCTTTTGGCTTTCAAAGTTTATAAAGGGAACCTAATTATGTTAATGCAAGTGTCAAGAAGGGTCCGTATTTTAGGTGGTGTAGCATATTTTTAGACAATATAAGCTTGAAGACTTCGAGTGATTTGGCTCCCTTTATGCCCCGGGTTAATTATCATTTTATTTTTATCCGGTCATGTCGATTTGCAATAATTTGCATTCACTCAATTCTGAACACATTGCTTTGAAAAACTTAGATGTTTGTCTGACAATAATGGCACAACTACCAAGACTCCTTCCATCCAGTCCAAACAAAATTCTAACATCAATTTAATTGTTAATAGTTTTTGATGTGTTCAGCATATCCACACGTGTTGTTCTATACAAAAACTTTTTTTTATTCAAAATTGTATATTTCAAGGAGTCATCAATGTCACAATTATCACCGATTTGAATACAAATACAGATCAATTATTGAATTAGATTAGTATCACATCATGTATCACATTATGAAGTTGATTCCTTGAAAGGTGTATTATGCGACAGTGGGTGGACTAGTCAGTTGTTGTAGAAGTGAGTTTGCCACCCTTTGTAGGAAATTAAATTTGCACACCAATGGTCAATTTAATGTATAATCTTATTGCTTTTATTAATATTTGATTGATCAAATTGACAGGTTCTGAGCATGAGTAGATTGGGAGGAGCTGGTGCAGTGGCTCCACTTGTAACAGACATCCCACTATCATCAGTTGAGGTATTAAACAACTAATTATATATATATATATATATATATATATATAGATATCTACAGGGTAACAGATACTGAGTTGAGCTTTCTTCTTGCTCTCAGGATGAATCCGGTGAAGGTGGAAGTAACCAGCCAGCCTGGGAGAAGTGGTCGAACGATGGTACAGAGCGACAGGTAGCTAAGCTCATGGAAGAAAACGTCGGGTCAGCCATGCAGTTCCTTCAATCAAAGGCTCTTTGCATAATGCCCATCTCACTGGCGTCGGCAATTTACCATACGCAGCCACCGGATGCCTCTTCTCTGGTGAAGCCTGAGACTAATCCCCCTTCATAGATCCTGTTCTAACATGGTCTCAGTCAAGGCCCACTAACAGGTCAAGGGGGGTCCCACACCGTATTTGTCCCGTTACAATCCCACAAAAAAAAGTTTTACTCAATTCAAATTGCAATCAAAGTCAGATGCCATAGTTGTAGCTTTATTTCCTTTCTTTACAGCTTTTGTCAAACAGGGTTCGATGTCAATGCCTAAAAAAAAAAAAAAATACAGCCAGGCCCTCAATGTCTTGCCAAGTTACAAGTAAAAGGAGATAGAGGAATTGTCAAAGCTTCACTTGATATGCTCTGCTTTTTAGGCACCAATGGTGGGGGTAGTGGAAAATGATGGAAGCGCTTTTGTAGTGGGGCTTTAATAATCTTTTGTTTTTGTTAGTGGATTGTGGGACCTCTTAAAAGGGTATAGATAAGTATATAAAATTGTAGAATTGTATGTAGAGGAATGGAATGAATGAAGTAGAATGGATAATGGTTGGTTGTTTGAAAATGTTGAAGTCCAACAGAAAATGATAGTGCTTACTTTGTTTAAGAGGCGTGGGTTGTGTTTCAAAAAGTAATTTGACTTCTTTTTCAATTCTCCTGAATCATTATTGGAGCTTAAATCATTAGAGAGAGAGAGAGAGAGAGAGAGACTGAAGGTTCGGCTTAGTTAATCTAAAGTAGGGACTGGTTTTTAATTCTATACTTCAAAAAGATGATAAAAAAAGATTCTCAACGGGAATGGATGGTCATGATAATACACAACAAATGAGAAGTAAAATCACACAACTTATTTTTTAATACATGTAATGTTAAATATCTATTTTACTTTCAAATAAGAACAAATTACACTAAACTCCCTTGAGGGAATTCAAAATCTATAAGCTCTGCCTGTAGTCTGACTAATTACATCACTAAAATTAACATTCATGATAATTGTAGATCATCTTCTATCACTAACAAAACTTACCAACTGCAGATTACAAAAGCAAAGCTGATCAAAGTAATTTTTTTTTTATTTTTATTTTTTCTAAATTATCCATTTATTCATGTAAACTAGAAGATGCACTTGTCTACTCCTGATTGTGAAATACTAAATAGAACATAACATGCTTTGTCAAAGTCTACACAAACACAGCAGCTTTGCGATAATATGAAAAGAGTTCCTTATTAGTCAACAAAACAAACTACCTCTCATCTTCGCTCATGTAGTGTGTAAATTTTCTTTTAAAAGCTGCAAAGATGTATGAATTCAACATGTAATCACTGCCAGAAAATATCATAACACATTCAGCAATTATCTAACTCCATGTTATCACATTTGAGATTTAGGGCTCCACACCATTACAGCAGTCCTTGTAGAATACAGGAATACACTCTGCATGGAGAGAACAGCTAATAAATTCTTAGCTGTTTTGATCACTAAAAAACAGCGACTGTTTAAGAGGCAGCACTAAGGCAAGCATACTACTGTCCACAGATTTGAGCAGAGCCATCCCCAAAAGTATCCACATAATTAATCAAGTTTTTAAATAAAATGAGTTGGTATAAAACTGAACATCCACCAGAAACCAAACTGGCAGATATGATAAAAAAATTTAATGGTTGAGCTTAATCAATTCAAACAAGAGCATATAACCTAGACAAGCCTGTTATCATCCAAGCTTTGCATTATTGAAGACAACATTTAGCCAAGCTTTAGCAGGCCTCTAGATCCCGGCACGGGGGAGGTTTTGGTTCACTTAGCAATGTAGTATTCCCTCCTTCTGGACCACCCATGATGCGCTTTGGGTTTTGGGTGCCGGGCTGAAATATAGAACAGAAATAAAGTTAACAAACAAAGATATAACATTACTAAGAGGAAAAAAACAATTGAAAACCTAATATTTTCCATCCAGTTTCCTTACCGGAAGCTTCTCCCCCCTTTTTAATATGTCAACTATTTCAACAACTCGTTCTGGGGTGACATCTTCCTGCATTTTTACATAAAAATTTGTCATAAATTTCCAAAAACTTATGATTACTTGAGCACACAAACACAATAACTTGGCAAGAACAAAGGGATTATCATTGACCCACATAATAATTGTATGTATATCCTTCGGATCCATTGGAGTAATCAGCAACTGTGATCATGGGAGCATTTACACAACAACCCTGCAGAAAACCAACTACATCAAACATGCACTGCTCAATTAAAACAATTTTGAATGATTACAAGTATAATTATGAGACCTATATTTCCTCTCTCATTTTAGTATAATACATTGTGATCTAGGGTCTCATGCAAATGCCACTCTAGCAAGAGCAAGTAACGATAAGTGCAACAAGACAAATGAGTAAATTCAACCAGAATTATCTAGAACTTCTCTGGTCCAAGCAAAAGGTGCTAAAACTAATGAAAATAAGCAGTTTCAGAAACACGTGATGAGTTACCATGCATTCCATTTCTCCAACAGAGAACAAACCATCCTTAGTTACTTCTGCATATCAAAAATAACATTTTCTCACTTTTCACATGATATTTCAATTTCAAAAATCTAAGGTGAGATGAAACACATCAAAGAACAATGTTGTGTAAACCCACCATTGCGCTTCACTCCCAAGTGTTTCAACAAGGCATCTTCAATTTCCCTTGAACCGCGTATCATACAAGGTGTTGTGCCACAAACCAATAAGTGGTACTTGCCTACCTGAACATCAATAAGGTATAATTATGCAGGTGAGTTTCAACTTGCGTAATAGAGAATGGTTGATGCAAAGGCAACAAACAATATGTAAACAAAACATTCTCACCTTTGTTCGGTTGAACATTGAATAAAAAGTTGCAACCTCATATACACGGATAGGAGCAACTTCTATGACCTTAGCCACCTATCAGATCCATCAAAATTAAATGTTCAATTAAAAAAAGACATCCACGTAACCTTTTGCATCCCAAAGGAAAAGGAGCAATTTTAAGATGACAATGAAAAACATCCTTAAGAATCATTAAAAAATTATCCACAGTAGTAACTTGTTTCGTTACTAGGAGTTCCATGCATTTTTGCCCAACATACCGCATTCATTGCTGAAACAGGTAGCCACCCTCCATGTTGCTGCTGTGCAAGATCTAGCAATGGAATGACCGCGGATTGCTTGTAATTGGATGGATAATGGGATATTATCTCCTTAACCTGTACATGCATTGATTAGATACGTATATAAGAAAATAGACACTAAAATGTTACCAAGCCATGCCAAAAATACTTTTAGTAAGAAACCTATACACAACAATAGCCTATATACAGCAGGCTTGGACCCATTCCCCAATTATTAAATACCAAAACCCACCCACAATGGGGCAGGTTCCCGCAGGGCCTCATCCCCGTGGGAATTTTGACATCCCTAGGAGTTAAAGATCTGTAAGAAAATCATTAACTATCATCAAGGTCAACATAAATAATTTAAGAAGTTATCTTGAAGGCATCACAAGCACACAGATAAGACTTCATGCATTTTGGTAGCATTTTTTTTTTTTTTTTTCTTATTCAACTTATTTATACTTACTGACAATATATAGGTCATATGATGATATTGTTAATCTACACTCTCCGTCAGCTCATGACAAAGTAGTTTACATGACATAACATATAAGAAATGGAAAAGGATTTCTTTTGGTAAGAGAATAATTATTCCCTCTGAACTTACAGCACAAGTAGAATGCCTACTGGAGCCAGATTATTACTCTTGGTCCTCAAAAGAATCCTTAAAGATGAGAAACAACCACTGAAAAGTTACAAAAGAAAAGAAAAAAAAGGCAAGATACTCCCAGGCGGTCCTCTATAAGAAAAGTTGTAAAGGATTAGTCCCATTCTTTTTTAGTTGGCCTTGCAATGTTGCATGCAGCATGAAGTGCCCAGGATACGTCAAGTCAACAGTTACTTTGGTTTTATTCAAAATGGGTTACCAAACTGGTGTATTCTTATTCCAAGTACCAAAGGCATAAAGTGAGAGCGAGAGACTAGCAAATAAAAAGTTAAGATAAGTTCCGGAGCAGCTTTCAAGTTTCCATTATGATGTGCTATACCTACTGATCAAAAGTCATTATACATTTATCAAGTTCGAAGTCCACAGCAGCCAGTTGCCTATAGTTCTAATGGAATCTACTCTTTCCATAAGAGCTATATACAAGGACAGGTCAGAGTCCAATAGCACTAGGAAGTGGATGTTATATAACTTACGATTTAAATATGCAAAGTATTGTTCAAATATTCTAACAAACATATTATACTCAATCCAGTCCTGGATTTTAGAACCATCATGTGCCAATTCAAAGGCCATATTCATGCATAATATTAAGGTATATCATATAGCACAGAAAAATTATCTATGAGAATAGATGACTATATGGTATATCAAAAAATGCAATTTTGCAATGAACATGATTCCTTCTTCATGTCTGTTTGCTTGTTTATTTCTTTATTTTTTTTTCCTTTTGGCAGCAGTAAGGCAGAGAGGATTATAACTACAGTGGATCTCCAATATATATATATATATATATTTTACGTAATTACCGATTGTCGAGTATTGGGATGGATGAATAATTTCAAGGCCTTAAAAATGATGAAATAGGCAACTTAACAAGTTGACTAGAGTCGTACGGAGGTTCTAGCTTTAAAGAGGCATGTTTAGCTCACTATATAGCAGGTGATGGACATGAGCTAGTTCCATAGTAAACCCAGCCAAGCTTGAAAAACCCAACATCTTACTGATACGATCCTACAAATTTTATTATGATATTTAGTTTATTTATTTTATTTTTATTTGTATAATTTATTTTATTGTTTTATTTTGTTATTTTGAATTAGTAAATAATATTTAGTTGTGGTAGACTGGTTCAGTTATTTAGGGGTTGTGGGTTAGTTAGTTTCTTAATTTTAGGAGATAGTTGAGCACATATATTGTATATATATATATATCTTTATTTCATTAATGAAAAGCACTGGAGAATTATTATTTGCAACATTTGTGTTGTATTGGTTCTTCGAAACACAAATATTTGGGAGGTTTAAGGTTTCCTCCAATTAACCTATTTACTTTCTCAAATTTTCTTCTATTTTTGAAACTTTTAATTACTGACATTTGGGTTTGTAACATTTGGTATCAGAGCCGGGCAGCATGGCAGCAAAGCAAGAGACTATGTAGCTAATCCTACAAGAGATCGATCATATGAAGAATATGCTGAAATACATGTCTATTAAATTAGAAGAAAGTCTGTGCAAGATTGAAGAAAAATTGAGCATGTCATGCAAAATTGGAATCATCATCAAATGAAAATGCTGCCAAACATTTAAACAGAAATGAAGAAAACTCTACATCTTTGGTTGAAAGTCAAGGTCTCCAACAATGTAACCACATGGCGATTACAATTTACGATGAAGGTGTTCAAAAACGCTGCAAGGTAAAGTTAATCACTTCTAAAATTAAAAATTATCTTGCAAACAACAACAAAATAAGATGATTGAAAAACCGTACAACTTGAGAAAAAATGAGTTTTCTCTAAAGTCCAAAGGTGGATGTGTTCCTAAACATTTTCACAACAAATTCTCAAAAGTACTACAAGCTAGTGGGAATGAAATCAAGAGTGAATCAAGGGAGCATTTTCAAAAGATGTTCAAGGCATCATTATATTTAATTATAAATTGGAAGCGAAGGAGACAATGAATCCATTCAAAATCTTTCATCCTTGAGGACAAGGATGCTTTTAAGGGGGAAGGAATGATACGATCCTACAAATTTTATTCTGATATTTAGTTTATTTATTTTATTTTTATTTGTATAATTTATTTTATTGTTTAATTTTGTTATTTTGAATTAGTAAATATTATTTAGTTGTGGTAGACTGGTAGTGGGTTTACGGGTAAAATGCTGATGTTCAAAATAAGGATTGATGCAACAATCACAATAACAACTAAAAACCCTTTAACTCACTGTTTTATTGAATTCATACATTTTCAACAATAGGAATTTATTAGCTTGGGAAAGTGCATCTAATATTCATCCAAGAATACTACATTTTCGTGATTCGACAAAAGAGGGCATTGCAAATAATCCATTTTTGCATTTTATGTGACTAAACCCTATATTTTATTCTCCATCTATCAACTATGATTCTACTTCCCTCCGTCCTAATGTATATATAACACAAGAATCATAAAGCTAATTTGGAAAATTCAAAAGCTTTCAATGTAGAACTAGGGAAAGTGTGATTCAATTTGAACACAACCAGACAAACTACAGTTCGCAGAACATCTAAAAATGAAGTAACTTTATGAAAGTGTTGATCTTGTTAAATTACACAAACAAATACGCATTATTTGAACATTCGAAAATTGAATTTTGTCACTGACCTTCTGTTTGTTAGATTCGCTGAACTCCCATGGAACATCTGGATTGTTATCTGGAGAATCAATGTGCTTCACCAAAAAAAAAAAAAAAGCACTCAATAAAACTCGAAGAATTAAACATTTAAAATAAAATCAAAGAAATCAATAGTCAAAACTAACGTAGTTCAAGGCAGTGGAGAAGGATCGAAACGCCTGCATAGAAAAAAGTAATGGAAAAAACAAAGAAATGACTAATGAGATCGAAGAGGGGTGTTTGGAGGAGAAGAAAAAGAAAGAGAAAGTGCGAGAAAATCGAGAGGAAAACCTGAGATGGTTGACGGAAAACTTGACGGATCTCGAGAAGGCGCTTGGATGCAAGACGAGCTAGCATTTTGGAGGAGTTAAAAGCTGAACCAGAGAGTGAGGCCACAGATTTGGGACTCAGACCATTAACCTGAGAGAACTCAATCAATCCCAGGCCAGCTTCTGTGTTTCTATCTTTCACCGGGTGCGTACTGCGCACAACGCCTATTTTATTCCTGACTCAGGCCCATTATTATACTTGGTTGAGATCCAGCCCACTAGAGTGTTGTAACATTAAATACAGAATTACTGACACGAACGATTTTTTATTTATTTTAAATATTACAATAATTTGGGATTTAGGAAAGGGGCAGACTCGGACCCACAACCTCATGGTGTAGGTGTAGGTGTAAAGGGTAAACCAGACAAATTACTGGATCAATCTCATCTTTTCCGGACAAGAGCGATTTACCTCATCTAATAATGCATGTTGTCCATCTTTCATTATACACACATATAACTTGATTACATGTGTCACTACATTTTTTGTTCGCATTCTACAAACACACACGTGCATCACAATTACTTTTGTATTCATACGTATCTTATTGTTTGAGTTCAGTGAAGGACCAGTGGCTTCTCACTTCTTACAACGAGCCCTTCAACGCCCAGGTGAGTCACTAATATTCCAGTCTGTTCGAGGAGAGGCTAGAGGCACATTACACTTGCTAAGGGCTCCTAGCTAACTAAGCAAGCCTCTAGACTAGTAGCATCAGTGGAGGACCAATGGCTCATAACTTCTTACATCTGGCCCTTATCGCCCATGTGAGCCACGAAGGTTCCAGTCTGTTCGAGAAGAGGCTAGAGGTACATTACACTTATTGAGGGCTCCTAGCTGCTCAAGCAAGCCTCTAGACTAGTAACATCAGTGGATGACCAGTGGCTCCTTACATTAGTATTGAGATCTTCAACGCTCAAGTGAGCCACTAAGGTCTCAGTCTATTCAAAGAGAGTCCAAAGGCTTCCCACATTTGCTGAAGGCTCTTAATTGTCTAAGCAAGCCTCTGGACTAGCATCATTTACCGGTGGCTTCTGACTTTTGCATTGGACCCCTCAATGCCCAAGTGAGCCACTGAGGTTCCGATTTGTTCGAGGAGAGTCCAAAGACTTTCTACATTTGTTGGGGACTCCTAATATCCCAAGCAAGCCTTTAAACCAGTATCATCATCAGAAGATCAGAGGCTCCCATCATCTTTGCTTATGGCTTATATACGCCTAAACAAGTGGAGCAACGAAGTCAAGAGGATTCTAGAGGCTTATTTCAATTGTCGGGGACTCTTAACATCCCAAGTTATCTTCTGGACCAGTGTCATTATCAGAGGATCAAAGGCTCCCCTACTTTCGCTCAAGGCTTTTCTATGCCTAAGCGAGCCTCTAAATGGAGCTGTGTCGTTTGAGTGGAGTCCATAGCCTTATTAAGGTTACTAGGGACTCCTAGGCAGCAACATCTTCAAAGGATCAGAGGCTCACCTACTTTCCCTTAAAGCTTCTTTACACCTAAGCGAGTCTTTAAGTGGAGCAGTTGGTTTGTGAGGGTCCAATGGCTCACCATATCTTCTAAAGGTGCTTAGCTGCCCCAAACAAGCATCTAGGCCAACAATATTACTTAGGTGCTAGAGGCTTAAACATGAGAAGATCTGATCGAGAGACCAATCTACAATAAAATGCCTAGTCTTTATAATTTAAGTTCATTTGCATAAAAGATATGATCCTTACCTTGAGAAGGGTCCAGTCCCCTCAATATGCCTTGAGTTGGGTATTGTTGCCTCAATAAGAGATGCAGAGTCGTGACCTTTTTTGCCCGTTGTATCTAGGACAGTGAATCCCCTATGGCAGAGGATCTGATCTTTACCTTAAGAAGGGTCCAGTCCCCTTAAGATGCCTTGAGCAAGGGTATTGTCCCCTCAAGAAGGGATCCGAAGTCGTAGCCTTGGTTGCTCTCCGCATCCAGAACAGTGAATCCCCTACAACGGAGGAATAACCCTTATACCTTAAGAATGGTCCAATCCCCTCAAGAAGTTCGTTGAGCTGGGTATTGTCCCCCTAAGAAGGGATCCGGACTTGTGGCCTTGGTTGTCCACCGTATCTTGAGAAGGGTTTAGTCCCTTCAAGAAGTTCCTTAAGTAGGGTATTGTCCCTTCAAGAAGGGATCCAAACTTATAGCTCTAGTTGCACGACGTATCCGAGATAACGAATCCCTTACTGCGGAGGATCTGATCCTTATATCTTGAGAATAGTCTAGTCCCCTTAAGAAGCTCATCGAACAAGTTATTGTCCCCTCAATATGGGATTTAGACTCGTGGCCCTAGTTGCCCACTATATCTAGGATAATGAATCCCCAACGACGGATGATCTAATCCTTATACCTTAAGCAGGGTTCAGTCCCCTCAAGAAGTTCCTTGAGCATGGTATTGTCCCCTCAAGAAGGGATCTAAACTCATGGCTTTGGTTGAACGACGTATCCGAGATTACGAATCCTTTACGGCGGAGGATCTGATCCTTATACCTTGAGAATAGTCTAGTCCCTTCAAAAAGCTCATTGAACAGGTTATTGTCCCCTCAAGATGGGATCCAGACTTATGGCCCTGGTTGCCCACTGTATCCAGGATAGTGAACCTCTTAAGATGGACGATCTGATCTTTATACCTTGAGCAGGGTCCAATCCCTTAATTATATTTCTTATACCTTGAGAAGTGTCCAGTCCCCTCAAAAGAAGATCCAGGACAGTGAATCCCCTACGACGATAGAGAATCTGATCCTTACACCTTTTGAAGGGTCTAGTCCCCTCAAGAATAGTGATAACCACAAAATTTGGTCAATTATCTAAATGAGAATTCTCAAGGAATTTCCATGTGAGGACCCCGTTTTTTTGGGCCTCTCCAACCTACTGGATCTCCTCTAAATTAGATCAGCACCGGGGTATTGGATCCTTTAAAGGGAGTAGCTCATTCCATATGATTTATGGGCTGTATTCCTTGAGAAAATGTGGGTCAAAGTGAAAAGGACCCATCAAATTTGAATAAAGAGAAATTATCATTTCCCCCCTGAAAAAAATTCTCTTAGAACTATTAGGACACGGTTTCATCATATTGGCCATTAATCCCCCTAATTTGGAAATAATGGGCACCGAACCCTTTCTCTGACGGTTTTCATCCAAAATTTAAATTGACCATTACTGTTTAAGGGTAATTTGGTAATCTCAAATGTGGGAACATGTAGGGTAATAAGTGGTGAGGGTTAAAAACGTAATTTGATATTTATAAAATAAAAAAAAAAGCAAATGAGTGGAGGAGATCAAGCCAGGTCACTCATCCACCCATTATCTTCTAATCTTCTTCCATCATTCGAATCAACTCTAATCTTCTTCCTTATATACTTTTTCTTTTCTAAACCAACTCAAACGCAAAATCCAAAACCCAAAATCCATTTTCCTCGTCATTGACAACCACCATCAACCACTCATAGTCGCCGTGCAACGGATTCAAACGATGGAGAGAGAAATGGATTCAAGAGATGGGCGGTTAGAGATGATCGGCCATCGTCCTTCGTGCAGATCGACTGGCTCCTCCGTCTCACGCGCAAATGGATCGGTTTCTCACAAATTGATCTGCTCCTCCGCGCAAGTAGCTGTCGTGAAGGAGACGATCCTCTAATGGCGTTGGAATGACTCCACTGCCAGTGAGTTGTTTTTATTTTTTTGTTCCTATAAAAAAAATTGTTTTATTTTATTGAAAAACAAAATAAAATCTGCCATATTTATGGATTAATCTGGTGTTAGTGATGATGATGATATGTTAATCCGTCCATATTTGTGGGAATTGTAGTGTATATGTTGAATTATTGTGTTGGAATTTTGTGTTTTGTTCTTTAGGTTTACTGTTAGTGATGATGATGTTAATTCGTTTTTTTTTTTCCTTAAATTATTAGATAATAATTTAATTTATATTTTTCCTTTTGAAAAAATAGATAATAATTTAATTTATATTTTTAAAATTAAATAAATAATAATAAAATATATCTCCACCATCCATCTCAAAGATGGATGGTGGAGATCCATCTTCTTTTTCTTAAATATATTTTTTAATTTATTATTGTCAACCGAAATTGTCCAGCGGGGTGAAATTACAATTAACAACTTTAAATGACCACAATCAAAATTGACCACGGTCGGAGGGGTATCACGTAGTTCGATACCTGTGTGATTTCCGGTAAAGCTAACTCGGTGCAACAATGGTTAAAACAAGGATAAACAACTATATTATATTATGAGAAGGGAAAATACAATGCTTTGATTATCGCAACACAAATTCAATACGAAAATACGGCTTTCAATTGGTCACTGTAGGCAAAGTCTGACACAATTGGTGATGGAGGTTTTGTGTGTGTCGATAAGTAGAACAAAGCTGTAGTTTTAGTTTTTTCAGAACCATTTTTCTTCCTTTTCTTTATTGAGTATAATGTTGTATATATATGTCCCGTTTCTTGCTTTGCACTCCTATAAATTCGGTCTAGGGTTTCAGCAATTATAGGACTTCCCTTGACGATCAGTGAGAATGTCGTGAGAATTTTAATCTCTAGAATCAAGTGATTCCTTCTAAGGAGAATTTTGACAAATTTGACTTCGTTTTGACATAGAACTCTCAAGTGGTGAGAATAAGTCCACCTCTTTATTGATTAACGCTGTCGTCTTAGCATTCCTGTGTTGGTCTTACCTTGGTGGTTTCCTTGTCTGGTTATTTTAACTGTCTGATGAGCTAGTTCTAGACGATGTCAAGGTATCTAGGTACCCCCGCCTCTTACTGGATCGTGATTTCCACTGATCTCCTGGTCATCTGGGTGTCGAGATATTCACTAATGCCGTAACGGGGTATCAAGGTGACACAGTATCGGGATAATTATCCCTCATCCTTGCATGTCGCATATATTAGGGAACTATAGAGGAAAACTAGAGAGGAGACTAAATATGGGTACTAGGGATAATAGACAGTGTACTAGGGACCGAGTACCAAAGATGACAGACCAGGTACCAAGGACGACAGACAGGGCATTAGGGACCACAGACCCGGTACTAAAAACCAGAGAACAATATCAAAGCCCAAGCGTCCATCTCCTCTCCTTACCCTTAAGACCCCGTTGGGGGGCACCCGTACTTCCAACTAAATAACGTACATAAAGTCCATGCGACAATTTTTGGATAACATTTTGGCACCGTCTGTGTGAAGTTCACTAGACCAACGAGGCTTCATTGTCTCTACATGAGCGTATATTTCTTTATTAGTTACATATTGTCATGCTAGTGGCTCCTCTTCGTTTGTACCGGGCCACTCAACACCTTAGTGAGCCACCGAAATCCCGATCTGTTCGAGGAGAGCCCATAGGCTTACCACATTTTTTGAGACCTCCTACATGCCTAAGCAAGTCTCTAGAGCAGCAGCATCGTTGGAAGACCAGTGGCTCCTCACTTTTTATGCCGAGTTGGTCAACGCCTAAGTGAGCCACTGCAGTTCCAATTCGTTCGAGGAAGGTCTAGAGCCTCATTTCAGTTGTTGGGGACTTCTAAGATCCCAAACATACCTCTGAACCAGTATCATACCAGTGGTTCTTCTCAGTTTGTATTGGGCCACTTAACGCCCTAATAGCCACTTAACGCCCTAGTGAGCCATCGAAGTCCCGATAGGCTTCCCAAATTTACTATGGTCTCCTATATGCCTAAGCAAGACTTTGCAGCAACAATCCTGATGTGAGACCAGTGGCTCCTCACTTTTTGCACCGAAATGATCAATGCCTAAGTGAGACGCCGTGGTTCCGATTCATTCGAGGAGGGTCTAGAGCCTCATTTCAGTTGCTGGATACTTTTAGGATCTGTAACTTTTAGGATCTCAAGCATACCTCTGGACCGGTATCATGCCGGTGGCTCCTTTTCATTTGTATCGGGCCTCTCAACACTCTAGTTAGCCACCGAAGTCCCAATCCGTTTGAGGAGAGCCTAGAGGCTTCCTATATTTGCTAAGGTCTTCTAGATGCCTAAGCAAGCCTCTATAGAAGCAGCACCGCTGTAGGACTAGTGGCTTCTCACTTTTTGTACTAGGCCGGTCAACGCCCATGTGAGCCACTTAGGTTCCTATTCATTTGTGTAAATTCCAGAGCTACATTTCAATTGCTGGGGGTTTTGTGATGCCTTAGGAAGCCTTTGTACTTGATTTATGAATGTGGCTCCTCACTTTTTGCACTGGGTCCCTCAACGCCTATGTGAGCCACTTAGGTTTCGGTTCATTCAAGTAGAGTCCAAAGCCTCATTTCAGTTGCAAAGGACTTTTTGATACCCTAGCAAGCCTCTGAACTAGCATTATAAATATGGCTCTTTACTTATTGCACCAAGGCCCCTCAACGCCCATGTAAGCCACATAGGTTTCAGTTTGTTCAAGTGGAGTCCAAAGCCCCATTTCAGTTGCAGGGGACTTTTTGATACCCTAGCAGGCCTCTGGACCAGCATCATTGAGGTGGCTCCTTACTTTTTACACTAGACCGCGCAACGCCTATGTGAGCCATTTAAGTTTCGATTATTTCGATGAGGGTCTAGAGTCTCATTTCAGTTACTGGAGACATTTTAATGCCCTAGCAAGCCTCTGGACTAGCCTCATGTAGGTGGCTCCCCATTTATTGCATCGGTCCCTTAACGCCCATATGAGCCACCTTGGTTCCGGTTCGTTCGGATGGAGTTTGGAGCCTAATTTTAATTGTTGGGGACTTTTTGATATCTAAGTAAGCCTCTAAACTAGTAACATTACTTTGGGACTAGAGTCTCATCATTCTTTCAAGCAAACTCTTGGAGAGAGGTGACTTTTACATTAGAAGATTTGATTAAATGACCGATCGATAATGAAAGCGTCATGGTAAAGATTCGATTGAGTGATTGATCTTCGTTAGAGCGCCTTATGCCATGGATCTAGAGCCATGGCCTTAATTGCCCGCCGTATCCAGAACCAGGTACCTTGGACGAGCTAGCTCGATGCTTTGGGATGAGTACGAGACCCCTCAAGAAGGAACTTGAGATTAAGCCTTAGGATGCTTGCAAAGTCCAAGAATCATTAGGTACTTTAGACGAGCTACCTCCATGCCTTGGGCTGGGTATGAGACCCCCAAAGAAGGGACTTGGGAATAAGTGGCACTGGTTGCTTACAAAGTCCATGAATCACCGGGTACCTTGGACGAGCTATCTTGATGCCTTAGGCTGGGTACGAGACCCTCAAAGAAGGGACTTGAGATTAAGTAGCCATGGTTGCCTGCTAAGTCCGAGATTGTCGGGTATCTCGAATGAGCTACCTCTATGCCTTGGGCTAGGTACGAGACCCCCACAATAAGGGATTATGTAAGAAGAGATTTGGGATTATGTGGCCCTAGTTGCCTACCAAGTCGGGGATTGTTAGGTACATCGAACGAGCTACCTCGATGCCTTGGGCTGGGTACGAGACCCCACTAAGAAGGGACTTGGGATTAAGTGGCCTTGGTTGTTTATCAAGTCTGGGATTGTCGGGTACCTCGGACGAGCGACCTCGATGCCTTGGGTTAGGTACGAGACCCCCTAAGAAGGGACTTGAGATTAAGTGGCCATGATTGCCTACCAAGTCCAGGATTGCTAGATACCTCGGATGAGCTACCTCGATGCTTTGGGCAGGGTACGAGACCCCCACAATAAGGGATTTAGGATTAAGTGGCCTTGATTGTCTGCCAAGTCTAGGATTTGGAACTGTGGCCTTAGTTGCCTACTGAATCCTCGAATCGGGCTCCTTAGAAGGGCAGCTCTAATGCCTTGAGCGTGGGTATTGTCCCCTCAAGAAAAGATCTAGAGTTATGGCCTCGATATCTTACAAGATCCGCTCAACGAGAATTCTCCATGTGATTTTAGGGCAAGCCTCCAACGTCTCCAACAACATTAAAGACTAGAGGGATTTCTGTTAACCACAAAATTTTTGGGCCAAAATTTTTAAAACTCAAATCAACTAAAACATATTTCATCTTTTATTTTTAAAAGATCTAAAATAAAGTAGTCTAAAAACAATCCCGAGTGATGGCAAAGTGAATTGCAAAGTGAAATATTGTAGAATTCATTTATTATTTGACTAGCATTGACTAGACAATTAAATTATGAATAATTTTACAACCCAACCTAAATTAAAATCTGTTAACCACCAAAATTGGCAAAGGACCAAAGAAGAATTTTCCACTCAGATACAAGGAAAAAACACAGGCCGAGATACCATCTAGGTACTCATAGAAAGAAGAATACTGGATCAAATCTGGATACCTATCTTGTCCCTCAGAATAACCCCAGCAAAGCCCAGCAATCCCGATGACCCCTAAAATGTTCTAGCGCGGAGTTCAACTCAGAATCCTATCACGGAGCTCAATGGGGTACCCCGCTACTGCACCAGACAGGTATCCTGTTACTAGATCAACAGTATACCCTGCTACAATTTCAGCAGGGTACCCCGCTGCCGTATCAGACGAACATCCAGATACAACTTCAACTGAAATATCCCGCTTCTACATCCAGCTAAGTGCCCCGATTCTACATTCAACCGGGTACCCCGCTGCAAGAACAACGGATATCAGGAGACCCCGCTGATCAATCACCTAACCAAGAAAGCATCAAACTAGAAATAGGTGGGGTACATGAGAAACCAGATGAACCTAAATACCTCCAGGGACCCTCTCACCAGTTAACCATAAGAAATATTAACAGAATCCGAAATACGTATGTCTAGGCGGACAAATCTTGAAGCTCTAAAGCTAGGGGGATTAAACGCGGTCGTTCATCTCTCGATAAAAAATGTAGACTCCTTCCCGCCTCTTAAGAATTCCATTCGAATAAGGAGTCCACTTGTATCAAAATCCTCTCCAAAAGGAATCATTTGATTTGGATAATTAAAGCTCCTACGAGGTTGTCTCCTAGAAGGAAGGAAAGTCTTGTAATCACCAAAACCCTAGACCGAAATTATAGGAGTGCATAACAAGCAATGTGACCTATATATACAACATTACATTCATCAGAAAGGCGATCGAAAATTCGCCTCCTCAAACATGACACTCACATTCAATCCTACTTATTGACAGACACGAACGCGTCATCTCCATTATCCATTAGTATCTTAAATACTGTCATATATCGCCTTTGTTCAACATAAATCTTGTTGGTATCGAACTACGTGATACCTCTCCGACCGGGATCAGCTTTGATTTGGTCCTTAAAGTTGTTATTTAGAGATCCACCCCAGTAGCAATTTTTCATTAACAAAATCTAACTATTAACCGTAAAAAATGGCCCAGGAAATCAAAGGAGGACTTTCCTCGGTATACTATAGCAGGTTTGGAACCACAGCAGACCTCTTCTAGATAATCAGAGCATATCCCGGTCCCGATACAACCAGGCCCAGCATGACCCCTTATTTGCCTTTTAAAACCTACCATTTGAGGATTCCCGGTCCCGATACAACCAGACTATCTCGGTGCCATTATGGTAGGATCTAGCGTAACCTCGCTCCGTTTCCTAGTTCTGACTTCAGAAAGGCATCGAGACCCCTCATCGTTGCCAAGAGCACCCACCACAATAGGATGCCCCGACCCACCAGGTCGAATCAGTAGAGGAACACCTGGGCTCCCTAAATCTCCAATTGTGATGATGATACACTAAATGCACAAAAACCATCTGAACCCTCACCAAAGTCACCAAGTAAACCCGTGAAGGGATAATGCAAGCCATAATAGAGAGACCAACTCAAATAAGGAAGGAACCCAACAGAGGACAGGGGGTAGGTGAGCATTAATCTAGCCTAGTTAACAATGAAAAGGAAAGATAAGGAATCAAGGGCCTTGATCGCACCACATCAACTCGTATCAATGGCTCGATGGTGGTCTAACTCAGCCCTATAAAGGGGTCAACCCCATTTATTATCAAAAAAGGAACTTGAGTTGCATCAGACATGAAGGATGCAAAAAACACCTAGGCAGAAAGGGGAAGTTAGGGAAGAAGCTCCTGACAGTGGCAGCGTGACAGGCGTTGCCATTGTCCTCCAACAGACCCAAAGTGTGAAGGCAACCTGTGTGGCTAGTTCAAACAGCTTCGACTAACCAGAATTGGGGAAAATGCAACATAGCAGCTTACGAGGCACCCATGTAGGCATTAGGGCATATGTAGGACTATCCCGGTCGTTCGTGACGTGTGTACCGCCTATGCCTGAGAGGGATTAACATTGGACATCTCCTAACGATTATCCCTCCTATAAAGAGGTCTTCCACCTACCTACGGACTGCCAGGTTAACCTTAGGGCCCAACTAGAGAAATCCCGACCCTCCAAGACGTGTGTCGCACAGTGAGGTTCATGCCAATGACTCCCACGAAGGAGGATCCTCCCCACCTACAACATCCTTGACACTCTATAAATACCCCTACCCTTACTCTAGATGGGTAAAGGGTTGGACTCTGGCTAAACTTTAGAAAGAAGAGAGAGGGTCTTACTACTATATAACGACTAGTCTCCACTTTGAGACAAAGGAATGGTGTAATCCTTACTACTATAAAACGACTGATTTCCTAGATGGAACCCTAGCTCCACTGTGAGATTAAGAGAACTGTATTCTTTCCCCCTACTACAAAAGTTGTAATCAAATCATGATGAATGAGAAGTATCACATTTTATTCATCCATGTAGGAGTCCATGTATCATTTACTTAGTATTTGGTAAGTTACGTCCAACCTTAGTTGCGATTGGTACCAGCATGCTGCTGATACAACCTATTATATTTAAGGTCAAATCCCTGTTATCCGTACTCTCACGCTTCTATCCCAATACCCTTATCGCGGTAGAATCTTGACCTGGCTATACAGGCCCACACCTGGGCCCCTTCGACCGTGAAACACTGTTATATCCGGTTCAAGTGTTGTTTGGGAACCGTAACCTGATGTCTAGGACAACACTAACTTTTTACTACCTAAAATAGCATTGAATAACCTAAAATTTCATTGTGATTCGAACATGTTTCGTATTTGAATAAAAATACAACAAAAAAGTCAAGTATTACATAATTGTTTTGTTAAGTAAAAACCCTATAAATTTACATACATATTTTCAATAGAGAGAGCCAATCTAGTCAAACAAAAAAACCCTTTCAAATACAACTTGTTAGTTAAACAATGAATAAAAAAATGATAAAAAATGATAAAAAATGAAACCAAGAAACTAACAGAGTAAAAAATGAAGAAAAAATTGGGAATACAAAATTGGAAGATGGAACCAAGCGACAACAATTGACGGCGGGAGGAGTTGTCTTGACAACAGCGAAACTTGAAAGAAGAGATGATTTGGTTCATTCGACTTAGTGGAAACCCTATAAAAAAAAAACTCCCAACTGTCGTGTGATGTTGCTGTCATGGTTTGGGTTGGTAGGGGATTGCGTCAGCACCTGTTTCATTGCACGCTGTCAGGTGCCCTTCTCCATCATTTCCTTATTCGTGTTTACTGATCTTCTACAAGCGATTTCATGGGGAGGCACATCTTCCTTCTCTATGTATGAGGTAGTTGGCATTGGGTGGCTTAGGTGGAGTAGGGGAGGACCATTGATGGGGCGCGGTCATTAGGTGATCCCAACCGTTGCTTCCTTATCCTTCCCCTTCCATGATTGCTGTCTTGTATTAATTGCCCGATGTCGGGGTCTTGCAGGTTACCTTGGCTATTCCTCCCTTCCTATGTGGTCTAGCATCAAGGCTAACGTCAGCCCTAAGTGGGGGTCCTCTCGTGCTAGGAACTTTATGAGTCATTCCATAATGTTCCCTACGGTGCTTGAAGGTTCAATCCCGGCTGCTCGTGGTTACTAGTGTTGGTCTGGAAGGCATGTCCAATTAGTCTTTATTTGGGCTGTAAGGGGTTCCCGGTGCCAGTTCAAGGGTCCAATCTTGTCTTGATACTGGATGCTTGGAATGTACTAGGTCTCCGATAGACCGGGTCCTTCTTTGTATGTGGAACTTAGAAAGGGGGGGGGGGGGGGGGGAACGGGTCCTTGATCTATCGAGTCATTCTCTGTATCAGGCTCTTGGGGATGACCGGGTTCTTGATGAACCAGGTCTTTCTCTGTATCAGGCGCTTGGGGAGGTCGGGTCCCTATTAGACCAGGTCCTTCTTTACATCAGGTGCTTGGGGAGGACCGGGTCCCTCTTCGCATCATATCTTCTAGTAGACTGGGTTTTTCCCAGTGTCAGGTACCGATAATGGATTAGGTTCCTATGACGAGAAAAGTTCTTCATTTAGCAAATTACCAACTTTTTCGGTTAACAATTAGTAATTGCTATCTAATAGCCCCATGTGCTGTGAATTAAGTCAAAAAGACACCTAGACACCACCCTCCAATAGGAAATCACCAAGATGACACCTAATCGCCTCGTCACCGTCATGTAGGACTCCATGTATGCTCTAATTCTACGCGGCACGTTCTACACTATCCAAGGCATGTGCCCACGTGTGGAAACTATGTGTACATGTGTGCTAAGCACACTCCCTCCACATCACTACATAAACTCACTATATAATTGAGATACTTGGCCTTCTAGGTTCTCTTCTAAACTATTTTTTAGTGTTCTCTAGCACACTTATCTCTATGAGAGACCAGACACTTAATTGAGGAACCTCCAATGCTCCACTCTTTGATAAAAGGGATGTAACTACTTGGCTACTTTTTGTAAGCTCTCTAGAGCATATTAACTATTTGGCTACTTGAGTAAGCTCTCCAGAGCCTTTGCCCTCTGTAAATATATAAAAAGCTACTTTTTCTCTATATATCTCCTTTATTATGTATGTATGAGAGCTAGGAACTAGCCCTATTGGTCTTAGTTCTTTTACCTCCCTTATTTACTTGCTAAACCATCTATAAAAAAAGGTACATTCCCATTAAATCCGCTAGAAAGGAATCGGGGAGCCGAGGAGTCCCTATTGACCTTTCTAAAAGGCTGAGCAGCCTTCTCGAGGATCCAGTACTAGAGCTAGATGAGCACAGCCAAATCCATGCCAAAAACTAGAGGAGCGCCGCTGGACCCACTAGAGGACCCTCAGAGCTCCATTAGTGCCTCTGAGGGGAGTAATACCTTTTTTGGGGATATGATACCCGGACTAGGAGGAAAACCCTAAAAGCCCCATAAGCCCAACTAGTAAAGTCGAGATGGGCTACGACCCCAATTGAAAGACCGGAGCACGAAAAGAGTCATCAATAGGTGGTCCCATCCTTTGTGACCACCTATCCATCTTGAGGAATAGCAGTACCTCCTCATTGCACCTTCTTGTATTGGGGAACTACAGAGGAGAACCACAGAGGAAACAAGAGACCGAAGATCGAGACTGAGATCGGATACCAGAGACTAGTACGAGTGCCTCAATGGACCATCTCCTCTCATTACCCTCGAGACCCCACCGGAGTCACACCCCTTAGCTAACTGTTGTAGGGAAAGTCTTCCGAGATTTTTTGGATTACACATTTTATAAGGGTTTTAGAAAGTTGGGTATTATTAGGTAATTGGGGGGTATGAATAGCATCGTTTGAGGAAGCACTATTTTCGACCCAAAGCCCAAATTAGGTCCTGAATCCTGATTTGGGTTCGTGGATAAACCCTTGCAAGATGGGGAGACAGAACTTGTGCTAGCGTTCGCGCTGCCAAAAATTCTTCATTTCTCTGCTTCGCGCGCAACTGCTCATGCAACAAAACAGATAAAAATAAAAAGAAATAAAGATAAGGTAGAGAGAGAGAGAGAGAGAAAGAGACAACAATGGCATTGGAGCAAACACTAATATCGACGACAAGAAAATTATTCTTTTCCAGTCCCAGAAAACCTCTAACAAACACTCGGATTTCCTCTTTGTCTCTACCCCAAAATTTCAGTTGCCGTCATCCCTCAAAATCAAGATTGAGATGCTCGATTGATTACAATGAACATCAGTACAGTCAAGCGGTGTACCCGAAACCTGCGGAGATTCCGTGGAGGAAGGACCTCACTAACAGCGTGCACCTGATCGGCGTCGTTGGGATTCCCGTCGAAATCAAGCACCTTCCTTCCGGTAAAGTCCTCGCCTGGTCTCGTCTCGCAGTCAGAAAATCCGCCACTGACACTAGCTGGTACATATTTATATACGCAAGTTTCTGATAAGTTAAATTGTTGTATCGATAGTGATTTTGTTTGGACTATTGGTTGAAATAGGGGGAATTAGATATATTAAATTATGAAAGACATTTTGTAAATACAGTATTTGAGTGGTAAATTAATTGGAGTCGCTTTCTTAAAAGAGATTTTGGGGTTGCTTTATGTTCAAATCGTGAGTTTTGAGTAAAATGTGATTAGGGTTTCTTGTTGGTGGGGTGACAAAAAAATGAACCTTTCCCAATTAAAAATGGATGACAGAAGCAAGCTGTGTAACTTAATTGACAGAGAAAAGAGAATTCTCTAGGGGTAGGGGTCCTAGGGGATGGAGTTTTTAGAATTAATAGATGAAGGAAAAAGCTAGAGAAGCTTTGACTCAGTTACCTTCATTTTGAGTTGCACATGAAGAAAAATGATGAAAAATAGGACAATAAGACATTGCTTCCACATTTGATGTTCCAATAATGCGATTTAGTGTATTTTACCAACATTAAGATAGACAAGTCTCTTGAGTTCAAAACTTGCAATTCGAGGAGCTTTTACTTTCATTGCCTGATTACTTGAATATGGTCTTTTTCTAAAATCCTACTAATTAGAAAACTAATTTTGTTGTGTTGAAGACTTGTGAAGGAGCAATGTTTTAAAAAGTGTGTGGCGGTTTGAGGCGTTTTGTACTAAGTGAGGTGGCCGTCTCAATTTAGAAATGTTAAATAATGCAAAAAAATTAAAATAATTTTCAATGTGTGAGATTTGGGTGGGGTGTTGTTGGGTTATTTTTTCTAGGCAGAGGTGTTTTTCTAGTTTTTTGGAAGCGGATGTGTTGTCGTTTGTTGAGTGTGAGTGAAGGCGTTTGATGAATGTGAGTGGGCTATTAGGGTTTTAAAATATTAATTCTAACTTAGACAACCTCAAAACAGTGAGTTTGATAAAAATAAAAAATAAAAGCCTTGATTCAAAACTCATCGTTTTAGTGTTTCGCTGCCCAAAACCAAATTGAAATGACACCAAAACTCACCGCTTCACCACCCAAAACCAAATTGATATGGCACTGCCTCACCGCCCTACCTCACCGCCTCAAGTCAGTTCGGCCTTGAGACGGTCACCTCATTGCCCCAAGGCGGGGTCATTTAAAAACAGCCTTGAGGCTCCAGCCTCAAGGCAGTGAAGGGCCGAGGCGGCCACCTCGGCCGATTTTTAAAACATTGTGAAGGAGAGGAGGTTTTGTTCTGGGATATTAAGATGCCTGTGCAATTTTTGTTTTTTTTTTTTTTTTTTTTTTTCCGAATAAGAAGGAAAAAAATTCTTTCCTATCTCTTCCACCCTTATGACCGCTGCATAATGCACATTTCATTTGTACCATCTACTGTGGTTTTCACAACAGGGGTGTACTGTAATAACTTTATCATGGCATAACGTTTGAAAGAAATAAAGTCCAAGTTGCAGAGGTGGAAGGAGAATAGTCTAATATGCTCAAAAAATGAGGCACCCGATGTATTATTGAACGAGACATATGTTGACTTACTAGCATTTGCTTTTAAGACTGTTATAACACTCCTGTTCTTTCTCTTTTTCTTGCTCATATGCCACCTGAATGGACTCTTCAAGAGTAATTTTAGCTTTTACTAAGTTTTGCTGCTGGTATTTGTCAGTTTGTTTCCTGTTCTGTATCAAATATCTCTATTTATTGTTAGCCTTATAAAAAAGTGATAATTGATGTCTAACAGGATTAATTTGACATTTTGGGATGAGCTGGCACATGTTGCATATCATCACGTAGAGAAAGGCCAGCAAATATATGTCTCTGGTCGGCTGATTTCAGATATGGTTGAAAGCGATGATGGAAGGCAGCAAACATACTACAAGGTTAATGGTCACAATTATAGTTTCTATCCTCTTATAATTTACATTAGCTCGTCAGAGTATATTGTGAATGTTTCAAGGTTTATGGATTCACAATTATAGTTTCTATCCTCTTATAATTTACATTAGCTAGTCAGAATAGATTGTGATTGTTTCAGATCTTTTTGCAGGTAGTTGTACATCAACTGAATTTTGTTGAGAAAAGCACCCCATCAGTGGCCTCATATGATCGTGAATCTAATTACATGACAGCAGGTAAGTTCTGTTTCTTTATGAGAGATATAGTTTATAGTGTATCAGGATGATTTTGTCAATTCAATTTTGCTGCAGGTAAAAAAATTGGCAATAATGCTGGAAATAATATGGGTTCCACTGAAGAGCTGTGGCAAGCCTTTTTTGCTAATCCAGTCGATTGGTGGGATAATAGGAATAACAAGGTATTCTGTTCCGTTGCTTTGAGTACTTGAAATACGTTTCTGCAACAATCATTTATTGTATTTATATCGCTGTGCTCTTGTGATTTGTCTACTCTGGTAAAGGTTGGGTTAGGTTCAGGTTTATTTTAGGTTTAAATATTACCTATCAAAATGGTTTGGTGTTCCAAGATTCTTGAGCAGGATATCAGCATTTGATTTGTTGGCTGTGTTAATAGACATTTACATGCATTAAGGATCAAAGTCACCCTTTATTGGAAGGTTGGGATATTGACAACTAATTTAACAAGAAGTCATACCCTATATGCTCCAATATTTTGAAGGTTTCTGCATATGTTACATGTATACTGGAAATTGACTTCTTAATCTGCAATTTGTTCTTATAAGCTTTATATCCGAATGTTAACTACGTTTCTGTTTGAATGATAAATCAGAAAAACCCAAAATATCCAGATTTCAAGCACAAAGATACTGGAGAAGCTTTGTGGGTGGAAGGCAGGAATAATCCTCCTTGGGTGAAGTCCCAACTCGCAATTCTGGATTCAAGAACTAGCCCTTTTCAATCTGACAGTGGTAGGACGCATGTAAATTTTATGTCTGTTAATGATGCCATGTTCTGATGAATGCCAGGTATGGGTCCCATCTTCTGCTGAGTAGTTTCCCATCTCAGTACTCACATTTTTGCTTAGCATTACTTTAAAATTTTCTTCAAAATCTTTGCTTGTATGGTGGCCATTACATCAATTTCAAATCGTAAAATGTTCTGTATTCATTTGAGCTTTTGAACATTTCAGATGACTATATTGTCATTGTAATATTAATATTTCTTTTTTCTTTTATTTGTTGGCTTTGAGCTAAAACAACTGTGCGCCTGTGCCGGATTTAGATGCAATGTGTGCAATAATGTCTTTAATTTATATGAAGAGATAGGTTTGAGATGATCCTTTACAAATTTAAACTTGAATTTGGGGAGATATGAAACTGATATTTGCAACTGCAATGGGGGACTAAGGCCATCTCTAACCCAAAAACCTATTTTAGTGCAACTTTTACACTAAAATAGTTCAATTTTCACACTATTTAACTATACCATCTCCAATCTATTGTACCAAATTTTATATCTCCTTTCTTTCCTTTATTTGAATATTTCTCTACAATTAACTTTTCATTCTTTAATTAACATAGTATTACAATACGAGAAGAAATTATGAAATTAATACATTAAAAGAAATTAAATTAAATTAGGTAAAATATTTCATTTATTATTAAAATAACTTAAATATTACATTTCATAAAATAACAAAGAAAAGCGTAAAAATAAAAGTACATATTGATCATCATTTAATTATCTGAATTAGTATATTCACCCCACAAATGATCTATTAATGCATTGTGGAGTATAATGCGAGTGTCTTTATCCTTAATTTTTCTATGTCAAGCTAGAAATTTTTTAAATCGGATATTTTCATCTACCATCATCTTAACTTCTGGAGTAGGTGTTTCCATTTGATCCTTAATTGCTGCATCAATTTCACGTTCATCCTTGATTATCATATTGTGCATTATAATGAATGCAATCATTATATCATGTAAAACATGTTTATGCCAAAAACGTGTCGGTCCTGCCACAATTGCAAACCGTGATTGGAGAACTCCAAATGCATGTTCTACATCTTTTCTACATCCTTCCTGTTTCATTGCAAATAATTTTTTTTTTCGAATCACGTGGATCGTGAATAGTTTATACAAGCGTAGACCATTTTGGATATATACGATCAGTTTAATAATAACTCATATTATATTCTTTTCCTTGAATGACATAATGAGCTGGAGGAGCAATACCTTGAGCGAGGTTGGCAAAGATACCTCCAACACATTAATATCATTGTTGGTACCCGGCAAATCAAAATAGGTATGACATATCCATAGATCATAATCAGTTACAACCTCAAAAATAATAGTTAGGGATCCACTACAACCCGTATATTGTCCTACTCAAGCCGTTGGACATTTTTTCCACTTCCAATGCATACAATCTAGAATACCCAGTATACCTGGAAAACCACGATCTTTACCAATACGGAGTAGTCTGGCAACACTAGTAGCATTAGGTGATCTTAGATACTCCTCTGCAAATTCTTCCATAGCAGCACGACAAAATCTCTTTAAACTTTCAATTGCCATAGACTCTCCTATTTTAATAAACTCGTCAATAGCATCCATTGGTAGACCATTTGCTAACATCCAAAATACTGCTATTATTTTTTGAAGAGCGGGAAAACCCAGTCTTCCCACACTATCTCTTCATTGCACAAAGTAGTTGTCACGAGCTTCCACAACACTAACAATATGAAGGAATAAACTTCTACTCATTCAAAAGCGTGACAGAACATTTGATCAATATACCGTGGGTTCTCAACAAAATAGTGGTTAAACAAACTACGATCAGCACTTTCCTGGTCTCGATTGATCAGTATATAACCAGGAATTGAGCCTCCATGGGTCATTGGGTTGTTTTGTTAATTGAGATACTGAGCGATGGCCTGTTGGATGTTACCATGTTGGATAATTATTGCTTCTTGTTCTGCATCAATCACTTTAAGATCTGCCACAAGTTGCACTTTATCATTATCAGAAGATGAAAATGTGAAATTAGATGGACCTCCGATGTTGAAATTCAGTTTTGCTTGAAGTTGAATTGAATGAGTTTTAGCAAATTTTGGTGTAAACTATTTATCATTGTGAAAGATACGATTCTAGATGAACCACAGAAATATGTACTATTAAATCGTCACCATTGGATGGATTTCATCACCATCAAAACCGTAGGTTTAATTTTGAAAAACTTATTTTCACTTTTTTTCAGAAATCTTATCTTCACTTTCCCCAAAATCTGAAGATAAGAAATTTGAGCTATTAAATACCGGCCAATGGATGGATTACATCACCATCTGAACAGTAAGTCACCTCTCGATTATAATATCTTAACTTTTTGATTCGAACTGGTTGGCAAGTTTTGACTTGGGTCGCTTATTTACCAAAACAGGGTTGACTTTGTAGGTTCACAACTTTTGCATACGGGCTCCAAATGCCTACTATAATATGTTTTCGGAAAACCCGTGACCAGGCCCAGAAGGGGCCCAAAAAGTGTCATTTAGTGTGTTTTCCAGACCCATTTTCTTATGCAACAATTAGGTTATTTATTTATTTATTTTTTTATATCTCGATTTTGTTGAGGTGTTTCAGGAGTCAATGAGATCTCGTTTTCTCTCATCTATAGGTTGTATTAGGTTGAAGTTAATCGGTTTTTTTAATTAAATAAAATTCACTTGAGTTATGATCTTCACTTTTCCTAAAATATCAAGATAAAATATCTAAGTTAAAATGCCAATCATTGGATGGATTTCCAGACCATCTGAACTGTAAGACACCTCTCTGCAATAATATCTCATTTTTTTTAGAAATCTGATATTCACTTTTTCCAAAATATCAAAATAAAATATTTGATCAAAAATGCCAACCCATGGATGGATTTCCAGACCATCTGAATCGTAGGACATCTTTCTGTAATAATATCTCAACTTTTTCAGAAATCTGATTTTCATTTTTCTCAAAATATCAAGATAAGAAATCTGAGCTATTAAATGCCAACCATTGGATGGATTGCATTACCATCTGAACCGTATGACACCTCTCCAAAATAATATCTAGACTTTTTCAGAATTCTTACCTTCACCTTTGTCTAAATTTGAAGATAAGAAATTTGATTTCAAATGCCAACCGGTGGATGGTTTTCCTCACCATCTGAACCTGATACTCGCAACACTGCGACCGGGTGGGGGCTGGTGATTATGGCCTTAATTACCGTTAAATTACAAGTTGGAATCCATCTGTCATATGTATTGAGATACAGTAGACTGAAATTTGATCCACATGACACATCCTTTCTATCTCTCTATATCATCGATCTTAACAATAACGTGATCTATTATTTTACAAGATTTTCTTGTTATTCTTTTAATCTAATTTTAGAGTAGATTTTGTGTAATGGTAGAATCATTTGATGACTAGGCTTTGTCTTCACAAAAGCCATTGACCAAATCTACCTCAATAGATATTTTATTTGATTTCATATCAATAGTGATATTATTTGTTTTCTTTTCACTCTTTTAACTTCTTCAATAAATAAAAATCAATCTTTACGCATATCTTCTTGCCTGGAAGAATTTCTATCCTGTTTAATTAAATAAATATACAAACAAGAATTGACAAACAAATCCAGATTGGAATTTGTAGCAGGTACACATGTGCATCCAAAAGCAATTTCTAGCTTTTTTCTGAAATGTCGTTTCCAGCTCTGATGGTCACTTGTTGGTTGCTTTCCATTTTCCAATTCCAAGGAATTGATAATGGACGTGACGTAGGTATGGATGCAACTTAGTTAACTTTTTCTCGGATGGTTCCAGTGACTTAGGTATAGGATTGTCCAATCAGAGCACGCCATATATATATTGGGAGAATATGTGGCACACTAGTGGCGTGTTCTGATTGGACGGTCCTATATCCACGTCAATGGAACCGTCCCATGCAAGATTTTCTCCACTCAGAGATGCATGCGGTTCATGTACATACAGTATGACAATTTGGTCTTTTTGCATGAGAAAGTTAATTTTTTATTTCTTAAAGTTGTTGACGATCGGAATCGGTAGGTGCAACGGAATATTCCAATTAAACTGGCACCTCCTTAATGCATCATCTATCCAATCTCAATATATTATTAAAAATACAAAAGAGTCAATATACAAGGAAAAAAAAAAAATAGATAAGGAGATCAATAGAATCTAAAGGAAGGTATACTACAAACATCATTATAAATAAAAGAAATGTAAAAGTCTGAAGCAGTTCACCACCATGTTGGAGTTACGATATCGGGACTCTAAGATGCTAAGAAATCTGTAACTTGGTTTCCCTCTCAGTAAATGTGAGTGAAAACGAAGTCCATTTGAGAGAGCAAACTCAAACATCTATCCTAAGTTGGATGCCAATACTAAGGAACCTTATAAGATCTTGAACGAAGGATGACCACCAAAAAGGTAGAATCGCTCTCCAACCATAACTGACATCAGCCAAAGGTCCAAACACAATCAATTGTATGGACGACAATAGCCAACTTAGTTTCAAAAGCAAAACAGACACTAAGAGAAATAGAAAAGCGACCCTTAACAAAACCTTTACAAAGTTCGAAAAATCCATGCACAACTAGCAAGGTCAGGACTACCAAAAGCAACGTTTGTGTTAACCTTAAGATAACTTGGCGGGCAGGGCCGGCTCATAAGGGTAGCAAACCAAACATTTTGCTGGGGCCTCCAATTGACCCAATTTACGTCTTCTTCTTTGAGGCATCAAAACCCAATATATTTATGTTTACCCAATTCCAAACATTTTACTGTTTTTGTTTATATATTTTCCTTTTCAGCCCAATGAACTAATTCAATTAAAAAAAATAAAAAAACGAAAAAACCTTAGGCCAATAAACTTGTCATTGTTTTTAGTCATTAATTTCTACATGTTGATTTTGATCATTTTTTAATTATTTATTTTATTTACAATAGTAGATTAATATCCACTAATTTTAGGCTTTAGTGATCTTAGTTCTCAAATCTATATGTGTATTGTGTATTTGTATAGTCAATTTGTTAAGCTTTTCTTGAATCATTTCTTGAATCTTTTATGGCCAAATAAGAATATTTTATAATGGGTTCTTTTATAACAGATTATATAATTATAATCATTAATCAAATTGAACAGATTATATAATTATAATCATTAATCAAATTGACTATAGTCTACATAAATACACAAACGGATTTTTTTTAAAAAAAAATACAAGTTAAAATAAAATAATCTTGTATTATATAGGGTCCCGATTTTTGTTAATTTCATAAAATCGCTCGGGCCCCAAAAATGTTTGGAGACGGGCCTGCTAGCGGGGGAAGACGCCAAGTAACCTCTAAAACAATAATAAATAAATAAAAACACTATGCAATCATAATTTGCTATATAATTACTTTATTTTGTTTAATTAATAAAAAATTAAATATTATTTAAAATTAAAAGGAAAAAAAAAAAGACAATGGAAAAACAAAACTTCCATAGGCAGTAATTGCGACTTTTCACATTTTAAAACATTAAGAGTATGTTTGGGAGGGCTTCTCAAGTAGATCTTTTTGCAGTAGATCTTTTAGAGGTAGAGCTTTTATATAAAAGTTGTTGGTCGTTTGGTTGTTAATTAAAAGAAAGCTTTTTTAATAATAGAATGACCAAAATACTCTAATAAATATTAAACTATAGGGTTATATTGGAGATTTTAGTTTTATTAAAAAAAAAACTCCAAAAGATTTTACTTGGAAAAGCTTTAAATTTGGGTTTCTCCAAGTAGACGTAAAACAACTTTTTTAATCATCTAAAAATTCTACGTGACAACCAAACAATACAAAAAAAATTGAAAAAGCTTTTTTAATTAAAACAACTCTATTAGCTGGTAGATAAGCTCTCTCAAACGGACACTGAACTAGGATCGTTTCATATTTAACTTCCTTCTCTCTATTTGTTTTTTTTAATTTTTTTTTTTTTTTAATAGGGGTGATTGTAACTTTACATATTTTCAAATCAGTTAACGGTTAATTTTGACAAAAGTCAACTAATGGAAAAGATTATATATTTCTTGTAATAAACACATAAATTGCATATGCACGAAATTATGTGAAAGCCTAAAGAAATTTGTGCAATTAGCTATAAAATTTATGTTTTCCATAATTAGTTTACGACAATATATTATAAATTTATAAGGTAAAATTCTCGAATTTAGCATGTAAATTAATGAAATATTTAAAATTGTCACATCCCAATAACCCTTATTTATTTATTTATTTTTTATTATCTGATAGAAGTACTTTTTAAAAAACTATGCCCATATCTACCTTCTTACTTTTGGAATATTACATTTCTCTTTTAGACAACTTTATTACAAGATTTATTGAAAGTTTTATTCACTCTTATAAACTCTCTCTCTCTCAAAAGCTTTATAACATTGTAAATCTATTTGTAGAAGAGGTTTTATTTGATGGAGTTAAAATTTTCGCAAGGTTTCTGTAAAGATTTTCTAATCTAAAGAATGTATGTTTCTTTTTTAATTCTGTCAACGTGTAAAGCTATTCATATTTCAGCATGCAAGGTTTGTTTGTTTGTTTGTTTTTCTTTAAGTACATTGCATCGTGTAATGTTTTATTCAATAATATTTGATTTTATTTTTCCTCCATTTTCTTTTCCATAGAGTGACGAGAGATTTGCAATTATTGATATTGTACAGCAGGTCAGAATTATGAGGGATGTAATTCTGAAATGGTATCTGTATCTTGTGATTTGACGTACGATGGTTTGATGAAAACCGTAGAAGATATTGTTATGTTTGATTTATCTAGGTTGAACATTGAATTAAGAGCTTTTATGACTACAAGTGAGAGGCGTGCTACAGTGCTCATTAAAAATGACAGGGATGTGTCATTTTTGATGTAGGAAGATAGGGTAATTCCTGAAACTAGGGTTAGGCACAGTCCGGTTTCAATTGGAATCAGATTGAACCAAAAATTTTAGTTTTTTTTTTAAAAATTTATTTATTTTAAAAATAGGACCAGTTTAGACCGATCTCCTTTTCAGATCAGACCAGACCATACCATACCATACCATACCAAATTATATTGGATTGGTATGGTCTAGTTCGGCCTAATGGTTATCGACTTGAAATTTTCTTTTTTAATTTTTATGCAATTTAAAATTTATTTCAAATGGTCCATCATTTTAATGAAATATATGGTATGATGGGTAATTGAAACTAAATAAAATATATTCAAATATAAAATTTAAAATTCAACTATCTTTTTAGATAAAATAAAGTAATAAAATGAAAGTCAAATAATAAACTATTGGTGGTTGAATAAAATAAATATGAAATAACAAATTAGGGTTTTCACTTTTAACTCATAATTTTAAAGTTTTGGGTGTGATATGTAATAGAATAAAAATGTGTGCTAAAAGTATTCGGTTTATGGTTCGGTCCGGGTTTGATAAGCTTGGACCATAGACCGGACCAGACCATATAGTTTTATTATAAAAAAACTGTACCATTTTTTTACAAGTAAATAACCGGACCAAACCAAGATTGTTGGTTTGATTTGGTTTGGTTCAGCAGTTTTGGGCTTTTTTGCCCACCCCTGCCTAAAACATATGTTACAACTATTGGAAGGGATTAGACTACTGGTGGTAATATGCAAAATGCCACATAATTGCCAATCCAAAAGACTCAGTAACTAATTCCCTTCCAATTGTACCAACATTTTCCCTAACAATTTGCAAATCAATATTATACATATATTCAACAACCATATTGCTCAATGTATATATGTCCAACCATCTCAACTGGTAACACAATAACATTAATTTAATGTAACGTACGTCATTAATGCTTGCCCATGGCATCCTCTAGCCTGGTTTCTGCCCAATAGGGTTTGCAACGGTCTATGGAAATTTGTTCAAAATTGACGCCAAATTTTTTTTTTAGGTTATCATGTAATGATATGAAAAATGGCATAGTTTCTAATGTTGAATAAAGTAAGAAATGTACAAAGAATGCACAATCAAGTACAACTACTTTTCGGTGAAATTTTTGATCGGGTGCTAGGTTGCAAAGCAGGTTTATGTAGGCATTCATGTGCTCATTTCCTAATCATGATTTTAGGTTCTCTATATGTTTGAAAAACGTTTGTGAAACACATGCTTCGATATGGTTGCATTATAACATATGAGACTGTAATTAGTGATAGTGTACAAATTGTGAAACTACATAATGACAGTGAACTTGTTAAAACACTTACCACAACATGTTCTGATCATCCAAAAAGACAGTATATTGGTCATTTTCATCTATCTTCTTCTTATACGCTCTAAAAGGATCCATGTTTGGGCTTCTCAACCACTTCAATATCGAACGGTCCCTAGCAACATTTGTCGAGTCCAATGTTGGAAGTGGGCCCTTTCCTTTACTAATGAATTCATCGGGTTAAGATTTTTTGGATCTTTCGAGCCATTTTATGTTGGATTCATTGGGTTGTGATTTTTTGAGTGGTGGTGGAGGGTTATGTATGTGATGAGATGGTGGATGAGGGGTACGCATGGTATTAGGATAATGGGTATGTGTCAGAAGTGGTGGAAGAGGTTTATGTGTCAGAGGTGGTGGATGAGGTAGTTGGCTCGGTTGTGGCTGGTTGTGGTGGATGTGAACCTAAAGCGGGTGGTTGTGCTGGATATGAATCTAAGACGGGTGGTTGTGGTGGATGTTAATCAATGAGATATGGTTGCATACCAAGTATGTACCATCAACCCCTGTCAATCATCCCCATTACGATCTCTACTATTTCCATGAAATTAGGATCTCCATCATTATTATCATGTTCCCCATTATCATTCCCACCATAATCTTTGCTAAAACGAGGGTCTCTCTGTCATAAAGAAAGAATATTGATTCAAATTTAAATATTTGAATACGAAATATCAACTTCACAATCACCTCTAAAACTACCAAAAAGTAGGGGAATATATACATAACTGAGAACGGAAAAACTCTAACAAGTCAGTCCGCAACTTTACAAACTTAGCTTGCACAACGATTTGGATCTCCCTGTGTATGATGTTGCGTAATTTCTTAAGTCGTGCAACTAGAAACGCAGTAGAGGTTGGCCCCTATAGAATAGAACTGAATTTCAATGTTAATTACCCTTTTTTTTTTTCCCTTTTTGTGTGGAATAACAATAGGGATATTATTAATTCCCCCCTTCCCCTCTCGATGTTTCAGTCAACATCGTTTTACCCCCTCGGTTTTTAGAAATCCCTAATTTCCCCCTTGCCGTCTGTCAGAAGTTAAAAAATTTAGTGTTTGACATGCATAGTGAGCAGAAATACTGAAATACCCTTATCATTAAAAGTGAGTTTCTTACATGGCAGTTGAAATAATGTAAAAGACAACAATGCCCTTATAAAGTGACGTCTCTTCCTTTTTATTTTTTATTTTATTTTTATAAACTTATAAAAAACTTGGAATACAAAAATATACTGGTTTTTGGTATTTCAGTGGCATTTTTATATCGACAATTTTTACAAACAACACTAGTTCCCCTTGTCTGGCTTGGTCTCTCATCTGGCTCTTTTCTTCTTCTAACCTTAGGATTGCCTGATTGTGTTATTAGTGGAGGTGGAAGGACTGCTATTGTTGTAATTTCTAGTCACACACACCTATTAGGTATGAGGTGAATCATAAGACCACAAGTTTGCAAAAATGCACTTTTGGTCAAACTAGAGTATACAAAGTCAACTACCCTATTAATTTGACTGTAATGACCTATTTCGACAAGTGCAAGACTGCATGGGATCCCACTAACCTGCCAAACCCCACACTCACAAGTACCAAGCCTTAACTTAGCTAAATATGCCATAGTCTCACCAATAGCTCATATTCCTTATTCCCAGCTTTTAATATTGTGAGTATTCTACTTTCCTTACTAGCCTTAACAAGTTTTGCTTTAACAGTAGGTGGTAATTTAGAGGTCCACATATTGCATGCTTCATTCCTCTCTTGAAACCTCTTCATTACCATCCTTCTTATGTATTTTAGCAAACACAAGTACGTTTTTGCCCTTTGCTCCCCTAACATGCTGTTAAAACTTTCAGTTATGCTATTTGTGACATGGTCACACTTGATGGAAGTGTCAAAATGATGTCTAGACCAATGTATTAGGTCGATTTTATCCAACCACTTTCTTGCATTTACATTCAGCAACTCGATTTCATCCATTGCACTCTTGTATAAATAAACCTCAAAACTTCTGCTTGCCTTCCAAAATCGATCATTCAATTTTTAGCTTGAGAACTTTGCAAGTTTGAAATTAGCATAAATATACCTTGCACATAACCTATAATAGAATACAAATGAAAAAGACAATTAATTAAATTTATCAAGGATAATTTTAAAAAAACAAATAACAACATAATACTAAACTACAGTTTACATCACCTAGTATTTGCATTCTACCAAACAACTACAAAAGCTTTCAACACTCCTTTTGGTCGTTCACTCATGAAAGTGATTGAGTGGCCTGTCTTCAGGATATTTTAGGAATTTGAACAACTGCTCCAAGAACCACGTTTAACTACTAAGGGTTTTCTTGTTCACATATGCAAACACCAAGTGTAAAAAGTCCACTGTTTGCATCCAATGCAACAGTAGATAATAAAATTCTATTATAAGGCCCTTTCAAGTGGCAGCCATCTAATCCAATGAAAGGCTTGCAACCAGCCATGAAACCCTCCTTCTGATCTTCAAAACTCATAACAAACATCTAAAATGTTGGCATCGGTTTGTAGATGAATGTATGATATTGACACTAGGTTACATTGTTGCACACTTGCACCATATATGCATACTTCCTCGGATACTTGAAGTCTTCTGTATGATCCCTTCCTAAACAGTCGAGTGCATTTTTTTTTTTTTTTCCTGATACAACCATTGGGTGTCTACATTCACCTTATACCTCTCCCTCAATATTTCTTCAATTACCCCTATATTAATATCAGGATTACTCTTAACAAGGGCCTCAAACTTGGATGTTATCCATTTCACTCTTGGCTCTCGAACCTCTTACACTCTAAAGCAATCATGCTTATTAGTGTATGTCTTTGCCATCATTGTAATATCATCTTGCATGCACGAGGCATGGATCCTCTAAAGACATCCATGTGTTTTGCATTTAGAGGTAAGCTTGTTCTTATCATTCTTAACCTAATCGAAATTGATCCCCTCTTCAATTGCATACGCTCTCAACAAACCACTTAAACTATCCACTGTGTCATGAGTTTGACCCACTTCAAACTTGATTGCACCTCTAATCATTTGTTGAAATGACTTACATTTTATCAATTTAGACATTCTAACTTGAGCGTTTTCATCATCAGAGTCACTGAAAAACTCATCATCATCAAGGGACTGATAACCCTCAAACATTAGCACACTCTTACCCTCTTTATCAGCTTTGGTATTGTTCTTTCAAAAATAACCACTTCTATACCATTCCTCCCATTACCACCTAAATACTCTAGCATATTATCTCCTAAGACTTTTAGGGATCTAACTAGATAATCTAGTGGCAAAACATAAGGAGGACCATTAGGTAAGGAAGAGGATAATTCTGGTGCAACAAGTTTATAAAGTTTGTAATCAACTTCAAACACTATTCTAGTGGCCTTGTGCTGCCTAAACATTTCAAACACCTCTAACATATCCTTATCATCATTCACTTCTAATTTCTCCTCACACCAAGGCAATTAAACATGAATAATGAAGTCTTCCTTAGGAGGATCACTACGTACACCACTGTTCTTCTCTATCATAACATGCAACAATGAGATGA
Source organism: Acer negundo (assembly GCA_035582765.1). Lineage (NCBI taxonomy): Eukaryota > Viridiplantae > Streptophyta > Magnoliopsida > Sapindales > Sapindaceae > Acer > Acer negundo. The sequence continues at coordinate 18,511,086 of CM069236.1, read as the reverse complement.
TAGAGATGTGTTCAACATCACAATAACCTAACTCTAGGACATTTTTCTCGAAGTGAACAACAATCTTGAAGATATCCATTTTCCTTAAAATATTAATCGAAAGAAAATAGTTACTAAGCAGAATGAAATACAAACAATGGATTCCAACATTATTATGCACCGTTAAATAACACAAACAAATGAATATAATAATATGACAAGTAAACAACTTAATGAAGCTGATAACAAAAAACAAAAAGACAGTATAATAAAAAAAAATAATATTAGAAACATAGTTTGGATAGTTAAAAAAATTCAAAATTTACAAGTCAGAACAAGTAACGTATTTCTCAAGTCACATAAGCACACAATCTGATACAAGTATCAACAAAAACGAATTCAAAAAATTATCACAAAAAACCTAACAATTAACATGTTAGATATTATTAAAACAATAAAACAAATCAATAAAATACAACATACGTAAAAATAAAAAATAAAAAAACTTAATAAATATGACATCCATTTGTTAATTTTTTGTTTTTGAACATCTATTTATAAAAAGCCAAGAGACGGCCAAGCAAAGCAGCATCAGAAACACAAAACAAAAGCCTCAAGAAACAGGGAAAGTAAGAACAAAACAGAGGAAACCAAACACAAAACAGAGACCAGCTAGAAAAACACCAACCAAAAACCAAAAACCAACAACCACAACTACAAAGAGAAGAAACATCTCAAACTAACATCACAACTAACAATTCCGTGATTCATCACTTAAATCCCAAAAGCCCCAAATTTTGTAAACCCTAAATTACATCTAACATAAAACCGACCACATGTAAAAAAACCCTCACACCTATATGCAATAATATTTAGTTCTAAAAAAAGAAAATATTCAAAATTTCACTATTCTACTAACCTTAAACAATTTTCAGCCCAAAAAAACTTCAAATGTCCCACTGTGCTTTGAATGATTCTTTGAAACCTTTAACCAGACTTCACACTTCCTTTTATTGCCTTAATATTTGGTTTTCACAATTTCTAAAGGTGTAAGATTTATTTTTGGCACGAAAAAGGTGGTGAAGGAGAGGAAGTTTGAAGTTCACAGCCTCATTGTAACCACAATAGTTTGATGAGTGATGAGCGAGAGACAAAGAGGCTTAGATTTTTATTTTTTATTTTTTTATATATATTAGGTCAAACCAACAATACTTGCATTTGATGTGGCATCTCAACATCACAAAATTTATTTATTTATCATTTGCTATTGTAAGTTCCTTATATTTTGATTGGTTTATTTTGTTGACAAACCATATTTGTGGATGATTTTATAATGGGTAGTTTAGGTCCTCGATATCAAACTTCCAAGCATCTTCGTAACTTCAAGAGCAAGAACGAAAGGTAAATCACTTGACTTACTTCTTGAAGAGATTGGTTGCACACACACACACACACACACACACACACACACACACACACACACACACACACACACATCTCATACATGCCTTAGTCTTCTTGCATTTGTGTTCATTGCTTAGTGTGTGCATTCTATTCCTATTTCACTTGCACCTCTTGTTGGATTTCTATGTGTGATCGTGTGTCATGTAATTCGTTTCTTAAAGTTTGTTCGGAAACATCTGCGCTTGCGCGATGTTTGAGATAAAGGAGTCTCTTTCTTTTATTGGATTGGCCTTGGGCATATTAGTGTTTTTTAGCCCTTAATGCCTATTTAGAGTTAGTGTGCTGGTCTTCTAACCCGTGTAACACCTGCACATTGCGCTGGTTTTGCGCTGGTCGTCATATGCCACACCAGCGCAACTCGAGTAGATGTTTGTCATTGGTCATATGCTGGTCGTCATGTGCAGCACACATTTGCGCAACTTGGACAGAGGTTGTGCACTACTCGTCCAGTGCACAAACCATCGCACTTGACAAGAATTGGGCAGTTTTTTTTTTATCAAAACGGCACCACTTCATCTAGGGCTCTTATATAAGTACCCATTTCTTCTTAACTCTTTTTTGTGAGCTTAAAATCAGAATATAGTGAGAGAAACTCAAACCCTAGAGAGAGAAACTCCTAAGAACTCACCTTTACTCAACCAAACACCTTCCCATGAGCATCTAGCATCTTCTTAGCATATTCCTAGCATCATCCAAGCATGTGTTATCTTGTTTTCTTTGACTAGGTAATTTCTACATGTCCTAGAGCCTCTTGTTTCATTCTTAAGACATGTTTTCCTAGGTTTAACATTTATTTGTTAATTAAATGCATGTCTTTTTGCTTAATGTTATTTCTAACATGTTTGAGACCTTGAATGTTGGTTAAGTGTGGTTTTCTTTGATAACTAGCATTTAAGACCATTTTTCCCTTTAGCTAAGTCTATATGCTTTGCATTTAGACATTGTTGATTATGACCCATTGATCACATTTCTTGATTGCATTTATTGTCCTTGCCATGTTTATTGACAACTTATGTTGATTGACTTTTGTTTGATGACTATATTTTAGGTTTTCATATCTATATCTAGTTAGGTCTTTATAAGTATTCATTTAGACATATTGATATCTAGGATTGATTTCATTACTATCATTTAATCACTAGATAAGCATTTAGTGTAGCATATCATTATTTGCATTTTGGATATTGTCATATATTCACATAGGTTGTTGATCTCTTCATCGAGAGTTAAGTCTTGTGACTACCGGTGTGTAGTGCATGAGCATTTTGGTCTAGAATCACTATAAAAGGCATACGGGTAGTAGTGGTGGATTAGTGATAGAGAATGGTGTGACTAGAGCTCAACCTAGGTTGTAAATATTATTACATATAATGGATTTAAGGACCATGTGTGGCTAGTAGAATAACTCATGAGTTTTCCCTATTGAGGGTTTCTCACGTAAATCAATCAACCTAGGTTGTAAATATTATTACATATAATGGATTTGAGGACCGTGTGTGGCCAGTAGAATAACTCATGAGTTTTTCCCTATTGAGGGTTTCTGACGTAAATCAATCGACATGTTATTTATTGTTTTCCTCACTTTAATTACATTGATTATATTTGATTGTATTGGGTTTATTTTTGTAATATTGACTAATCGAAAAATTAGAAATAATCGATTAACATCCATTCACCCCCTCTAAGTTGTAATAGACACACCACGTTATATATATTTTAAATTGGTATTAGAGCGGGTTCCTAGACATACTTAGGTAATCCTTGCTCTTGTGTTGTGTGTCTTGTATTTGTGTGCTTTTTGATTGTTGCATTCATTCGCATACATTGACCCAAACAATATGAGTGAATTTGGGTTGAGTAACGAGGGAGCCTCAAGCGTAAGACCACATTTGCTTACCGAGGTTAACTATGCCTCATGGAAAGGAAAGATGGAGTCATACCTTTGCCAAATATATGACCAGACACAGATGGAAATAAAAGATGGCTACACTTTACTAACTATGACTTCTACAGAAGGTGGTGAAGTTTCCAAGCCAAAATCTTAATGGAGCCCTCAAGAGTTTGAAGCCTCCAAGTGGAAAAACAAGGTGATGCATGCCATCCATTGCACTATGGACGACAATCAATACAAGTTGATTCAAACTACCAAGATTGCAAATGAGGCATGGGAGATCCTCGAGATGGCTCATAAATGAATCGATGTGGTTAAGGATTTCAAGCTCCAAGTCCTCCAAACACAATTTGAGACAATTATGATGAAGGAGCATGAGCATTTTAATGACTTCCAAGTGAAGTTAATGGACATCGTAAACCAAAGCCATCAATTAGGTGATCCATACTCGAATTTAAGGATCAAGTAAAAGATCATGAGGTCACTTCCTAATCGGTTTGAATCTAAGGTGACGACACTTGAAGAAAATAGTGACTACAAGAATATAAAGCCGAGTGAAGTGATTGGAAGGCTCCTACAACCTCACCTCTTAAGAAGCAAAAGAGTATAGCCTTGAAGACCTCTAAGCCTTGAAGACCTCCAAGATTGAGAAGGAGGGGATAACTCGGACGAAGATATGGCTCTAATTATGAAGAGATTCAAGCAATTCTTAAAGCTACTAAAGAGTGGTTATAACTTTATGGGGAATGACTTCAAGAAGAAGACCATGCTCAAGAATGGTGAGCCAAACTAAGAGAAGACTTCAAGAAAAGGCATTCAATGCTTTGAATGTGGAGGATTTGGGCATATCTCTACAGAGTGTGGTAACTTGAAGGGCACGGCCTTTGGAGCCACCTCATCAAGTGATAATGAGAGTGTAGATGACTCTTCAAGTGATGAAGAGCTTGCAATTTACTACACGGCCTTTGGAGCCGCTCATGTAAAAGTTGAAGAAAAAGGCAAAAATGCCTCAATTTGTGACCTTGAAGAATGAGTAGATGAAAAAGTAGATGAGGAAGTTGACTCAATTCGTGAGAGACAATGTGGTGAGTGCTCCGCATATTTTAGTGATGATGATAGCTTCGACTCAGAGAGTTTTGTCAACAAGAAAAAAAATAAGTTATGAGGATTTAATGACATTCTGTTGTGGGGTCGATGTATAAGGTGCTTACAAAGGTTATTGCAAACTATTTGAAGAATGTTATGAACTTGATTATCAGAGACACTCAAATGGCATTCGTAAAAAATTGCCAAATTGTTGATAGCTTTGTTATAGCTAATAAGATCATTCATTCGTGGAGGAGAGATAAAGAATGAGGTCTTCTAATCAAACTTGACTTTGAGAAAGCCTACAATAATGTGGATCATTCCTTTCTAGACTCGGTCAAGAAAGAAATGAGTTTTAGAGATCAGTAGAGAGGTTGGATGAGAGATTGTATTTCTTCCCCTACTTTATCTATTTTGGTGAACGGTTGCCCGACAAATCAATTTGGAATGGAGAGAGGGCTTCATCAAGGTGACCCTTTATCCCCTTTTCTTTTTAACATAGCAATCGAAGCTTTGAATTGTTTGTTCAAAAAAGCCTCGGAATTTGGCATGTTGAGAGGTATGAAATTCAGTCATAGATAGGAGTATGTAACCTACCTCCAATTTGCCGACGATACCATCCTTTTCATTGAGCCAAAAATGCAGTATCTCTTAAATGTGAAACGGATCCTTCGGCGTTTCGAGTTGGCTTCGGGACTATGCATAAATTTTCATAAATCTTGCATTGTTAAGGTGGGGAAAAAAGGGCACCTGGAGAACATTGATTCCCAATATTTGGGATAAGAGCTATAAAGGTTCTATTCAACTCATTGATAATGGAACTCTCTGTATGGAATTTGTTGATAAACTTCATAACATCATCTTTGATAGTCTCCCAATTCTTTTTCATGAAATTTAAATTCAAGCCATCCGGCCTAGGAGCTTTGTTTCTGTCACAACTATTCAAAGTAATCCATACCACCTCTTCGTTGAATGACACCTCTAAAGCCTCCCTTTTATCAATTGGCAACCTTCTAAGATCGAGATTATTTATATGAGGTCTGTGCCATTGCATATTCTTGTAGTGATGTTTTAAAAAAATTGAAAATACTTGATCTAATGTGTTGTGGTTCCCTGCATCTTATCCCATTGAAAAACAACTCACCAATAGGATTCTTTCACCTTTTGGAATGAAAAATACAGTGAAAGAACTTTGAGTTCTTGTCTCCGTCCATCGACCACCTAATGCGCGACTTCTGTCTCCATTTTTGTTCCTCCAATCGAAGGCTCTTCCAAAGCTCAGCCATAACACTCAACCTTTCTTGCCTCAACCCATCCGATCATCCTTCAACAGCTGCTTTGAACTCTAAATTTGCCAACCTATCTTCAAGCATTTTCGAATCTGACACCTCACTTTTATTCTTTCTCAACGAGCTCTTCATCTGTATCTTGGCCGCCTTCGCTTTAGAAAAAAGATCAAACCCTTTGGTACCAGCTACGTTGCACTCCTTCCAACCAGTTATTGCATCTCTTATCATGTTCTTATTTTCCATCCAACTATTATAGACTCTAAATGAGTTAGGACCCAAATCGACACTCGGTTCTCCTACAATGATCATGTTGTGGTCATATGAATCAACTTTGGAAACCAAGGCATCATTGATTAAGAAAATAACAACCGATCCAATTTTACCCACGACTCTATCTCTCTGTTATTGGACCAAGTAAAAGGCAATCCGATCATCGGAATGTCAACAACATTAGCCTTAAGGATGAGCTCATTGAAGCTTCTCATGGAACCGACATCACTCATCCCACCTTTTCTTTTTGAAGGGTTAGGAATAGTATTAAAATCACCACCGAAGCACCAAGGCATTGGAAAAGTAGCTTGAATGGCAATGAGAAAATCCCAAAGAGCCTTCCTCTCTTTTTTATCATTTGAGGCATAAATGTTACAAAAGGCCGCTTCTTTTTTCAGCGCCACCAACTCCCCTGCTAAAATAATAAATCTCTTCTTTTCCCTGAAATGCAAGCCTTACAAAGAAACAAAGCCTCATTCAATACCGTAATGAGACCCCCTGCCAACCCCTCTGCGTCAACCACCATTGCTCTACTGAGAAGAGTCCTGCCTAAAGTTCTCACTAGTCCGTTTTCAGTATTAGCTAGTTTTGACTCTCGAATGAAAAGGAAAATTGGCTTGTGCTTCTCCACTTGAAACCGAACAATCCTTTTCTTCTCGCTACACCCCAAACCTCTTACATTCCAAGATAGTGGAACATTGACTGCTAGAAACCCAAACACCATCCACCAGCCAACAACCTATTTTTTCTGGTCAAGAGCTAAGAGTTCACTACCTGAAACTATCACCCCCTCCTTTTCCACCAGTATCGTTGCCGAGTCCTCTCCTTTTGAGCTTTCAGTTATTACTAGATCTTTTAGACAACCATGGCTTGGACTAGAAGAAATCATATAGGCCTCCACTTCTGGAGTGACCTTGTTTCATAATCCATTGACATAATCCATATTTTCTTAAGAGCCTTCAGACTAGGCTTCTAAGAAATTCTTCTCATAGGCTTGAGGCCTTTCATGAACTAGAACCTGTTGACCATTGTTTTGAGTCAGGTCCACTACCAGACTAATGTGGGCACTATTGTCCAAAATTTAAGGGCCAACCGCCCCTGGATTATTAGAGCATTCACCTCTACCATTCTTAAAATTGTATATTAGCCTATCTTTGATCTAAGAATCAGATGAGAATTTGCTGGACTCCTCATCATAGTCCTTAGACCTATTCCTATTCACCACCTTTTTTTATTTTTTATTTATTATTTTTTTTTATTAAGATTCTGTTAGGATTATGCTCAATAGCAAGAGTGTAATGTTGCAATTAACAATCTTTTTCATATTAATAAAGTGATTTCTGGTTTAACAAATCGTATAGCATTTATAGTTTGTATTATAATTGTCAAAGTAAATAATCATAAGGTCTAAAGACTATGGGAAAAGAAGAATTGTTCGTACATCTGGATATGTATGTGGTAGACACAATTCTTTAGTTAGTCTTGAATATTGTTCACAACTTAAGTTAAAGGTTGGGCACCTTTATCTTGTTAAAGTTGTAGAATTCTTTTGCTAGCATTTGAGTGGGATCAAATGAGATATGATGAGTCTAAAATCATCGGAGTGTCTTCGAGCAAAAGGATCTAGTGCACTGGGTGCATTGAACTGGATCACAATGAAAAGCTTTATCTAGAACCGTCAATAGATAATAGTCTTTTCATTATCAGGACAATCGGAGAGTCTATCTTAATCCTGAGATAAATGATGGACTTATGGTTGCAAGTGATATCATTTGAGTTATCAATGAGTACGATTATATCGCATAGTCTATCCTCGATAGTTTGGTGATATTCATTTGTTAATCGATAGAGGACTTCATTTATAGATATGGACATCGTGGCTCCATTTAATTAAATGAGAGTATAATATCATCATATGGATGTTTTGAGGTAATTGGATATTAAATCTCAACGTTGAGTTTTCAATAGTGTCTATTGAAAACATGGCTTCTGGACAAGTCAAAATATCCAAGTTCAAAACGTGGTCATATGAGTAAATATGGTAACTTGGAGAGTTATAGGCGGTCTATGAACTCTTGGCGATTACTGATATTAATCACGAGGATACACTATCTCCAATATGATTGTCTAGGGTATGAATGAGGAGCATCTTCCTTTTCTATCTTTATTTAAGAGTTCAGTTTTAGCTCTTTAGTGGAATGAGTTAAAATTAATGGATCGGACCTAAGTGAATCATTTGTTGATTGTGATTAGGTTATGTCTATTGAAGCTTAAATTTAGATGGCCCGCCAAGATCCCCAATCCACACGGACTTGCATGGATCACTTGATATATTCTACCGGACCAATTTAAGGGTCCATCTAGAATTGCATTTAATATATTAAGAATATAATTTGCACATTATTTAAGTAATGGGCTGTTCAATTATATTAATATATTAATGAAAGACATGTGGGCTTGTTTCTTTTAGTAAGAATGGGTCTGGTTCACATGTGGGCTTTTTTATTTAAAGTCCAATGGATTAAATGAAATAGGAAAATAATATTAGGCCCATCTTATATATAAGTGGGGCGGCTAGGTTAAGGTTTTGACCTAAAAATATTATTTTGTTTCATTTGTTTTAATTAAATAAGAATTAATTGATTTATTGATTAATTGTTTAATTAAAGAAACAAATCTTTCCTAAAAGTAAAAGACTTGTTTGATAAGTAAATAAATAAATTAGTATTATTTATTTAATCAAATAAGGAGTCTTTTTTTTATTTAGTCAAATAAAAGAATAAAAATAAAAGAGTTGGATTAGGGTTTGAAGTCTATAAAGTTAAAAAGAATTAGGGTTGAATTTCAGTCACCCTATATAAGTGACATGATGAAATTCGGCCAACCCTAATTAGATACTACATAGAATTCGGCAACCCTAAAGGAAAAAGAAGAAAAATTCGGCCAACCTATATATATGTTCTTATAGGGTTCGGCCACATCAATTAATTGGTGCTTGAGTTTTTATTTTCTTTCTTCTTCTTCTTAATTCTAAGAGAGTTTTTATTCTAGAGAGACAAAAAGGAGTGAAAAATTATTCTTTGATAGTATACAATTGCTTAAACATCAATAAGCTTGTGTATACGATATCGATCTAGGTTCACGCGAGTTTCGATCATAAGATTGTGAACTCAAAAGTGACCGGAATAATTTTGACATTCTTTTGATTGTTTTGTGACTAACAAAGAAAAGAAAGTATTTGTTTGGTCCATTCACAGGTTTGCAATTCAAAGGAAAGGGAGACCACGCTCCTAGGTGATCCACGTTCGTGCTCGGATTGAAGGTCTTGCGGATTACCATCGACGTAAGTCAATCGGATCACGCGACAAGAGGTAATTTACTTTTGTTGATATATATGCATGTTTATTGATTAAAAGGGTTTAAGGTTCATAAAGGAAAAATTTTAAAAGTCACTAAATCGTCTTTAGTATCGCTTCCGCTGCGTGTAACACTTTTATTTGTTTATTTTTCCCTACAATTGGTATCAGAGCCTAGGTTGAACCCTTTTAATTAATTAACGTATATATACGTGGATCTATTTCTTTTTATTGTGATTATGCATGTTTAGAAAGAGATGGCACTCTAGGTATTCAAATATATAATTACATGTGATGTATGGATTTATATATATTTTATGTGGTTTGTTATTGCTCGATTTTGGCCATAGATTTTCAATGTAATTTTTGTTTCGGAGTTGTAACAAGAATGGTGGTCTATTATCGCCATAATTCCTTCTTGGTAGATTGCTAGGTATTATTTTTTTTATATATATATGTGCAGTATTTTTTTAGGGTTACTGCAGTTTTTTTTATTTATTTTTAGTATGTGCAGTTTTTGGTTTGTAAAAATACTGCAGTGAATAAAAAAAAAAAAAAAATTAATACTGCAGTATTTATTATATATATACTGCCGTAATATATTTAGGTCTTGGAGATTCGAAGACACAAAGCAAAACGAAGCAACCGGAACCAAGTACGAGCACCGTGCGCACCCTATGAGTGGATTGGGCTGCACATGACAAGCCCAAACTTTGGTGGGCTGCGCATGGCAGCCTTGTGTGGCCTTATGGGCTGCGCAAGGCAGCCCCTTTGTGGGGTTGTGGGCTGCGCACGCCCATGGGAGAAGGCCGAAGGATGAGCGTATGGTTGATGGGCCACCTGAAGATCTTGTATTCCTGACAAATTGTAATTTACTTGTTTTTCTAGGATGGGCCAAAATTGTTGCTATTTAATTTATGCTTAAATATTACAATATTTGTTATTGTATGATAACATGACATATAGAATAGGAGTGCCACGCATATATCTCTTTTGGTATGAACATGCATTGAATGATTTAGGTATCTAAATTGGCATCTAGATAACTCGGTAAATCATTCTATGGGATTTAATCACACGCCTTAAATAATTGAGTGGGAGAAGGTGTTTTGGTAACACCTATGGCCTCCAAGGTTAGTTGAGCTTTATTATTTATTGGTAATCCCCCCAAGGGGCGTCCATGAATGGAATTTAGCAACATACTTCCTTACAAGGATAGACTAGACAATGGACTCAAACGAGATCTACTCCCCAAGGAGGGATTTTCGTGAGAGAAAATTGAGGGTCGATATCTTGGTAACACACTCAATGTAATTTTATTGATATCCTCCCAAGAGTTCTTGTCAGTAAAATTGCAAGGCTAAAATTGAAAACGCTGGTTGTTATGTTAACAATTAGGTGGGACCTAGTCTAACTAGTAAATGGTGCGAACTCCCAAAGGAGGCGTAACATTTATGGGTGTTAGATCACCGTTGAATTTTATGATTGAGTTATTTATTTAATTCAAGATAAATATTTAAAAGTGCTTTATCATGATTATTTACTTATATATGTTTTGTTTTATTCAGAAATCATGACCCCATCACTTATGAACATCCTGAAAGATAACACTTTAACTGGAGATAATTATGTCACATGGAAAAGGAAAATTGGGTTGTTACTGTAAAGTGAAAAACATAAGTTTGTTCTAACTACTCCTAAACCACCTGCTCCTAATAATGTGTAGAGATGAGTATGAGCAGTGGAAGACTTCAGATGATATGGCAAAATGTTACATTATGGCCACTATCTCCGACGTGTTGCAACAGCAGCATGAAGGAATGGAGTCCGCTGCTGATATAATGATGTCTCTAGAGGAGATGTTTGCTATGAAGTCTAGGACGACTAAGAGAGAGGCAGTGACTGCTTTTATGAATCTTAGGATGAAACCTGGACAGGCTGTGAAAGATCACATGATGAAAGTCATAGCACATCTCAACATTGCTGAACTGCATGGCGCTGAGATAGATGGTGAGACAAAGATTGATATGGTTGTCAATTCATTGTCAGATTCCTTTGATCAGTTCAAATTGGACTACACTTTGAACAAAAAGGAATATACCTTACAAGGCCTGATGCAAGATGTTCAAAGTGCTGAAAAGATCCTTGTGAAAGGCAAAGGTCAAGAGATTCATATGGTTGGTAAAGTTGCTACTGTTAAGGCCCGTCAAAAGGTCAAGAAACAACAGAAGAAAAAGCAACTTGGGCCTATCAAGAAGGAGACCAAGAAAGTAACCAAGATCAAAGGGAAATGCTTCCTTTGTGGTGAAAAGGGACATTGGAAGAGAAATTGCCCAAAGTCCCAGAACAAGAAGGAAGAAGGTAATTTGAATTATCTAGAAACATGTTTTTTGGCTGATTCTACAGATTCTTGGATCATAGACTCAGGAGCCACTAATCATGTTTGTTATTCCTTGCAGGGGTTTCAAGAAAGGAGAAAGCTGAGTAAGAATGAAATCAATTTGCGCTTGGGCAACGGAACGTTAGTGTCTGCAAGTGCAGTGGGAGATATTAAAGTTTATTTGGATTCTAGAAGGCATTTAGATTTAATAGACGTTTATTATGTACCTCAATTCAAGAGGAATTTAATTTCAGTTTCTTGTTTGAATAAATTTGGATATTCGGTTACTTTTAATAAAGTTTTTATTATTAGTAAGAATGACAAAATTATTTGCCAAGGTACATTGGAAAACGGTCTATACTTTTTGCATAGAAATATCTCTCACTCGTTAGACACAGAAATAACGGAACCTAATCATAAAAGAGTAAAATTATCAACAGATGAAACCTACCTTTGGCATTTACGCTTAGGTCATATTAACCTTAATAGGATTAAAAGATTGGTAAGTGACGGACCTTTAAGTGACTTAAAGGTTGATGATCTACCAACTTGTGAATCTTGTTTGGAAGGTAAAATGACCAAAAGGACGTTCTCTGCCAAAGGTGCAAGAGCCACTGAATGTTTAGGATTGATACACACTGATGTATGTGGACCTATGAGCATTCAAGCTAGAGGTGGATATGAGTACTTCATCACCTTCACGGATGATTACTCAAGATTTGGTTATGTGTATCTCATGAGACATAAGTCGGATGCTTTTGACATGTTCAAAGCATTCAAAGCTGAAGTGGAAAATCAGCTTGAGAAACACATAAAAATCTTGAGATCTGATCGTGGTGGAGAATATCTATCTGGTGAGTTTCAGCAATATCTTATTGATAATGGGATAGTTTCTCAGTTTTCTGCACCAGGTACACCTCAACAGAATGGGGTAGCAGAAAGGAGAAATAGAACTCTTTTGGATATGGTTAGGTCTATGTTGAGTTATTCAACGCTTCCTATTTCTTTTTGGGGATATGCTTTACAAACTGCTATATACATTCTAAACGATGTACCATCTAAGTCTGTTCCTAAAACACCGCATGAGTTGTGGACTGGGCGCAAGCCTAGTTTACAACACTTAAGGATATTTGGTTGTCCTGCGCATGTGTTAAAAGGAAAGACAGAAAAGATGGAGTCCCGTTCAGAAACATGTATATTTGTAGGGTATCCAAAAGAAACTAAAGGATATTATTTCTATAGTCCTTCAGATCTTAAAGTATTTGTTTCGACAAATGCTAAATTTCTGGAAAAGGACTATATGAATGATTTTGTGCCTAGAAGTAGAATTGTCCTGAATGAGATGTCAGGAGATACAATTCCACGAGAGGTTGCACAACCTAACCCAATTGTAAGTTCCGATCCAACACAAGATCAACAACCTACCATTCCTCGTCGTAGTGGGAGGGTTAGAACACAACCCGAAAGATACATCGGTCTGGGAGAATCAGTGGAGAATCTCCCGGACGACGATGATCCCTATACGTACAAGGAAGCTATGGAGGATGTTGATAGTCGCCATTGGCAAAAGGCAATGCAATCCGAGATTGAATCTATGTTCGATAACAAAGTCTGGTCCCTTGTAGACTTGCCTAAAGGGATAAAACCCATTGGGTGCAAGTGGGTATACAAGAGGAAAAGAGGTATGGATGGAAAGGTGGAAACCTTTAAAGCTAGATTGGTAGCTAAAGGGTATACACAGAAAGAAGGTATCGATTACGAGGAAACCTTCTCTCCTGTGGCCATGCTTAAATCCATTAGGATACTCTTATCCATTGCAGCATCTTTAGATTTAGAGATTTGGCAAATGGACGTCAAGACAACTTTCCTAAATGGAAGTCTTGACGAAAGCATCTACATGATGCAACCAGAGGGATTCATTGAAAAGGGCCAAGTGGATAAGGTATGCAAGTTGCAGAAATCCATATATGGATTAAAGCAAACATCCAGATCGTGGAACATAAGGTTTGATCAAGCTGTCAAAGGTTTTGGATTTATTCAGAATCCTGACGAACCTTGTGTATACAAAAGGATTAAAGGCGACAAGTTGGTTTTTCCTGATTCTTTATGTTGATGATATACTACTCATTGGAAACGATGTAGGTGTATTAAGATCAGTAAAAGAATGGTTAGCAAAACAATTTGATATGAAGGACTTAGGAGAAGCAAGTTTTATTCTAGGTATCCAAGTAATAAGGGATAGAAAGAATAGAACGATTGCATTATCCCAAGCTTCATACATAGACAAAATCTTGTCTAGGTTTTCCATGCAGGATTCCAAGAAAGGTATGTTACCTTTCAGACATGGAATCAAGCTTTCTAAGGAACAAGTTCCTAAGAATGAGCATGAAGAGCAATTCATGAGTAGAGTTCCATATGCCTCGGCAGTTGGAAGTCTCATGTATGCAATGCTCTGTACTAGACCAGATATTTGTTTTGCTGTTGGCATAGTTAGCAGGTTTCAATCGAAACCTGGACCTGATCACTGGACGGCAGTCAAGCATATTTTCAAGTATCTTAAGAGAACGAGAGATAATATGCTTGTATACTCTGGAGGGGATTTGGTTCCCGTTGGGTATACAGATTCTGATTTCCAATCAGATTCTGACTCCAGAAAATCCACATCAGGGGCTGTGTTTACTATTGGAGGAGGAGCAGTTATATGGAGGAGTATCAAGCAATCTTGTATTGCTGATTCCACCATGGAAGCTGAGTATGTTGCTGCATGCGAAGCTGCCAAAGAGGCTGTTTGGCTCCGCCAATTCTTGATTGACTTAGAAGTGGTTCCTAGTGCGAATAAGCAGATCACTATCTACTGTGACAACAGTGGAGCAGTGGCTAATTCGAAAGAACCAAGAAGTCACAAGAGAGGTAAACACATTGAAAGAAAGTATCATCTTTTAAGGGAGATTGTTCAAAGAGGTGACGTGACGATTACCAAAATCGCGTCAGCAGAAAATCTAGCGGATCCCTTCACAAAGGCTCTACCTCAGAAGAGTTTCGATGGGCATCTAGAGAATATGGGCTTGAGAGATGTGACACATTTGCTATAGCGCAAGTGGGAGATTGTTAGGATTATGCTCAATAGCAAGAGTGTAATGTTGTAATTAACAATCTTTTTCATATTAATAAAGTGATTTCTGGTTTAACAAATCGTATAGCATTTATAGTTTGTATTATAATTGTCAAAGTAAATAATCATAAGGTCTAAAGACTATGGGAAAAGAAGAATTGTTCGTACATCTGGATATGTATGTGGTAGACACAATTCTTTAGTTAGTCTTGAATATTGTTCACAACTTAAATTAAAGGTTGGGCACCTTTATCTTGTTAAAGTTGTAGAATTCTTTTGCTAGCATTTGAGTGGGATCAAATGAGATATGATGAGTCTAAAATCATCGGAGTGTCTTCGAGCAAAAGGATCTAGTGCACTGGGTGCATTGAACTGGATCACAATGAAAAGCTTTATCTAGAACCGTCAATAGATAATAGTCTTTTCATTATCAGGACAATCGGAGAGTCTATCTTAATCCTGAGATAAATGATGGACTTATGGTTGCAAGTGATATCATTTGAGTTATCAATGAGTACGATTATATCGCATAGTCTATCCTCGATAGTTTGGTGATATTCATTTGTTAATCGATAGAGGACTTCATTTATAGATATGGACATCGTGGCTCCATTTAATTAAATGAGAGTATAATATAATCATATGGATGTTTTGAGGTAATTGGATATTAAATCTCAACGTTGAGTTTTCAATAGTGTCTATTGAAAACATGGCTTCTGGACAAGTCAAAATATCCAAGTTCAAAACGTGGTCATATGAGTAAATATGGTAACTTGGAGAGTTATAGGCGGTCTATGAACTCTTGGCGATTACTGATATTAATCACGAGGATACACTATCTCCAATATGATTGTCTAGGGTATGAATGAGGAGCATCTTCCTTTTCTATCTTTATTTAAGAGTTCAGTTTTAGCTCTTTAGTGGAATGAGTTAAAATTAATGGATCGGACCTAAGTGAATCATTTGTTGATTGTGATTAGGTTATGTCTATTGAAGCTTAAATTTAGATGGCCCGCCAAGATCCCCAATCCACACGGACTTGCATGGATCACTTGATATATTCTACCGGACCAATTTAAGGGTCCATCTAGAATTGCATTTAATATATTAAGAATATAATTTGCACATTATTTAAGTAATGGGCTGCTCAATTATATTAATATATTAATGAAAGACATGTGGGCTTGTTTCTTTTAGTAAGAATGGGTCTGGTTCACATGTGGGCTTTTTTATTTAAAGTCCAATGGATTAAATGAAATAGGAAAATAATATTAGGCCCATCTTATATATAAGTGGGGCGGCTAGGTTAAGGTTTTGACCTAAAAATATTATTTTGTTTCATTTGTTTTAATTAAATAAGAATTAATTGATTTATTGATTAATTGTTTAATTAAAGAAACAAATCTTTCCTAAAAGTAAAAGACTTGTTTGATAAGTAAATAAATAAATTAGTATTATTTATTTAATCAAATAAGGAGTCTTTTTTTTTAGTCAAATAAAAGAATAAAAATAAAAGAGTTGGATTAGGGTTTGAAGTCTATAAAGTTAAAAAGAATTAGGGTTGAATTTCAGTCACCCTATATAAGTGACATGATGAAATTCGGCCAACCCTAATTAGATACTACATAGAATTCGGCAACCCTAAAGGAAAAAGAAGAAAAATTCGGCCAACCTATATATATGTTCTTATAGGGTTCGGCCACATCAATTAATTGGTGCTTGAGTTTTTATTTTCTTTCTTCTTCTTCTTAATTCTAAGAGAGTTTTTATTCTAGAGAGACAAAAAGGAGTGAAAAATTATTCTTTGATAGTATACAATTGCTTAAACATCAATAAGCTTGTGTATACGATATCGATCTAGGTTCACGCGAGTTTCGATCATAAGATTGTGAACTCAAAAGTGACCGGAATAATTTTGACATTCTTTTGATTGTTTTGTGACTAACAAAGAAAAGAAAGTATTTGTTTGGTCCATTCACAGGTTTGCAATTCAAAGGAAAGAGAGACCACGCTCCTAGGTGATCCACGTTCGTGCTCGGATTGAAGGTCTTGCGGATTACCATCGACGTAAGTCAATCGGATCACGCGACAAGAGGTAATTTACTTTTGTTGATATATATGCATGTTTATTAATTAAAAGGGTTTAAGGTTCATAAAGGAAAAATTTTAAAAGTCACTAAATCGTCTTTAGTATCGCTTCCGCTGCATGTAACACTTTTATTTGTTTATTTTTCCCTACAGATTCAACCTAGGATTTCCAAGATAAAGTATGATAAATCCGACTTTCTTCTTAGGGAACCACACTGTTTTTCCTTTTTCTAAGGAACACAAGCCAAGACAACTGTTATTCACTTCATCACTGATTAGCTTAAATCGATTCTAGTTGACAACCAACCCCCTTTTAAAGTCTAAATCCATTCCATTTGTAGGGCTATTATGTTGGTCCATTTTGAATTTCCTGTGACTCTTTTTATTTTTTAGATGTTCCCTAATATCTCCTCTTTTCTTGTTTTTTCTAAACTATGTTTTCATCTCCAAAAAGTCCACCTACTCTCTTTTGCCTTTCCATATCAAGATATGGATTCAAATTATCCTCAGAGTGTATTGTCTTCAAGCCCAAAAAACGTGTCACCCAAGAGAAGTTGACTGGTGGAGCTTTTTTGGCGACAAGAACATCGAATGAGCCATTACCAACCTGAACTTTGAGCTTGCCAGGGTATACTACGTTCTTCGAAATTAGAAGTAACAATTTTCCTCTGTCAAATCTCCTATTGAGCACTAGTTCCTTTTCTATCATCAGAGGTTTACCAGGCATCCATCCCATTTTATTGAAAAAATCTGACTTCCAAAACCTCAACGAAACACCTTCACATCTGATCCATACCAGCCTAACTTGAGGAGTGAACTTACTAGACCATTTTGCCATAGATGAGAACTTATCGTCCCAAAAGAATATGTTTTTCATAAAGCCATCTCTCTCATATTCTGAGTCAAAACACTAAAGGAAAAGTTTGTCACCCAAATATGTAGAAGAGAAAGAGAATCCTCTTGAGCTCAGGCAGTGGTTTACACTCTCTACATTGATATATTCTTTCAGAATGCCTATTGTGCTCCTCGATATCCATTCATCTTCGTTGTTTTGTTCGCTCCATGACATAACTAGCTCTTTCTCTATTTCCTTGGACTTACTATTCAGGTGACCTAATACCACATCTGCAAAAGAGCGAGACCTCCTGTTATCGACTTTTGAATCTCTACATCTTTCATCCTTTCCATCCCCGTCCTCTTTATGGATCCTTGCTAGAACCCTACCAATTGAGGCATGTCCTTTATAGGGCCGAGAGTCATAAGTTCTACGACCATTCCAACCATACTCAGCTACATTTGAGGTTATATGCCAGCCGTATACATGCATTATGTTCACCATTTTCGCAACATTCACAGCTTCCTCCATTGTTCCAAACCTGAGAACGTACAACTATTTCTAGAGGACCTTTTTGTTGATAGAAACACATCCCTAACCTTACCGAATGGCTTAAAAATCCTGATAGACCAAGAGAATCCACCTTAGGGTTCAAGTTGTCTATGAAAATCGACGCCAAGCCTTCACGAAAATCCTTCCTATAGTTGCCACCATGAAACACCTTTCTGTTAAAGTCACATCCATGGGAGGAAGTGTTTCTCTCTCCTATTATCTCTTTCATGATTTTTCTTGCCAAAAATGTAAAGTTCAGTGACTCCGTTGCGTGATTCTACTGTGTTTTTTTCACATTTATGTTTGCAATGCTTGTTTATCGTTATGTGACATGACTACGTATCTCTTGGGTGTACCAAATACTTATCCAGGTCTTTTTTCTCTGCCAAGTCTTCATTCTCTACCATCTGCATTGAAAATAATTGTAAAACATTGTAAGAAATTCTTTCCAAAATGATAATAGGTTGAATGTACTATATGATTATACGTTGCCTTTATAATATGATTACTTGCAGCATTTATAACATGATTACACTTATTTACACTCTGAATTAAATAAAGGTTTACACACTTATATTTATTCTAAGTTCATCATGTATGGATTTTGTGTGATTTTCAAGCATAACAGTTTAAACCCATAATCTTTACATGCCGACTAATATGCATCCTTACAGGACAAATTGTATAAAGGTTTACACGCTAAAAGTTATAATCATAGAAAAATTTCACAAAAAAATTAAGGGATATTTTCACTTGGGTCTTTATATTTTTTTGAAATATCTATTTTTTACTCACTTATACATTTTCGGAGGATTGAGTCATATATTTTTCAAAAACCACTCAATTTGGTCATTTTGACTAGATTTTTAATAATCAACGGTTACAAAAAAAATGCTGAATTACTATTTTGCCCATGACTACAATATCACTGTATAAAAATACCATTTTACCTTTTAAAAAATCAAACAATTACAAATTTACCAAACACTGTTAAGACAAAAATGCCCTTATTAACATTAAATTTTTCAAATTTACCAGTCTTAGTTGTAAAAATTAAATATTTACAGAAATTAAAAATTTACCCTTCTTGTTAAAAACAATTAAATACAAAAAAAAAAAAAAAAAGATCGATCATCAAAACACCAACACCACCACCACCACCACATAAAGTACCTACCATCGGCAAACCATAACACCACCATCTCCAACCCAGAAAACCTAAACGCAACAAATCACACAAACCCAAATCTAGCCACTACCAAAATCACACCATCGATCGATATAGGAGTCGAGTAGATCTTTGTCGATCAATCTGGGAGCCGCATCGTCTCTCTCTCTTCTCTCTCAGTCTTTCCATCTCAATCTCTTTCACATCGAGTCAACACCATTTCTGGGTGATAGCGACGACAGATAGGGGTTTGTGGTTCAATGGCAGCGACAAACAAAGAATCTGGTTCATCATCGTCATCATCAAAAAACGCATCTCTTCTTCTTCTTCAAGAACCCATCAAGAAAAGCACTACAAAGTGAGTTAATATATGGGTATATATATTTATTTTACAATTGGGTCTCTGTGTTAGGGTTTATTAGTTCCAAATCAATGTCATCTGTATCTAAAGTCTCAAGCTTTGATGTTCCAATTGTAGGTTATTGATGTAATTTGATGGGTCTAGTGCAATTTATGTATTTTTTCCATTAGCTTTGCTTTGAAAAATTAAATTTTGTTGCTATACTTGTCAATAAATGTCTTGGTTTTAGTATCAAAAAATACTTGTTCATGTATCTGAATAGTGAATACAAGCACAAAAACATGTTTTTTTTTTCTTTCTCGAAATTTTAGTGGTACCGGTATTAATAGTATATCAGAATTCTGATTATATTTTCAATTTTATTTACTTCATCAATAATTAATAAATTGTCCATGATTGTTTTGCCACTTCTGTTTTACAGGTCGGTGGGGATGGGTTTGGTTTTTCTGGATTTCATTGATGTTGAAGAAGATGGTGATGTGATGAAGTTTGTTTAAGTTTTAATTTTTTTTTTATTAGAAGGAGATCTAGATCGGATCTCCACCATTTATCTCATGTGATGGACGGTGGAGATCCAGATTGGATCTCCATTTAATAATAAAAAAAAGTCTTAATTTTTTTTTTGTTTTTTTATTAGGTGGAATCTCCACATTTAAATTTAAAATTTATTTTATATATATATTTCTATTTATTTGTGTGTTGACACGTGGCATATCATCATTTAAAGACAAAAATACCCTTTTAAACCGTTTAATTTGACTAACGTTTGACCAACAGAAGGATCAAATTAGTGGTTTTTAAAAATATAGGGCCCAATCCTCCGAAAATGTATAAGTGAGTAAAAGATAGATATTTCAAAAAAATATAAGGACTAAATGAATAATATCCCAAAAATCAAACCCAAAGTTCATAAACCTTCAATTGAAAAAAATATGTAAATATCTTCAAAGACTTTCTCTCTTCAAACAACACTCTTTCTTGACGAACGGTTCGTCTTCTACAAATGAATTCCAGTTCTGAACAAATCTTCTTCTTTGTATCTATCCACACTCTCTTCTCTCTCTAGAAATCACTTTCTCACTTAACAAAACCACATGCTCTATATAAAACTGGTTTCAAACACAAACAGACCTCTCTCTAGAAAACAGTTCGAATAGACCAATCAAAAAAAGGTTTTTACTTTTTAAAATTTTAAAATTATTAAATCATTTTATTTGTTTTCAAATTTCATAAATCCACAAATTCTGGTCACACCTCATATATGCACTAACCATTCTCTCTAAATTTGAGCTATTTTAGCTAGGAACTTCTCATGAAGTCACTTCAACAATCTCAAGATGTTATTTTGGCTGAGCTTTTGGCGATCTTGCGTGCTTGTAAGCTGTTTGGTTCGAGACAGGAACTGCTGCATAGGCCTATCACTGTCATCAGCGATTCTAAGACTGCTGTCAATTGGGTTTGGGGCTTCATTTCTGGAAACAATAGGCATGATTAGGCCATAGAGGACATTAGAAACTGGTTGGGTAGTTTCGCTCTAGCTAAGGTGGAGTTCCATTCTAGATTGACAAATTCGTTTGCGGATACTTTAGTAAAGAAGAGGATGAATCCTGGAACTGATGAGCTACAATGGAGTGTGTTCTAATGGGCCTTGGGACTTTCTGTGGTTTGCTTGTTAGCGCTTTGGTGTGGTTGTTGTTGTTGTTTTTGTTTCGCTATGGTGGGGGTTGTTTTCCCCTATTTTTTCTTTAGTGGGTGTGCTTTGGTTTTTGTTTCTGGTATGTTGGTCGCTATTTGTGTGGGTTGGTTTGTTGGTTCCCTGGCTTGGTGCCTTCTTAATGTGATTGCCTTCAAAAAAAAAAAAAAAAACCATCCTCCCTATTATAGCTAGTAATTAATATTTTAATATATTTTAAATTTAAAATACAAAAATGATATCATTTTTTTAATAACAAAATTAGTTTTAAAATATTAAAAAAAAAAAATAAGAGAGAGAAGATATGGAGCTTGAAATGACTCCCTACATTTAGAGAGTCTCTCGGTGGCTCTCTAAAATAGGGAGCCATTTAGGGAGCCATTTGGAGGCTCTAAAACCAAATTCACTCCTATTTTAGCTTAGGGCATGATTTAGGGAGCCCCTTGGAGATGCTCTGAGCATACTTTTCAAGTTTTTGAAGATGGTTATTTTTAATTAGATCCTTAATTTTACGGCTATTTCTGATTTTTGGCCAATTTATAACAATTCATTACCCTCAATCAATTGTTTTTATTATTATTTAGAACTAACCCTCAATCAATTGTTAGGCTTAGTTTGGCATTGCTTCCTAAAAGCCAAATGTAGCTTCTTATTTTGGCTTTTAGGAGAAGCCAAAAATGATCAAAAATGACTAGAGTATTTGGTAAAGTTCCAGGTAAGTGCTTTTGATCATTTTTGGCTTCTCCCAAAAATACCTCAGGAAACAATGCCAAATTGAGCCTTAGACACCATTTTTAAGACAAAGTTAAGGTCACAACTCACAAGGTGGAATCCCCCTCATCGAATCTTATATAAAAAAAATAATGATGAGCTACAATGGAGTGTGTTCTAATGGGCCTTGGGGCTTTCTGTGGTTTGCTTGCCAGCACTTTGGTGCGTTTAGTGTTGTTGTTTTTGTTTTGCTGTGGTGGGGGTTGTTTTCCCCTCTTTTTTCTTTAGTGGGTGTGCTTTGGTTTTTGTTTCTGGTGTGTTGGTCACTGTTCGTGTGGGTTGGTCTGTTGATTCTCTGGCTTGGTGTCTTCTTAATGTTATTGCCTTTTATAAAATAAAAAAAACCATCCTCCCTATTATAACTAGTAATTAATATTTTAATATATTTTAAATTTAAAATACAAAAATGATATCATTTTTTTAATAACAAAATTAGTTTTAAAATATTAAAAAAAATAAGAAAGAGAAGATAATGAGCTTGAAATGACTCCTTACATTTAGAGAGTTTCTTGGTGGCTCTCTAAAATAGGGAGCCATTTAGGAAGCCTTTTGGAGGCTCTAAAACCAAATTCACTCCTATTTTAGCTTAAGGCATGGTTTAGGGAGCTTCTTAGAGATGCTCTGAGCATACTTTTCAAGTTTTTGAAGATGGTTATTTTTAATTAGATCCTTAATTTTATGGATATTTCTGATATTTGGCCAATTTATAACAATTCATTACCCTCAATCAATTGTTTTTATTATTATTTAGAAATAACCCTCAATCAATTGTTAGGCTTAGTTTGACATTGCTTCTTGAGGTGCTTTTCGGAGAAGCTACAAAATGTAGCTTTTCATTTTAGCTTTTAGGAGAAGCCAAAAATGATCAAAAATGACTAGGGTGTTTGGTAAAATTCCAGGTAAGTGATTTTGATCATTTTTAGCTTCTCCAAAAACATCTCAGGAAACAATGCCAAACTGAGCCTTAGACACCATTTTTAAGACAAAGTTAAGGTCACAACTCACAAGGAGGAATCCCCCTCTTCGAATCTCAAAAAAAAATTAAGCATAGTACTAATTACTCTGATACAACCTAAGAATATGTGCTTTATTTATACCCAAGATTATTTGCCAACTTTTTTTTTTTCTGTTGTGTTATAAACTTAAACTATTTTTCATGGATAAGATTTCTTTATTAATAAAAATAATTATAAGTTATAATTTTTTAAAGATCTTGTGATACATGATCATTATCGTTAATTTGTGCTCAGGATTTTACTTTTAATTATATATTTGCATTTGCCGACCAAGATGAGAAGTTTTGCTTTGTCTTCTTAAATATTAATTTTATGCTGAATTGAGGTTTAATTGAGATGGATATTGCCAATTGGGAAGCTAAATCAAGCTTATCAGCTTTTACAAGCAAGAAGAAAATGACAATATGTTTAAATTCTAATCGTTACTTCTAATCATAAATAAGTACATATGATTCCATACAAAACTTTCCCAAATCATACATACCCGATTGTTCTTGTAGAAAATGAAACATTTTTGTTCTGTACAGTTTGGATCTTGAGTATACACATATAATTATATATATATTTATATATATATATATATATAATAAGAGTAATTAATGAGTATGAAGGACCAGCTGACAAAAATAAAGAAACATTGCTTGTGATAGATCTTCAGTGTGGAACCGTGAGATCTGACAGTTCTTGGATGGATCGGTTAATAAAATCTGTCAGAGACGAAGTTGGACCCAACAAGAATTTTCTCTGACTCATCATCAACTTGTCTTGTTGTATATATGTGCTTAGATCGAAAAGGGTTTCAACTTTCATGTCATGTCATACACAGCTGCCCAACCCTCTAGCTTCTGATCCTCTCATGATTCTCAGTCTCTTGCATGAGGTAATAAACATACTGTAAACAATAAAACAAAAATGAAAAATTCGATGAGTTTGATTTTGATTGATTAATTAAAAAAGTTCATATACAAATGTTGAAATTAGTGAGAATTAACTTACTGAAATGGAACATCTCCAACAAGCATCCAGTCACCATCTTTGTCTTGATAGGTAGGAGCATAATGAGATCCATTGTAGCCAATAGTTAACTTGAACATGTTTTCCAATGCTTCAAGTAGCTCTGGATAGCACTTGTACACCTTCAGATCTATCTTTCTTAGATATGGAGCTCCATCTACGCTCACTTTCACGTATATTCCTGCACCAATTTCGCTCTCGTTTTTGTTCTTTGCTTGTAAAGTAGTGTTCTTTCTATAAGATCGAATTGGAGGCCACCCCACAACTTGTGCTCTGTACATTACAACAAGTTAATTAATGCTTGGAAAATTATTATATATATAAGATCATGATGATCAATTCACTTACTTAGAAGGAGGAGCACAGTGTTCATGGTCATCAGACACACTGTTAGACTCCTGAGAAATCTCTGTTGATGCTCTCTTATTGCTCCTAACACTAGAAGTTGTCTGCTTCTCGGGCTCGTCGCTTCCGGGCAGACCTAATCTTAGCTCCGTTGCCTTCAAATTGAGATCATGTCTCTCCATTGATAGAATATTAATTACCACAAATTGTATTCTTTTTTCAAGATGAAATTCTGTTTTAAGGGTGCTTGTTCGTAGATTCAATCAAGTTTTGTTGTGCTGATGAGAAAGAAGTTGATGCAAAGGAGTTTTATAGAGGGTATGTGATGAGGAAGGGACACGAATGAATCAAGGTGACTTATTCTCTTCGTGCATGATTTTCATTGATGCCAAAAACTTAACCCCACACGCGTTCCTGTTGCACGCGTTGAAATCGAGAGGAAAGAAAACGTACGTGGTTGGAACGGCGCGTGGAAGAATCGTACGTGTTGGGGACAGAGGCAGATATGTGTGTCTGTCACATGAGGAGCACCGTGTTGTTTGGTGCTGTGATTGAGGGGGACAAAGGAGGGACAACCACAACCGATGCTATTCAATACTGTGGACCTAGAATGGACGGCGATGATTTGCTTTGTGTATGGTGGGTTGAGGGGTGAATTTTTGGACGTTGGATTACAAGCAAGTGGTGACACCCCATGTGACTCGCGGGTCCCACGTGGATGTCGTTCATTGGCATGGCATGGCCATGTGGGTTTAGATTGGTAGGACCCTTTCTCAATTTTATCGCTTCATGGGTGGTGCCATCACATGTGCATGGTCACTTCATCATCTCTAGAGAGATATTTGTGCAGGAGAGGTATACTCACACTATTCCCTCCAATTATAACATGACACGTAATAAATATAATGTATGTACTGTTAGTATATAGAAGGTTTTTTTTTTTTTTTTTCTCCTCGATATCTATCAATTAGGAATATGTATTTTTTTTTTTTAAAGCATTCGTTATTGGTAGGATTCGAGCTGCTGACTAGGTATTGTTTTTAAAAGCTTCTGCTACTGATAGAATTCGAGTCAGACCTGAGAGTCATTTGTTCAAATCCTTAGCTCGTCCATCTACCAATTGAGTTACACCCCTGTTGGCATGTATATAGAAGGTTTTAAGTATAGGATTTTCGCATCCGATACCAATTTTATAATGTTATAAAACCTATTATTATGTAATGTTAAACGAACGACATGATTATGTAATGTCATATAGTTGACTATTTTTCATTACATAATCCAATATCCTTATAATATGACATGTAAAATATCTTGATTGGATGGTGTATCGTGTTAATATTACATTGCATACCGCATATACTTTACAAGTCCATGCAATTGTCTAACACAAGTTTCTCTCTCTCTCTTTCTCTCTCTTCTTCCTAATCCTAATTTCTTTAACTACGTTACCTATTTTCCGCTTTCGAAACAGAGTTGACCATCGTAAAAGTCTTTGTGAATTATCTGCACTGGTTCGCTCTCAAAACTGAAGTCATCAGCAAAAACAAGAGAAGAACGTGCAAAATGGTATCATTCTTTGAAACTCTAATTCATTGAATCATATATTAGACAAACTAGATTCGTTTTCGACTTCTAAAAAAAATACCAACGTATATAAAATGCTTTCATATTGCGTTCTATTCTTACAAAAGCATAGAGAGAAGATGCTGAATTCTATGTTAAATGCATTTATTTCGCAGTTCCCAAACAGAATTGGCTTCAATCTGAGCACGTAATTAATGCTAACATGCGTAACCATTATTTTTATTGGAAAATCTTCATGTTAGTTGAACCATTCGTTGAATAATTAACTGTCGACACATTGCTAGAAAATAGCTGATTGAATTATTTTTTAGAAATAAATAGCTGATTGATCTAGTTCAAAGAATTGTGGTACATATCTAGACACAATTAGTGCTGATTTATACGTATTTTCTTATCAGAATTCAACCCATTAAATTGAAGATGAGAATGTGTAGAAAATGATCAGCGTCCATATTTAAATGCGATAGTGCAATGTGATTGTTACATCTCTTGAGTATTATTTTCCTCCACAAATATTTGTGGTATTCGCTGCGACGACATTAAAGGTCTATAACCTCTCTGTTTGACATTGCAGGTCGGTAAGTATTGAGATAGCAAGAGCTTTTATGGTTCTGGATTGATGTCTATGGAGAGTTGATATGAAATTATGACACGGAAAAGAATTGCCAACAACCTTTTGTTTTTTTTTTTTTTTAAAGTCTCACACCAAATGGTTGGATCAGGGTTTGTCGGAACCTATTGAGATTAAACCATATATGTGCAGCTTTGAATCAATTAAACTCTTTATGTTCAGCTTTCAATAAAGGGTTTGTCTAGACCTATCAAGATCAAACAGTACATGTACAACCCAAATATCTATTTATATCTACTCTCATAACAAGAGTGAAACTCTCTATACATACTTGTAAAATACGTATGATGAAACTCGAACCCCACCATTAACGTAGAAGAGGAGGTGCACTATCAACTGTACTAAGATATGCGTCAACAACCTTTCAAAATACCAATACCTTAATTCAGTAGTTAGCAATCAAATATAATTACCCATGATTTAATTTTAGTATGACATACGTTTTTTTTAAAGAGTAATGCTAGACGTCCCGATTTTTTTTTCCTCAAATTCTGTCCCAAATGATGTGGCACGTGAGGTGTCAACATCTTATAAATCATAAGATTATGTAGTGTTGACACCTCACGTGAATGTTGACACCTCAATTGCCACATCATTTGGAACAGAATTTGAGAAAAAAATTTAGAACGTTTAACATCACTCTTCTTTTAAGGGGGTCAAACTCTTGGTTAATGATACCAATACTCTAAGTTGAGTTGGTTGCACGCACATTCCTCTCCATCCTGATGAGGAAGGTTTAAGTTTCACCTTACACATAAAAATATCAACGTTGCTATGCAGAAACTCTATTTGAGCGGCGCTTGTAGTGCTTAATTTAAGCGGTTCTGAACAAGGCACTGATAAAATATTTTTTTTTATTAAAAAAATCTTAGTTAATGACCTTCCAATAGTATCTTTGTTACACATCATGTCATTTGGTAGGGT
Organism: Acer negundo; assembly: GCA_035582765.1. Lineage (NCBI taxonomy): Eukaryota > Viridiplantae > Streptophyta > Magnoliopsida > Sapindales > Sapindaceae > Acer > Acer negundo. Next base: position 18,483,274 of record CM069236.1, on the reverse strand, counting down.
TTGAATGTTTGATTCACTTCATGACATATGGTATGGGTTAGCATATATTTATATATAACTTGTTTATGTAAGGTGAAGGAGATTTGGCATAACTACTTCTCGTTGCTGCATATCAAATATATTTACATAACTTGTTTGTGCAAAGTGAAGGAGATTTGGCATAACTACTCGATGCTCATATCAAATCTTAATCAACTCTGGCTGATATTACAAGACAAGAGGTATCGAGATCAATATGCCATATCAAGTACTATATATTGACAATTCGAAGAACATATATTTGGAAAGATTTTCTAGCATCCCCTATAGTATAGCTAAATGTAGATGTATATTCTATTTGATCAAACAATCATTAAAGTTCTATTTGCAACACCAATATTCCTTGTAAAATAATTGAGTTCATAAAATTTATAACACTTTTTTGAGCTTGTTTTTTGGGCTTAATCATGTCATTTAACTTGAATTTTAATAGCATTAAAAGTGTCTCAAACCTAAACATGTGAATATGTGATGGTGGAAAAACATAAGAGATAAAGTTTATGCGGGGTTCGAGTCTCATCATGCACATCTTACAAATATGTGTGGAGAGTTTTCTCCCAATTTATTAGAGATGTCATCTGAGCCACACATGTATTGTTTTATCTTGATAGGTTCTGACAATCCTATTGTAATAGTTGTAACTTGTAATACTTCAAACAAAAAAAAAAAAAATTTCAAATTAGAAAGTGAGTTTTAAGCCCATAAAATCAGTTGCAAAAGTTTTATTTGCACTTATTTTCAATATAAAATTTTCGAAGAATTTTAAAATTCCAACTAATTAAATATCTACATATGAATTGTATGGAAATTTTTTAATGAATTTTGCAATCAATAAATTCACTTATTTCACTCAAATTACAAGTGAGATCCGGCATATTTGTCTGATTTAATTTTATTTTCAATAAATATATATAATTTTGAGCGAAAAGAAAAAAAGCTAACTCAACTTCTAAATTTTCTTAGCCGATGGATCCTTTTTGATGATGGGGCAGCTTTGTGTGGCAGTGACTATGTGCCTAGACCCAAAAGAAAGCTATTAGGTGATCTGTTCATCAGAATTAAACATATATATCCACAAAATCCAGAACACATCAAAATACAACTCATTCGTGATGGCATTCAAAAAAGATTAGCTAGCAATGGACAAAACAAGATGTCACAATTCAGACACCCTTATTTATGTGTAATGAAGGTAGATGCATTAATTGTTATAATTCTGTGAACACAACTCACTTATCTTGCAAGGACCACAACATAAAGGGTCCACTACCTTTTCCCCCAACCAGATTGGGTTTTTATGTCATTGAAGTTCATGTGTCTTTCTATGCCAATTCCACGTCCATGCCACCCATTTAGACCCCACTTCATAATATTCTGGATCTTCTCTTTGATTTGTAACATCAATTTTTTTAATATATTTTTTTGGACAAGGGGATTTACTTAACAAAGAATTCATCCACCTTTTTAAGATGGAACCTAAAATATATATTTAAAAAATAAAATAAAAAACAAAACAAAAGAAAAGAAAAAGAAAAAGAAAAGTAAAAGCTGACGCACAGACTTTAAAACAATAATCTAAAAATGTACATAGACCTCAATAAAAGGTAAGAAAACATGAATTAAAAGGGCATAAATTAACCATTCTCTTCTGTCTCAAAAAGTGCAGCCCAATCAAAAATAGTAACATTATGTAATTCTGCATGGACCGATAGAGTTGTAGAAGCAGGACGAATCTTAGTCTCAACAACATGGAGACACTTAGAACTTTCCTTACTCAATTGAGATTTGAAATTAGCTAAAGTCTTGAAATTAGCTAAAGAATTCATCAATTTGTATATTATATATATATATATATATAAGAATTCTCAAATACAAACCATTTTATTATGATGAAATTTATTGAATTTTGATGAGATTTTTTACATACATGGTAAAAAAAATAAAATATTCTTATAGAACAAAATTTCAAGTTTTGGGAACTGTTTTTTCTAATTTTTAAAGCTAAAACATAGGGAAAATTAAAATAAAAAAAGTTCTTGTATCTGAAATTTTTCAAAAATTTCATTAAACATATCTCATTCATCTTCACATCCATATAAAAAATTTCATCAAGATGAGGATAGGTTTGTGTATATATATATATATATATATATATATATATATAAGGTCATTTACACAAGAGAATTGAAGTCATATATATATAGAGAGAGATTTTCCGATAAGAACTTTTTGCAATACACACTTTAAACATTTTTGGTGAAATTTGTGGAATTTTTAATGTTATTTTTTGTATGGATGATAAAAAGAATGAAATACATTTATAGAAAAAAATTGAAATAATTTCGGGTACACAAACTAATTTGTTCTGAATTTTATGAAAATTAAAGATTTAAAAATAGGAAAATATTATAAAAAATAGTTCTTGAATCCAAAAAAAATTTCAAATTTTTATCTAATGTGTATTCTAATTTTATGCATACAAAAATTTCATCGAAAAACATTCAATTTCATACAATTTCATCGAAGGTGCTCATTGTATTAAAATAATGGGGTGCTGATAGAAAATGTTCCACATATATATATATATATATATATCTATTTATATATATTATTTTTAGAGTGGTGCTATTGGCACACCCCCTACCTGTCTATTTATACTTCACTTTTTTAATTATGCAGTATTTTTTTTTCCTTTTATCAAAATTACTTAAAAGGACATACAATTTAAGGAAAAAAATATTCTACAAAGTAAACCTATTAAAACCCCACATTCCTTTTCAAAAAAAAAAAAATAAAATAAAATAAAGCCATGTTCTTTTAAACCTTTTTTTATTATTTTTTTATTTCTTAACTATTAAACCCTAAATTTTGTTTCTTACACACATACAAAAATATTATGAAATAATCTTTGAAAGATATCAAATATATAGAAGAATCGTTCTTTAGAATGATATTAAGTTATCGTTGTGTTAAAGCAACCATGTTATTTTTTTTTTCTCTTCCACCATGAAATAAGAAGAAGAAAAAAACTCAAAATAAAATAAAATAATAAGAAGAAAAAATAAATCATTTAATGGAGGTGAGAGAAAGATGTATACAGAGATCAAAGATGAGGTATATTAAGTTTGAAAAATAAGTAAATCGGGTAGTTTTGGAAATAAATCAAAACAATTAATAAAAACATTTAATTTTATTTTATTAAGTCAAATTTTAAAAAGTGGGGTATAAATAGATTGGTAGGTGGTGTGCCAATAGCACCACTCTATTTTTATAGTATTCCCTTGAGATGTTTCTATGTTATATATATATATATATATATATATATATAAGCCTTATAAGCACATCATCTTTTAGTAGTGATGGTAGTACACCTCCATTCTACAATGGTGGTCGAGTTCCACCATACGTATATTACAAGCATGTGTTGAGAGTTTTTTTTCCGGTTTATAGAAGTAGTTATCCGGACCGCACATGTAGTCCACTTATAATACTTTGAAAAAATAATTATAAAACACACTTATTTATATATTATTTTTTTATAAGGATGAAATGATATCTAATTTGGTTAACATTTATTAAATTATTTTTAAGAAATTATTTTATAGAATAACGCATCCAATATTTACCTAAAATTATGCCTAAAATTTGTAATCACCACCCAAATGATGTGTTAATTACAATTCTTTTTCTATATCATTTGTGCATGAGTTTAGACAAATAATTTGGACACAGTAACAATACTCTATTTTATTAAAATACCAAAACTGTCCTTAAATATTATTGGTAAATCTAAACGTATATTTTTTCTCAGTACAACAATTTTTCTCACTACCTTGTTGTGACATCTCAGATTTTAGTAACTATATACATTCAGATTTCATGATAACCCGGTTTCTGATACGGTTCCATTAAAAAATAAAACAAGGTTTGTACACTAAAAAACGGAGTAAAATATATATATATATATATATATTACTCTATTTCATTCATCTAATGATGACAAGTTTCAACCTCTTAAGCAGTTAAAATTTTCTCTATTTGAGGAATTTTTTCTTGATTGTGCTTACAAAATGTAATTTTTCCTCTATTTGTAGTCACTTTTTAAATGCTGTCCACACAGAATACAGTATATTTAGTTTATCATCCATTTGTTTTAATTTTTTTAAAGTTAAATTAAAACATATATTAAAAAAAAATAAAACAAAAGAAAAGAAAAAGAAAAAGAGAAGCAAAAGCAAAGTGGCACACATACTCTAAAACAATAATCTAAAAAGGTAAGCAGAACTCAACAGAAGACAAAGAAACATAAACTAAAAAAGCATAAATTAACCATTCCCTTCTGCCTCAAACTGTGCGACCCAATCAGAAATAGCAACTTAATGTAATTCTATTTGGGTCGATAGAGTCGCAGAACGGATGCGCTTTGAATTTCTTTTACTCAATTGAGACTTGAAATTAGCTAAAGTCTTAAAAGTTGGTTTCACTTTTCTCTTTGATTTTGTCACCACGGGAATTCCCTACATTTTGACTCGTACCCCTTGTATCTACAGACCCCAAAACTTGAGAAATAACAGCGAAAGCATTAGATACCGGGACCTCCTGGACTGACTTATCTATCGGAATATAAACCATCTTAAAAGACCGAGGGTGAACAGGCTGAAAAACTGGCTTTTCAATAGAAACCTCAGCCATTGGCTGCGAGGGTTTTCCCGTACTAGCAATAGGAACCTTAGGTTTGTTCCAATGACAAGAACCAGACAGATGACCAATGGAAGAGCAGATACAGCAAAAAGACGGTAAGTTTTCATACTCAACCGAAATGAAAGAGCTCCCTCTTTAAAAAAATCGAAGAAGGAAGAAATACGGAAAAATCTACATCAACTAAAATCCTGGCAAAATGACCAAAATCACCATCAATAGTAGCCTTATCCAATCTCAACGAAATTTCAATACATCTGGTCAAATCAAAAAGGATATTCGGATGTCAGTATTCCCAAGACAAATCATATAACCTAACCCAAACTTGCGCATTAGTGGACTTCTGCAGAGAGAGATTAAAATTCAGAACCTAATGATGAAGGCGGAGAACTCCTGGCTTAAGATTAACATAACCCAAACACTATACCTTGTTCTTGTCTTCAGGAGATTTCAAAATGATATGGAAATAGCCTCTCCATAAAGATATAAGTCTCCAATCCGTCGAAATCATCCAAAGCTTACTAAGCTTATCCTTAAGGTCAACAAGCTTCTAGGGACGCTTACCACTAGAAATAACCACACTCCATATAAGAGCATTTTTGCATAACTCAAGTTTGGATTAATAAGCCATTGGATCAACTCGGAAAGACACATAACCTCCCTTTTTAAAAGGTGCATCAAGCATAGGGAATGGCTGAATAAAATCATAAGAAGGCTTCAAAAGGTTTGCATAAGATTTGCCACCCATAGGCAAAGGACTAGAAATCATAAAGGGGTCTTGAATCGTATTCTCATCCATTGCAGGAATAAAAGGCAACACATTACCCATATTGTACCTTTCACTCCTAGAAGAAACCGTCCCCTTAGCAAAAATAGGAGTTGTGTGAGGAGAGAAAACCAAATTAGCCTCCAAAGACTTGGGAACCTCCACAAGACCAAGCATGGGAGGAGAAGCCATGATTCGAAACACAAGAGAAGCAATTGAAACAACAGCAGAGAAACCCTAAAAAAAAAAAAAAAAGTTAACAGTAACGTCAGTGAACAGTGCCAACAATGAATAATCGCCGCGTGAACAGTGTCGGAACAATCCCATGATGAACAATGCGTCGGATGAACAGTGCTGCCGAATGAAAAGTACCGTATAAACAATGTCGTTGGACGAATAGTGCTGCTGGGGTGAATAGTGCTGCTGGGGTGCTAGCAAACCCTAACCTCACATATTAGCTCCCAAATCTCTCTTTTTGAGCCTTATCAGATCCACCACATCTTCAGAGTTCAAGCTTTAATCCGATACAAAAATAATTTACTTGCCCAAAAATATTGATAATATTTAACCTAGGTAATCCATTCTAACTGAAGTTTTGGTATTGTTTGTTATAATTTTTATTCCTTTGCTTTACAACATATCGTAGTATTCTTAGAAGGTCATTAATTTTGTACCAAATATCATAGTATTCTTTCTTCTTTAAATCTTTGTGCTCTTCTTATTTTCTTCTTTGTTCTTCGTTAAAAACACTTTACAGTTTATTATGCGGACAAGGATCCTCTGATGAATTCTTTCTCTGTTGAACCATACCGAGCTTTTGAGGATCTATTGCCGCGTGGCCTTAATGAAAATGTATGGTTAGGATTTGTGTTTTTATTTTATCACTATAAATAAAACTAAAACTAAAACTAAACTAAAACTACATCGTTTGGTAGACTAAACCAAACCTAATACGTTAAAAATCATAAAACTCTCCTTATCATCTTGGTCTCATTGTCAGATCTCGTATTCTTGCCATTCTGACAATCAGCAAATTGTTGGTGATATATTCTTCTTCTTTCCATTTCGTTGGCAATTTTTTTGTTATATGTTTTTTGTAAAATAAAAAAGATAAAAGTTTCCAGACTTCCTCTATAAATTGATTTAGAGTGCAGATTTCCATCATTTCTTCATCCATTTCTCATCACGCATTCTCTTCTCAAGCTAAGAGTGAAAATCCATATATGTGACAATGTTTATTTATTTTTCAACAAATTAAAATTTCAGAAATATATCAATTTAACTCGCATCTGACTTCATTTCACAAGTTCTTTATTAAGATTTTCCACTTGGGCATTAGTTCAACTTAGAGAAACCCGAGTTCTTAATGGGGTTGTTGAGTTGGGTTTGAGTCGGGGAGTTTGAGTTTTGAGAAACCCGATTTTTCAAAGGCCTAGTCGAGGTCTCTTGACTTGAAAAATCCTATTTTGAGAGGAGTTCACAAGGGCGAGTTAGAGTTTCTTCTGAAATAGAGCAGAAACTAGTCCTAAAAACTATCAGAATTTCTAAACCGACCAGAAAGGAATACAAAAGACTCGGGCATTAGTTCAACTTAGAGAAACCCGAGTTCTTAATGGGGTTGTTGAGTTGGGTTTGAGTCGGGGAGTTCGAGTTTTGAGAAACCCGATTTTTCAAAGGCCTAGTCGAGGTCTCTTGACTTGAAAAATCCTATTTTGAGAGGAGTTCACAAGGGCGAGTTAGAGTTTCTTCTGAAATAGAGCAGAAACTAGTCCTAAAAACTATCAGAATTTCTAAACCGACCAGAAAGGAATACAAAAGACTCGGGCATTAGTTCAACTTAGAGAAACCCAAGTTCTTAATGGGGTTGTTGAGTTGGGTTTGAGTCGGGGAGTTCGAGTTTTGAGAAACCCGATTTTTCAAAGGCCTAGTCGAGGTCTCTTGACTTGAAAAATCCTATTTTGAGAGGAGTTCACAAGGGCGAGTTAGAGTTTCTTCTGAAATAGAGCAGAAACTAGTCCTAAAAACTATCAGAATTTCTAAACCGACCAGAAAGGAATACAAAAGACTCACAAAGATAGTAACTTGAATCGATTTTTTCCTTGGTGTCTGCAATTTGAGGAAATTTGAGTTTGGGTGGAAATGGAAAGTGAAGAGGTTTTGGGTCTGGACTTGTGAAATTCTAGAAAGTGGATACTGGGTAAGGATTGAGGGAAGTAAAAAGTCAGCATTCAAATTGATTTAAATGGAAAAAATTAAATAAATAAATCTAAATCACTTATTGTTTTTAAAGTCAGATGTCATTAGATTAGGAAGCTCAATAGAGAAAGAGTTCAGCAGAGGATCTTTATGCTTGCTAGTCAATCATGATCGATATCCACTTCAGAGCTTGAGAGATCCTTTTAGTTCTTGAAGATTGATACACTTCATTTATAAAATATATCATTAATTACATGTTAAAGATATATTTCTAGTTTTGATTTTGTTTATATTATGACGTTTTATGATAGATTGACTGCTGAATTTATGGGTGTAGAAACTAAGTTTAAATTTTTAATTATATTATTTGTATATAAGGGTATTTTAATAATAAAAAATTCTATAAAATATGAGAGCTTCTTTTTACAATCCACAAATTATCTATTCACACTTCAATTAATTTTTTTTATTAATGACAATTTTAACCTAAATTAAAATTACTAAACAAGACAACAAAATTTAAAGACACTCCAAACTAATTAAATTATTTTTTAAAAAAATTCTCTCTCCTAAATTATTAGATTAAATATTACGTATTAAACTCTCTCTCATAAATTTGTTATTACCATATTAAACACTCTCTCCATTTTTCAAAAAAAAAAAAATCATATTTCCATACTTTCTCGATCAATCTCTGATTAATAGTTAAAGAATTTTTTTTTTTTTTTGAATATTTTAGTTTTTTACTAACCGTAATATATATATATATATATAATATTGAATTGTTTTAACTAGATTCTATTAAACTAAGAATTTCTAAAACTAATGAAAGAATTAAAGTTCTCTAGACAATCACATACCTACAAGAGTAACAAAAAACATTTTCATATTTCGATTTAAAAAAAAAAAAAAACAAGGTACTTGCTTTTTAGTTTTATTTATTTTATTTTATTTTATTTTATTTTATATATATATATATTAAATATATACATATATATATGATTCCTAAAAATCAAACATATTAGTAAGTTTTTTTCCTTAACTGTTAGTCTTACTTGAGAAAGAATGAAGATAGAAAATTAAAGATATGTATTGGAAGAGAGAGAGTTTAATATGGTAATTAAAAATTTAGTAGAGAGTATTTAATATGTAATAATTAATCTAATGATTTATGAAAGATAATTTATTTTTTTAATAATTTAATTCAAAAAAGATAAAAATGATAATCTTGTAATAAAATGAAGTGTCTTTAGAATTTTTTAAAATTTAAATTTTGAAAATGGAGTATTTTTATAAAAGAAATGTAAAAAGAAAAAATTGGATTGTCAAAAGAAACTCTCATAAAATATAAGTGGTGTTATTAGTACCCCTCTAGCTAGTAACCAATTTATACCTTACTTTTTAAAAATTTGATTTAATTACATAAATTTAAATGGTTTTATTAATTTTTTATTTATTTATTTTCAGAACTAACATTTTTTCTTATTTTTTAAATTTAATATACCTCATCTCAATTTCAAACTTAATACATCTCATCTCTATTTCAAGAAGACAAATTACATATGAACAGTGAACGTGGGTGATACGATCCTGCTAATTTTATTTGGATATTTATTGTAATGTTATTTTTATTCTTTATTTTGTTTTAATGAGTAATTAAATTATTAAGTTAGTACGTTTAGTGCTCATTTAATTATGGGTGGTGGGTTAATTAATTGCTTACGTTTAGGAGAGAGTGAGGAGAGAGTGAACATTGATATTTTGTATAAATAGCTTCAATTCATTAATGAAAAGTATCTAGAGAATTATTGTCTGCACATTTGTATTGTAATTGGGAGGTTATTGGTTCCTCGAAATACAAATATTTGGGAGGTTTAAGGTTTCCTCAAATTAACCTATCTATCTTGTCTTTTATTTTATATTTTATGTAAATTTTTCATTACAAATATTTGGGTCTATATTGGTGGGTTTTTTTTTTTGGAAAGAAAAGTAAGATTTTATTAGATTTACTTTTAGAAGATTTTTTTTAAAAGAAATTATATATCTCTTTAAGTAATTTTGATAAAAGAATATTAAACAATTTAAAAAGTGGGACATAAATAGACCAGTAGCACCACTTTTAAAATATAAATGTATCAAGAACTTTTTTGGGTGACAATAAAAACACTCTTTAATATTTGAAATAATCTTGATAGTTCATTTGAGAAACAATATTTAAAGAATAGAAATAGGTTTTTCAATTATTTCTGTCGAAGAAAGAACGCATAAAACTAGGTTTATGTTTAACACTATGTTTCAATTATTCAATTATTGCAATTATTTTTGAATCAGTATAATAAAGTTTAACACTAGGTTTTGGACCAATAGTTTTGTGTTATTCCAATCTTCTGTAGGTTGACATCAAAGAATTCTTTGAATAGTTTGATATACATGATATATATAATTAATGAAAACGATAAAGAGCGTATATGATATATGAGTGAGATGTTACAGCTTACAAGTTCAAAATTTTGAAACTTTGAATTATTTATTTAAGTAAATTACCAATTGAAATTGAATAATAATAACAGCTTTCGCTATTGATCAAACCCTAGAAGAAGGGACAAGATAAAGCACTAGGTTTATTCACAATAAATGATTATTGATTTAGTGAAGTGAAGTGAGGGAGCAAAAGCATCAAATCAGTGCACACACGTGTGAAGTTTTAAATGCCGATGGTGAGATGTGGGACTCAACCCACACGTGATGCGAAACCTTCCATTTTGGACTCTACTTTCAAACTTAAAACAGGTAGAGAAGAATAGGCACAGCCCCACTTTCATTTCCATCTTCTTTCCCTTTTTAATCTCTCCAAACTCAAATGTTTAACAAAATATGTCCATCTACCATCCATGCATGGATGCATGCAGGCAGGAGAGAAGCTAGTAATTTGGCTTTGGGGTGGTCAATACAAAACTTAATATTCAATATGATATAAGACAAGTATATTAATTATTTAAGAAAATAAGTTGTTTAAAAAGTAAAAAAAAAATGTGATATCCTTTAATCTCAAAGGCAGTATCATAATATATATATATATATATATTTATATATATATTAATTTTGAGAATTATAATGCAACTGGTCGCTCTTTTATAGAGTATTTCTCTAGTAGGTTAACAACTGTGAGCATACTTATATCACACTTATCCATCTCGTTACTTTTTACCATGTAAGCATTATTTGACTCAATTGTATTGTCTTTTTTGGTAAAAAGTGATGAGGTGGATAAGTGTACAATAAATATACTCACAGTTGTGTACCTACTAGAGAAATAATGCTCTTTTATATATCGAAAATCATCTAGAACAAAATTTATCTAATTTTTTCTACGATTAACAAACAATGTAGAGAAGAATATACTAAAAAAAATTGTCTCAATATAAGATGAGAATTGTAGAATAAGATAGCAAGTGTTCAATATTTACTTAGCTTTTTGTAATGAAAATATATGAAATAATAATATATATTAGACTAGGCAATTGATCAAATGATTTATATACATATTTGAGGTTCTCATTTCCCAACTTTTGTGCTCGTTTTCGAGCGTGTTTTTGTGTGTGATGCATTCTGTGAGCCTTGTGTAGGTTATATGCCCTAAAATAAGGTGTTGAGCATAATTGAAGAGTTTTGGAGGTTAAAGGAGTTGAAATTGGAAATCTTTATGCAAAACATTCAACTTTAGGGGGCCGTATCTCTCTCATTAAATCGAACTGCATTTCTTGTAACCTATTTCTGAAAAGCCCCAGATGTCTACTTTCTAACGCCTTTTACAGATCGTGATTCCAAGTTTTCTAGAGGAAGTTATGACCGTTTTCGTAATGATGTGTGAAGCTGAAAATCTTCACCAAAGGGAAAATAGACCTCAACCAAGTCGCCCTAATGTCACTATCCTCTCGGGTTAGCAACTTTTCATTTCGACTAGAGAGCAAAGCGACCTCAACCAAGTCGCCCCCCAGGTCGCCTCTAGGTCTCTATTTTGCCTCAAAAGGTATGATTTTAGGGAAATTACCTTCTTGCCCCTGACCTAATTCATTCCCCTATATAACCTTTTGTTATTTTCAACCCTAATGACCACTCTCTACCTAAGAATATTCACCAAGACATCATCTTTACATATTTCTCTTACATTACCATTCCCCTCTCCAAGAAATCTACCAAGATTCCACATTTCCCTAAAATCCACTACATCCACCACATCCTTTGACTACATCAATCATCACTTCTTGTTTTTGGACAAAAGGGAGTTGAAGAAATTTGAAGGAGAAGAAAAACCAAGAAGAAGAGGAAGCTATCCATATAGTTTTCTTTACAACTCTTTCTCTTTCATTTTTGTTGTCGAGCCATGCATTTATTTTCTTATATATGTTGTATGGCTATATCTTGTAACATGAGCTAGACTTTTTGTGCTAAGGCTTAATGAAACCAAACCTGTTACTTTATATATAAAGACCACCGAATTTATCCATGTGTGCTTGTGTTTTGTATGAATGTTTTTGAGTATTTAATGCTTGCATTAGATTTATCTCCTTTTAAATGATTTGTGGTTGTATGCTATGAACTGAGGGGTGACGCACACCATGTGTTTGATGAAATGTCCTCTATGCATGACTAGTAAGGTAGATATAAGCGAGGCTAGTGTATATGGTTCTTTTGAGTTTGTTAAAGTTCTTAATGAATTAATGCATATATTCTTAGGTCATTGAGAGATAAGACTTTGAGTATGCTTGGATGTAATTTCTATAACTCGATCAAGAGTAGAGATTATTGTTGGGTGCACAAGTCTACAATTCACATTTGCACAAATTGGGTATTTAGGTGAATCTAGGGCTTAAATATGAGAGGGTGAGGTTGATTATAATCTTAACATTTTATCTCATATTGTTACATTCGATTTCATTGTTTGTCATTATTTTACAATCTTAGTTAAAAATTGTTTGAGTAGTAGGGGTGGGCGTTTTAAGGTTGGGTTGAAAATTTTTCAACCCAATCCAACCTCACGTAAATTTTAACCCAACCCAACCCAATATTTGTCGGGTTGGGTTGGGTTGATTGGGTTAGGCTTTTAAGCTCCATAGAAAAAATATATTTGAATTCAAATTTTGTTATATCGAAATTCAAATATATTTTTTCTAATAATATATTACATGGAGTTTAGATTTCTTAAAAGCATCAAAACTAAATCATAACATATAATACTATTGCATAATTAAAAAAATAAAAATATAACAATTTATTCAACTTGGAAAGTCTCCGTCTAAGCCTTCCATCCATTTTACAATTATAATCAGTTCGTTGAATATCTCGTGGTTGGATAATCTGTTATTTATTTTAACCACGTAATAGTTTGAGCTTACATACAATTATTAGACTTTTTTCTATCAAATTCTTATTCAAATCCTAAGAAAAAAAAAAAACAATTTAAAGTATAATCAAGGATGTACCACTTAATGTATACAAAAGATAAAGACAATATAATTGCATGTTTTTAATAAATGTATTATAGATTATGGTAAAATATTTAAAATTAAATATTTATATTTGTCATTTATAATACATGAGTAAAATTTTTAAATATGATATTTTATAATAAATCTAATAATAAATAAAGTTATTTAATTTATTTTTTATTAATTATGTCAGGTTGGGTTGGGTTGGGTTGGGTTATATTTTATTAACCCAACCCAACCCAATCTTAAAAGCAACCCAACCCAATATAGCCGGGATGGTGCCCACCCCTATTAAGTAGTATAATTTAGTTTAAACGTATGATTTAAATATGAAAATCATCTCTTATTGATTGTTTGAATAACAATTTGGTTAATCTATTTCGGTAGTCAAAAGAGAAAGAAAAATCTGATGAAAATCCATCTGTACGTATATGTTAAAATTCTTAAAACATATCTAACTTAATTTTAAAGAAAATAATTTGATAACAAATGTATTAAATAAAGACGACATACTACATAGCATAATAAATAATACATGGGAAGAAGGTACACCATGATCCTTTGACACGTAAAAGTGGGGCCCATGATGCTAGACTAATAATAGTAGGAAGTGGGGCCCTAAATAGGCCCAAACATAAATGAATGATAGTTCCGTTTCCGTATAGGTGGTGTGTTTCGGCCCATTTTGACACAAAAAAGCCAGACAAGACATCCGGCATGCCAAGGCCCATCTCAAGTCTTATCCTTCCTTTAATTTGGTCATAATAATCAACGGACCAGCGGCCTCCGTGACGGTGTCTTTACTCTTTAAACATCGCCACACGTTTGGCCAATCTTCTATCTTCTCTGAGATCTGACTTTTGGCCAGATTTTCGATTTTCTTAATTAATTGATACCCAAATATATGAAATGTTCCAAATGTATACCAGTCATTAAACGTGAAATGTTCCAAACCGAGAAGATTTCACGTAGTCATGTACTATATGAAATCATCAATCATGTTCTACATGAAATCACCACCTTACTATATACATTAAATATTATGGGTTTGGTTGTTTATAAGTGAATTCTAAATTTTGTTGTACTCTGTAGGGCTCCTTGAAATGATTCCAATGATAAATTATGGATCCAAATCTGAAATTGTTGGCCCCTTTCGCAAGCAACCGAAAGATTTCATTCCATGAATAATGATGATTATTTCACATAGCAATGATTTAACGTAGGTGATCTACATGAAACATTCTGGAAAATGATGTACTTCTTTGTTTGGTGTTTGATTTTTCTCAAAACCTTAAATCATGTAAAAACAAAACAATCAATACCTTTGAAATTTATAATGTTTCAAAGTAGATGATTGGATTCATTAAGAGTATTACACACAATATCTACACCAATGTTGTTAAGATTCAAAGAAAAAATCCCAAAACTATTACTCCTACTATTTTTCCAAAACACAGCTGTTTTTGTTGATGTTTTGTTGTCCCTAACAACTTAATTTTTGGTTTTGCAAGAATATGAGTGTTAATGACCGAGAGAAGAGAGAGAATCGAAGAGTAAGAAAAGATAGGAAGAAAAGGTCATAGGAAGGAGGAAGATGATGTGAAAATGTGGAGAGTCCAGTGAGTTGTTAGTTTTGGCTATAGTAAGAAAGATTTGTATACAGTTAAGAGAGAACGAAGTAAATAACATATATTTTTTTGGGGATAAAGTCGTAACATTATCACTAAGTTATTAACTTGAATTTTAATGGTACCAAAATATTAAAACAGACAAAAACTTCATTTGACTTGGCTTAAAGATAATCTCCCATTCTCTCGCTCTCTTAAGACACTTTCTCACCTTGAGACTTTCAACACTTTGATCTCTCTTTAAAATTCCCACCATGTAAAAATATGGAATTGAAAAAACTTATTTAGTTGTTGTTTGAATATATTAGAGAAATTGTAGAGGGAAATAAGAGAGAGAGAAACACCAATTTTTATTTTTTTTATTTTTAATATGTAAGTGATTCAAGTAATTTAAAGCATGAGAATGAAACATAGAAGACCAACGGACAAAAAAAAAAAAAAAAAAAAAAAACCGAAAGAGGGAGAATATAAATCATCATTTTTTTATTGGATAACCATCAAAAATAAATGATCATTTGTTTATTTTACTTAAAACTTAATGAGTTTGAATTGAATTCTTCGATTTGTTTTGTTTGTTTGTTTGTTTGTTTGTTTTGTTTTGTTTTTTTTTTTTTTAAAAGTGGTCAAACAACTTAAAAATATCAAAAAATAACTTAAAATAAAAAGTAAGAAATCCTGACTTTTAACTTAATTCCAAATCGCTGGATTATAATTAAAATATTCTCTTCCAAGTCCATCTTCCCAAAGAATATATATTTCCAAATTTATAATTACTTGATATGGTATAAAATTCTTTATTTTAATATATTTCTTATTTTAAACTGCTTTTAGAAAAGGAAAAAAAAAAAAAAAACACACTAATCACTTTAGAAGGAAAGGAAGAAAGAAAAAAAAAAAAAAAACTCTCATACTAAAATCTTCTTGGATTGAACAATTGAATTTCTCTTCTACCAAATCCTAGTAAGAACTCTTTATTTTTTTTGTTTAACTATTTTTGTGGCTTAAAGATGTTATAGCTAGAATATTTGTTTATTTGTTTATATATACACATAGAAACCGTTACATATAATTCAGAAACCTATTTCAAAAATAAAAATTAAGAATCTTTTTTTTATATTTGGTTTCCAGTGCATATGATCAAGGAAACCAAAAAAATAAAAATGGTTTCCTGAATTATATACACTAGAAACGTGGATAACGTGCAAAATTGAACTTGAACTTTTTTATTTTTATTTTTATTTTTTATTTATTTATTTATTTTTTAACAATAAATTGAACTTGAACTTTATTTGTAGAATATGCAAAATTATATTCTTTGATGAGTTTTTTATATTTTTTTGTTAAATTAAACTTTATTTGCGGAAGAACATGAAAACCTTATAAAGAATAGAGCATGTTAAATTACTTCTTTTAATTAGTATGAACATAAATGTAAAATTACTTATTTTCAGATAATTTTATTTTTAAAAAATAAACATGTTTACAGTACATTTAGATATGAAGAATAAAAAACAAACACGTCATTTAAGTTCAGATTTCAGTCTCTATTCAGTCTATCTTACTCAAGACTGTTCAATCTTCAGACAAAAAAACAAACGATTCCTAAGTCTCAGACCAAAGATATTAATCTTCCTGTTTTTTCCTCTCTCAAATTTCAACTCACGTGCTTGTGTCTAAAGGTTATTTTTATTACAAACACATTTTTGGTACTATTAAACCTCAGATTATTAAGTATCTGATTATTAAGTAAAACAAACACCAACAACCGTTAGAAATTTTAAGAATTCTGTTATAAAAGCATCATATTTATTAACTTTTTTCTTTGTCCGCACAGTTGTACAGAATTCGAATCAAAGCAAAATAGATTAATGCTTTCACACTAGTTGTGTACTCGATCTGTCGATCAAGTTGTGTTAAGGGTGAAATTACTAATCTAGGGTGAAATTACTAATCTAGTTCGTATATAAAGTTATATATCTTTAATGAAATATTTTATCTAATTTTAACATTTTATTTTCGTTAACATGGTTAGTTTTATTTTTTAAAATATTATTGGAAAGGGGTAAACATAGTTAGCTAGTTTCGTAATTAAATTTCTTAATGTAACATTAACTTCTTCAAATACAGATTAATACTATTCTTTTTTTTTTTTTTTTTTAAATTTCTTTAGTGTTGTAAACATATTATTTTAGATTATTCTCAAGTAAGCCATCCTAAATATAACAAAATTTAGACCTTGTATTACGTATCTAATGAATTAAATTTGATTTACTGTTTCAATTTTCTGCATATAACAACATAAAATTCTTATGTCAAATACATTTTTGTTAAAATACATCTAAATATTTCGAAAATTATCTGAAAGAAAA
Organism: Acer negundo; assembly: GCA_035582765.1. Classification (NCBI taxonomy): domain Eukaryota; kingdom Viridiplantae; phylum Streptophyta; class Magnoliopsida; order Sapindales; family Sapindaceae; genus Acer; species Acer negundo. The sequence goes on along the minus strand of CM069236.1, from coordinate 18,466,089 downwards.
AACTTAAAATGAGGTGAAACGACCTCTTTTAAATCTCCACTTTTGCTTAATTGAAAGAGAAGATCCCCTATTCTAATGGAATCCATACAACTAATAATAATTTTGTATGCGCACGTCGTCTCTTAATTCAATTATTGTGCGTCTCTCAATTAATATTTATGGTGAGAGTTGCCAACAAGGGTATAGCTCTACTAGTAAATGGACGAGTTATGTGAAACGACCTCTTTTAAATCTCCACTTTTTCTTAATTGAAAGAGAAGATCCCCTATTCTAATGGAATCCATACAACTATTAATTCAATTATTGTGCCTCTCTCAATTAATATTTGTGGTGAGAGTTGCCATCATGGGTGTAGCTCTTCTGGTAGATGGACGAGTTTGGGGTTTGGGTAAATGATTTCCAAATTAGTGGCTCCAATCTTAGGGGAGTGTATTCAATTATGATTTTGAAAGACTTTTAAAGACTTTTTAAGTGGATGACTTTTGCAGATTTTATGGACTTTTGTAGACTTTACAAGATTATAGAAAACTTTCATAGACTTTTATTTCAAAAGACTTTTGTAAACTTCATTTTAAAAGACTTTTATAGACATTTATAGACTTTCATTGATTTTTAAATATATTGTATACTTTGTTTTAGTAAAATTATATATATTTACCATGTCAATAAAAATATTTTTTTCAAATGAATAAAAAAAAAAACCATCGTTAATTAAACTTGACAAAAACATTCATGTTTATATATGTGATTTTAAAAAAATATATATTTTAATTATATTTAGTATTATAAAGACATTATGCTCCTTTTTTTTTTTTTTTAATAATTAGTCAAAATTTTATTTGTTTTTTATAATTAGTCAAAATATTATAAATTTTCTTTTGGAATAAATGTAGTAAACCGAAAATAATGTTAACGTTTACACGTCTCTACGAAAGTATGACAATAAGTATAAAATATCTACCAAAAATTCATTCAAGTTACTAACGATAATACATAAAAACTGCACTTAGTTGTTGAATATGACCCACGCCTAAAAGTGAGTAGTTTGATATTGATCATAATTACATAGAGTCACGCTTATACGTGACTTTGATTATGATATATTGACATTGTTAAGTAGTAGTTTTTGTCTTTTATTATTTTTATTTTACATAAATGAAGTTCATTTGATTTGTTTCGGTATTGTTTATTTGCTTTGAAAATATAGGTAAAAAAATATGAAATCTTTTGTCCTTAATTGCATAGCTAATGAAGAGTTGTTTTATATTATTTTTTAGTTAATATATATATTTTTTTGTTACAGATCGTTAATGTTTGTATGTTTTTTTTTTATAATATTTATTCATTTTAAAGTTATTTGTTTTATTTTATTTTATTTATGAAATTTGTTAAGAATGAGTGTACTTTTATTTGAAAATAGAACATATGTTTGGTGGTTGATGTTTTTCAAAGAGTTTTATGTTTTTCTTCTAAAGTGAAATTATTATTATTATTATTATTTTGAAATAGTCATTCAATGTCTTTGGTAGGAATGGAAGACAAATTGTGAGATTTGTTATAACTAAAAGTCATTAAAAGTCATTGAGATTTTGAATACCTCATAACTTTCATAAACTGTTAAAAAGTCTTGATTGAATACCTCATGACTTTTAAAGACCTTTTAAAATTTTATAAAAGTCTGTATTGAATACCCCATGACTTTTATAGAAATACAGACTTTTATAGAGTCATTAAAAATCCATATTGAATACACCCTCCTTATTGATGGCAAAAAGCTTCAACAAAAAAAAAAATACAAGGCCCGGATAGATAGATAAATATTGTCAATATATATATATATATTTGTGGTGAGAGTTAAGTCCCATTTTACGCATTTTACTTGTATATATGTATCGACATTTTGATTTTGTCAGGTTTTGGTAAACCATAACTTGTTCGTTTTTAGACACCATAAGAAAATGAGCTTTTTATTACAGGACATCGACCACGAGCATCTTAGGCATGTGCTAGATAAGCAATAACAACCACAAGCCTTTAAAAGACCGTGGTTGATCTTTACTTAAAAACATTTTCACCATGAGCCTTTTAATGCCAGTGATTGATAATTTTTAATTACTCCATAGGCAATTAATTGCCCGTGGTGGATAACGTTGATAATTACCACGAGCCTTTATATGCCCGTGGTGGATAATGTTGGTAAATTCCACGGGCAATTAAGGGCACGTGGTAATTGATATGATATATATATATATATATGGCTCTCAAAATCCCTATATTTAAAGATTCTGAAATGAAAAAACCCTAATCCCACTACAATCTCTCCTCTTTGGTTCTAAACAAACGACCTAAAACCTTGAGATTGAGTCTTGTCGTTGGAGCACGGAACAAACCGAAGCCCTGAAACATGAAACTAGGGTTGGGCACAAAAACTGGAATCGAACCGAATCAAACCGAAAAAGGGTGTTTGGTTCGGTTTTATATTTGAGTTCGGCTCAATTCGGTTCGAACTGAATGAACCATATTAAATTCGGTTTCGATTCGGTTTTGAGTCTTCAAAACCGAACCGAACCGAATGAATCGACATATAAATAAAAAGACCTAGATATTTTTAACTCTCAGACCTAACCTCTCTAATTCTCTATTCTCTCACAAGCAGCCGCTTCTCTCTCTTTCTCTCTATCTTTCTATCTCATTCACACGGTCCCTCTCTCACTTCCGCCGCTTAATCAACTGGTCAGCCCACCGGAAATCTTTCTTTCGCGGTTTCGCCTGCACTTGTCAAGGTATTTCTTCTCTTCTTGTCGTATTCTGATCTTCTTTTTTTCTCTAACTCATTAAAGCTCTGATCTTATGTTTCTCATCAAGGTTTTCTTCTTTTGTAATTTGTCTTGTGTATTATGTTTTTCTTTTCCAGATCTTATTTTTATGTATAGATGTTTTTGAGTTCATGTTAATTTGTTTGTTATTTTTTCGATTATTGGTGAAATGAGTTTAATGTTTGGTTGCTGAAAAACAAGCAAAAATAGATGATCTGGTGTTTGTGTTGGCGATCTGGTGTTGGTGTGAATGTGTGATGATGATGAATTGATGGTGCTGGACCGGTGGTGTTGGTTTGATGATGATGTTGGTGGTGGATCGGTGGTTATGGTGTTGATGTTGGTGGTTGATTATGGAATTCATTAATTGTAAATTTGTAATTTGTTTAATTTGTTTAATTCATTAATTTATGTTTTAATAAATCATTAATGTTTATTTTTTATTTTTCTCTTTTTACCCCTACAAATTAATTCAATTATGTGGTGAGATATGAAGCCCAATAGGCCCAATTACAATTACAATTGTTAAAAAGTTAAAAAGAAATGAAGAAATAAATTTTAAAAAAAAATTTAGAGGCCCAATAGGCTCAAAACCGAATTGAACCGACTCGAACCGAACTGAACCGAGAAAAGGGTGTTCTGTTCAATACGATTTTAGCCAAAACCGAACTGAATCAAACTGTGCCCACCTATACATGAAACTGTCGTAAGAGTTTCTAAAGGGTCTTTCAACTTCGGTTAATTGATTTTATTGCATTATAGTTATTTATTCATCGGTCAATTTTCAAATTAAGTGTAAGAAGTATAACACACAAATAGATATTATGAAACAACAAAACCCAAATAAAGATTTTTAGCTGGTTTTATATTTACTGTCTGTTGGCCAACCTAAAACACTGATCATGAGAGAGTTGACACCAAATGATGAGGATGAGCTTTATGAGTCTCATTATTGTTTGCATTTTTTTTTTTTCGTTTAGTTTGAAAAAAAATCATTTTTTATATAAATCAATTTTTTTTTTTTTTATGAAATTGATTTTTTTTTTTTTTTTATGAAACTACAAAAATATATATAAATTTGAGATTAATTATCTCAATAATATGTATATATATATTTATAATAGGTTCATTCATGTTTTATTAATTTATTCTTCGAAGTTATATTCACTCTAGTTTGAGTATAATCAAACAATTGTCTTTATTCTTTATTTACTACATTTTTTTTCTTCTTAAATTTTTTGACAATCTCAATTCCACAATAATTTAGGTAGTTGTTGACGTTGATTTTTGGATAATCTAGTCAACAATGACACATATGCAGATCGACGCCTAACTTGTGAAATGTGACCAGGTCGCCTTACTGATATATGTGTAAATTGATTAATGAACGATATATAAGAGATGAGTCAGTTATAGTAAGAAATAGAGATTTTTATGTGGAAAACCCTTAAGACATGTAAAAACCATGGTCGTCATAACGACAGAAAAAGATTTTTCACTATGTAAGAGAGATTACAGTTTACAAGTAATGTATCGCTTGCCTTCTGCCCATGCTTGATATATACATTTATATAGGGGTTAGGGTGTTGCTCTAGCCCTTGGTGTGCAAGCAAAGGTTATTTATGGGCGAGATCTTAGGGGTATCGTATCTTGGCAAAATTCTTGGTGAATCGACTCTTCGTGCATTTATGGTGCAAAGATCTTTATTCATTGTAGGAGTATTTCCTCTGAATCTTTGTATTTATTACTGGATTCGTCAACTGCTGGATTGTAAGTGATTGCCTTGCCTTTTATGAGACCGAGCTTCATGGAAGATATGCTGAAATCCTGTTTTGTTAGTGACGTTTTACATTTAATTTGTTGGTAGCGAGTTCGAGTCAATTCACCTATCTAGGGTTTCTCCGGCGAGCAAGTTCCTTTAGTGGGCGACTTGTTCTTTGCTCATCAAGCTAACGTAGCCAGATGTCGTAGAGATTTGATTCCCTTAATTTTGGGTTTTGTCCTGACGTGTCGAACCGAATAAAATTAACTCAAACAATACCTCCTAAATCCGCGAGGTAGGCTGTTCGCGAGCTACTTCCTTTGGCGAGTTAGCAGCTCTCGGAAGTGGATTTATTGAGATCTTTGTATCTAATGCTGCATTAATGGTTCGTTTGGCTTTTGCCAATTTTGATAACCGTGCTTTTAATAGTAACCATTCAAAACATTCGAACGGCTCAATGATGGGACATAAATGATGGGTTATTTCTCTTCGTTTTGTCTCCCATCACGACATGTGTTCTACTGTGATTGGTAGGGAAGTCACTCTTCGTTTTTCATGCCTCTTTTTCCTTAACATATACACTTCTTCAAAAAGACATGCCCTTTGGTTTTCTTTCTTCCTTCAAACTCTGTAAATACTAGTACACTAGTTACTTGCTGCTTTTCATCCAGACTTTTGCTGATATCTTTCTTAATTTTGCAATCCCTTTGCTTCCTTTCTTTTGCCTAAAAAACCTTTGTTCTTTTTTCTAAAAGAGACATCTTTTTCAATGGCTGGTCGAATGGCTTCAAGATTAGGCCATCAACCAGTGGTGGAATCTAACTCTGCGGAGTTTGTGAGGGCCAGTATACACTTTTTCCCCTAATTCCCTTTGCTAGTTTGATTGCGATTTGAACAGGGTAAGAAGCAACGATGATTTGACTACTTTCATAGACTGCTTTGAACTCCCGATGGCGGTTGAACAAATTTTTTCTAAGGGTCAGGCAATGTGGAACCCTCCTTAAAATGCGATGGTTATCTATGGCACCGTGTTGTGTTTTAGAGTTGCTTTTCCTCTTCAACCCTTTATTTCTCAGTTTTTTGTGTAAGTGAGACTCTCGCCTTACTAGTTGTCACCCGTATGCTATTATATCTTGATATGCATATGCACTCTTTGGAGGTCAAATGACCTACCACTCCTACTTTTCACGAGATCATTCGCTTCTATCAAGTGTAGTCTATTAGGTGATGAGAATCAAGAAGCATCATCAAATGATCCATTGCTTGTTCCAGTTGGGCCAATTACAAAGGCCAAGAGGATCAAAGAAGCATTTAATGATGGTTAATTCTGAGTTGCTGAAGTCCAAGATGAGCCCACATGAAGACCAAGGCTTAATTAACGTCATCAATGCAATTAATTGGGCCGAATAAGAGAAGCTTGGGCATGAAGCACAAGCTGGGGTGTGTGGAGGAGATTTAGTTTCAGCTTTTCCTTTTTAGTTTTTAGAGAATAAATAGTTGATTTGTTTCCTAAATTAAGGGGCTGATTTGTTTCCAGTTTTAGTTTTCCAAATAGGGAGCAAGTCAATAGTTGCTTGTTTTAGTTTTAGTTTTAGTTTTTTTTTATTTATTTATTTTCTTTCCCGTTTGTAAGGCCTTTGGCCGAATTATCTTTTTCCTTTCTTGTCCATTAGGGTTTTAGTTTATAAGGAACCCTCTAATGTATTATTTCGGCAGACTTTGATTGAATTACAATTGAGAGGATTCTTTTTCTCTTTTGTTCTTTGGGAACTATTTGAACTTATCAGATTTTCTCTGTGGCGTTCATCCTTCACTTATCAATCAAGTATTCCATCCTTGATTGTGGCGTCCTCTTTATACCAAGGTTAACATCTCTTTATAGGTGTTGGGTCGCGGTTTCCATCCAAAAACCTGAGATTAGAACGATCTTAGGCATCAAACTAGTGAGGTTCGTATCATTAGGGGTGGAATCTATCGTCTTGTGGCAACCCCGGAGGGCGAATGGCTAGTGGCCATACAAACTTTTGGCCTTATCGAGCGTGATCCATCTAGAAGTGGGGGTAAGCTTATTTGGCTTCAGCATCGACCTCCTAGATGAATGAGTGGTTTTTTTTTTTTTTTTTTTTTTGTGAGAGGTGACTAGGGAGATGTTATGGCCAGATCACACCTCTGCGTTGAATTCTACTAATGTGCTGTGGCATTTCTCCTACTCTTGCCCCCTCAGCGACGTGAATCACCGTTTGACCTCAAAGGAGGAAAGACATATTTCCAAGGTTTTGGCCTCCTCTTGGTGGAATAGGGGTTATCTGAACATGTTCGTTGAAGGAAAGACGATTGGCCTAGAAATTTTCACCAAACACTCTGATGGTAAGGCTCGCTGTAGGTATCCCTTTATTAATTTGTCTTTCATTTCTCATGTATTGTTGAATTTCTAACCCTTTATGTTGTTGGTGTTTTCTAGTGTATGTTGCTTGTGAGCCAATCTAATCGGGCCTCTAACTAGGCGACCTCAGAGCACTGTTTTTGATAGTTCATCTCTTCATTCTCCCTCTTAGCCACCTACTCATTGTAGGCATTAGGCGACTTCGACGAGCCTTTCCATTAATCGATCCACCGAGAAGGGGAAAGGTGTTGATATTGAGCCATCTCGCCTCATAGTCAAAAGAGACAGTTCTCCAGAGGTCGCTCCGTGGGAACTCATTAGACGAGGCAATTGTCAGATTTCCTCAGACAAGGAGGAAAAGGTTCCCCAAGTGATGAAAAAAGGCCAAAGCTGATGATGTGGCTACTATTCAAGTCGATGAGGCTCAAAAGGCTACGACCCTATCACTATGATTGCAAAGGTGGAGGTTTCTGCTACCATCCCCGAGAAAGCCCTTGGGGTTGCCCTTTCTGGAGCTATTCTATTTTTTAGGCTTCGGTTCCGACTCTAGATGTCTTAAATCTTTCACCGCATTCTACTAAAGAGGCGCTTCTCATCATGACCAATGGGTCGACTTTCTTTGGGGCTCTTTCCTAATTTCAAAATCTTATCGGGCCCCTTTAGCAATAGATTGAAGGCTTACTTCAATTTTGCCTCCTTTATAAGTTCGCCCCCTTGATACTTCTTTCCTTTCTTTTTTTCGATCTTTATATGTGTATGATCTTCTTTGTTTGTTCATGTGTTCTCTGACCTAAAATCAACTGAGGATAAATGGATAAACCTAGTGGCTCAGCTCAAAGAGTTTAAAAGGAGAGCTACATGCTTAGAGGGAGGTCAATCTGCGTTGGAAGAGTAGCTCACTACTATCACTATTGCCTTGGCTTCCGTTGAGCGAGAGGCTGCTTCTAAGGACCAAGTCATCTGTGAGCTCAAAGAGGAGTTACACTCTTGCCTATGTCACAACTGAGTTTGAGTTCTACGTCGTAGACAAGTTAAAGAGATAGCATGTTTATGATGCTGCCATGTATTACGAGCATCCGAGTAAGATGAAAGTGGCTTAGAAGTTCTACTCATGGAAAGGTTGGATGTCCCAGTAGACAGTGTTTTGCTTTGAAGGGATAATCAAAGACTCATCAACAGAAGCCCTTGAATCCTTGAAGAAGAGTCACAAACGGGGTGGCGAGCTCATTGTAGATCGCTTGGGAAGGATCCCCTGCCAATGCACATCGAAATGCCAAATTCTTCGGGCGTCTTGAAAGAGTATTCCCATATAGACCGATGGTTTGCATGTCTGTATGGACCGTATGATGTAGGTTTAGTTCGCGACCGTTATTACTATTCTTTTGAGGGCGAGTAGTTTTTGAAGTTAGAGGATGATGAGCTTCCTTCTAGTAGGCTAGGCGAAGGGTCTTCACGTTGATGGGGCGTGTTTTGATTGAGACTCCTCATTTTTTTGTAACATCCCTTCTTGAATAAAATAAGCTTTTGTCATGTCTTAGCCTTTGTTATTGCTTTATTACTTGACTTTTGCATAAACTTGTTTGTAGTACTCATTTCACAGTTTAGTTTAGGCATGATAGAACTTCCATGTTGCTCGTGAGTTTGCGTGGGTTGTCCTGGGTGATGCCCATTCTTGAATGCAGCGAGCTTAAGCGTGTTACCTTGGCTGTTGCCCAATTTTTAATGCGTTGCTGAGTTGAAACGTGTTATCTTGGGTGTTGCCCAGTTTTTAACACTTTGATGAGTTGAAACGTACCCTATGTGTTGCCTAGTTTTTAACGTTTTGCTAAGTTGAAGCGCGTTAACCTAGGTGTCACCCAGTTTTTAACGCTTTGCGTTTGGGTAGATTGTAGTCTTTTTGATGTGCTAGGGCTGATCATAGTCTTTTGATGTGCTAGGACAGATCTTATTCTTTTGTGTTACTCGAGCGTTTAGCCAAAATGGATCGGACTTTACCATTTGCGAGGTGGTTGGATTACTGATAGAGTCAGTTCAGTAACACTTTATCCTAATTGTTACTCAATCTTGAACGCTACTCACACATTTAGCCGAGATAAATTGGGACTTTACCATTGCGAGGTGGCCGGATTACTAAAATAGTCAGATCGACAACGTTTTATCTTGGGTGATGCCTAGTCTTTAATATACGAGGTGGCCAAACAAGGTCGACATTGCTTTATCCCAAGGTAAGTCCCAATGTTTAATGCTACTTATCTGTGTTATCTTGTGTGCTGCCCAGTCTTTAACATACGAAGTGTTATAGTTGTTTGGAGTTGGTGCGCGAGCTAGGGAATTATGGCGAGGTTGTTGCCTCGCCGTTTAGACTTGACTTGCTAAAAGATATTTTATTGATGATGAACTTGAAAGTATATTAGGAAATATTTATTGGTAATATATTTTAAGATATTGAGCGTTTCGGGGTTTGTCTATCCAACCTCCCCCATATCGCTTGATCCAGTAAGCTCCATGTCTTGCAATTCCTGCAATATGATAGGGTCATTCCCACCTGTTTACCAGGGTTCCTGATGCTCTATCTTTGGGGTCGGGCATTACCTTTCTCAAGATCCTATCACCTAGCTAGAACTTTCGCTGGTGCACATTTGAATTGTAGCAATTTGATGCCCTTGACTTGAGCTCTATCTCTTTTCTTTTCAAGTTTGTCTAGATTTTCACTCAGCTTTCGGCCATTTAATTATGGTTGATATAGTTGGACTTTTGGAAAGGAGAATCTTATCTCAACAGGGATCATAGCTTCTATATTAAATGCTATGACAAAGGGGGTTTCACTTATTACCGCTTGTTTAGTAGTGCGGTAGGCCCATAAGACCTAAGGTAACTTTTCTGCCCAAGCTCTCTTTTTGGCATCTAGCTTTGCTTTCAAGGTATGCTTGATGATTCTATTTACCGCATCTGCCTAACCATTCGTTTATGGGTGTGTAGGTGAAGAATATTAGTTGTTTATCTTCCAGGCTTTGTAAAACTGTTAGAAATTCTCGTTGCTGAACTAGGTCCCATTATTTATTATCAGGGTGCTTGGGACCCCAAAATGAAAGATTATGAATTGCTTTACGAACTTTATGGTGTTATGCTCTATGATCTCTGCTAGTGTTTGACCTCCACCTGTTTTATGAAGTAATCAACAATGACTATAGCGTGTTTAACTTTCCCTGCTACAGTAGGCATAGGGCCTATAAGATCGATTTCCCACATAGCGAATGGCTATGGGGAAATCAAACTCTTTAGCAGTTCGGGGGGTTGCAAGATTTGGTTTGCTATTCCCTGACAATTTTCACATCTATTAGCATGTTCTTGTGCATCAGTGAAGACTGTGGGCCAATAGAAACCCTGTCGTAGAACATTATATGCCAACTTCTACCCCGTGCGTGATTTCTGCAACTTCCTGTGTGGATGCTTTGGAGTATGCATGATGCTTCTATTAGGCCCAAGCACCTCTGCATAACTCATGGAAATCCTCTTCGATATAGGTCTCATCCGAAAGTAGTGTATCTCGCAACACGATATCTGATACATTAAGCCTTAAGCTGGTCCTCTGGTAAGATGTCGCTATCAAGATGCCTTCAGATGGGCGTCATCCATGTATCCTCTCATATAGCTAATTCATCTACTTCCTGTCCCTCATCCCAACCTTCTATGCTTGGTTGGGTGAGATGTGCTATCGAAACAGATTTTGGGTGTATTCATGTAGAATGAGTGGAGAGTTTGGAGAAAGCATCTGCTTTCTTGTTTTCTTCTCAGGGAATTTGAGTGATCTTGAGGTTCTTGCAACGTAGCAACATTCTTTTGGCAATTAGGAGATATGCTATCATGGCATCTTCTTTGGCATTATACTCATCGTTGACTTGGTTCACCACAATTTGTGAGTCACTATTATATGTGTAAGGTCCATCATCAAAATTGATCCAATCCCAACCAAGCCAACAATCCATTTGCATTTATCAAGCCCAAGCCCCAAAAGGTCCAAATATCCAAAATTTGGTACTTGGTAAGTTGGGATGAGATTTTTAATATAATAATAATAAAAATGGAACTAGTGGATGCGCATGATGATGTAAGGTGGAAAGTGCAGTTTGATAGGTGGCAAGTGTTAGGATTATGCTCAATAACAAGAGTGTAATGTTGTAATTAACAATCTTTTTCATATTAATAAAGTGATTTCTGGTTTAACAAATCGTATAGCATTTATAGTTTGTATTATAATTGTCAAAGTAAATAATCATAAGGTCTAAAGACTATGGGAAAAGAAGAATTGTTCGTACATCTGGATATGTATGTGGTAGACACAATTCTTTAGTTAGTCTTGAATATTGTTCACAACTTAAGTTAAAGGTTGGGCACCTTTATCTTGTTAAAGTTGTAGAATTCTTTTGCTAGCATTTGAGTGGGATCAAATGAGATATGATGAGTCTAAAATCATCGGAGTGTCTTCGAGCAAAAGGATCTAGTGCACTGGGTGCATTGAACTGGATCACAATGAAAAGCTTTATCTAGAACCGTCAATAGATAATAGTCTTTTCATTATCAGGACAATCGGAGGGTCTATCTTAATCCTGAGATAAATGATGGACTTATGGTTGCAAGTGATATCATTTGAGTTATCAATGAGTACGATTATATCGCATAGTCTATCCTCGATAGTTTGGTGATATTCATTTGTTAATCGATAGAGGACTTCATTTATAGATATGGACATCGTGGCTCCATTTAATTAAATGAGAGTATAATATCATCATATGGATGTTTTGAGGTAATTGGATATTAAATCTCAACGTTGAGTTTTCAATAGTGTCTATTGAAAACATGGCTTCTGGACAAGTCAAAATATCCAAGTTCAAAACGTGGTCATATGAGTAAATATGGTAACTTGGAGAGTTATAGGCGGTCTATGAACTCTTGGCGATTACTGATATTAATCACGAGGATACACTATCTCCAATATGATTGTCTAGGGTATGAATGAGGAGCATCTTCCTTTTCTATCTTTATTTAAGAGTTCAGTTTTAGCTCTTTAGTGGAATGAGTTAAAATTAATGGATCGGACCTAAGTGAATCATTTGTTGATTGTGATTAGGTTATGTCTATTGAAGCTTAAATTTAGATGGCCCGCCAAGATCCCCAATCCACACGGACTTGCATGGATCACTTGATATATTCTACCGGACCAATTTAAGGGTCCATCTAGAATTGCATTTAATATATTAAGAATATAATTTGCACATTATTTAAGTAATGGGCTGCTCAATTATATTAATATATTAATGAAAGACATGTGGGCTTGTTTCTTTTAGTAAGAATGGGTCTGGTTCACATGTGGGCTTTTTTATTTAAAGTCCAATGGATTAAATGAAATAGGAAAATAATATTAGGCCCATCTTATATATAAGTGGGGCGGCTAGGTTAAGGTTTTGACCTAAAAATATTATTTTGTTTCATTTGTTTTAATTAAATAAGAATTAATTGATTTATTGATTAATTGTTTAATTAAAGAAACAAATCTTTCCTAAAAGTAAAAGACTTGTTTGATAAGTAAATAAATAAATTAGTATTATTTATTTAATCAAATAAGGAGTCTTTTTTTTAGTCAAATAAAAGAATAAAAATAAAAGAGTTGGATTAGGGTTTGAAGTCTATAAAGTTAAAAAGAATTAGGGTTGAATTTCAGTCACCCTATATAAGTGACATGATGAAATTCGGCCAACCCTAATTAGATACTACATAGAATTCGGCAACCCTAAAGGAAAAAGAAGAAAAATTCGGCCAACCTATATATATGTTCTTATAGGGTTCGGCCACATCAATGAATTGGTGCTTGAGTTTTTATTTTCTTTCTTCTTCTTCTTAATTCTAAGAGAGTTTTTATTCTAGAGAGACAAAAAGGAGTGAAAAATTATTCTTTGATAGTATACAATTGCTTAAACATCAATAAGCTTGTGTATACGATATCGATCTAGGTTCACGCGAGTTTCGATCATAAGATTGTGAACTCAAAAGTGACCGGAATAATTTTGACATTCTTTTGATTGTTTTGTGACTAACAAAGAAAAGAAAGTATTTGTTTGGTCCATTCACAGGTTTGCAATTCAAAGGAAAGGGAGACCACGCTCCTAGGTGATCCACGTTCGTGCTCGGATTGAAGGTCTTGCGGATTACCATCGACGTAAGTCAATCGGATCACGCGACAAGAGGTAATTTACTTTTGTTGATATATATGCATGTTTATTGATTAAAAGGGTTTAAGGTTCATAAAGGAAAAATTTTAAAAGTCACTAAATCGTATTTAGTATCGCTTCCGCTGCGTGTAACACTTTTATTTGTTTAATTTTTTTCCCTACAGCAAGTGCTACCAAGTACATGTGTTAGTATTGATAAATAAATAAAATAAGAGAAACAAAAAGAAGAGAGAGACTCGGTGAAGAACAAAATAAACAGAAACAAAGGTTAAGAGAAAAGAAAAGAGAAGCTGATCGTTAGAGAGAGATAGAAATATACAGGAGAGAGAAGTAGATTTCGGTTGGGCAATAAACAGAGAAAGAAAGAGATATGCACCATCAGATAAGTGATTTGACTGATTCTAGTTGGCGATTATTTTAGAATACTAATTTATTAGCAAACTCAGTAAATCTTAGATTGATTTTCATGTGATTATAGGATTGACTCAGAAGGAGATTAATTTGTAAATTGAATCCAATCTTAGTTCACATTTTAGCAAGGAATACTGTGCATAGAGTCGTGTTTTAATTTGTAATTACGTTAAGTGTTTTAATTAATCATTAAGGTTGATTATTTAGAATTGCTTAAAAACAAATGATTTATTTGTTTGTTTAAGTTAACAGATTTCCAAATTTTTGGACATGATATTAGAAAAAGAAGCTGCTATTAGAACTCATAATAGATTTATAGAAGAATTTACTTGGTTTATTAACAAGAAACAGATAAATAGAGAATAAAGATTTTATTTTTAAAAATGACACATAAAACGAATAAGTCAGTATTTCAAGACAGATTTCCATATTTTAACATCTCAATTATTTATGAGAACTTTCAATATAGAAAAGAATATTGATTTATGATTTTAAAAAGAAAGTATTTACACGAGATATATGTAAAAGTATAGTTTACTTATACAGTTTTCAAAAGTTATTCAGAATTTTTGTATACTAGATATATACCCGTCCCCGAGCAGTATCAAATTAATACTATTGGCCTTTGGGGCTTCTCTGCATGTGTATGTTGCCTTTGTGGTTTCTCTGCACGTGTATATGAGATTACTCTACACATTCGATCAGATATCAACGTGTACGTGAGATTACTCTGCACGTTCGACCAGATATCGATATGTATGTGAGATTATTACTCTGCACGTTCAATCAGATATTGACGTGTACGTGAGATTACTTTGTACATTCGATCAGATATCGATGTGTATGTGAAATTATTGGTCTACAAGGGTGATCAGATATCGACGTGTATGTGAGATGTTTTTCCCCTACTATACGTGTTCATTGAGAATCTTTGCCACGTACGTGAGATATTCCTCTAGGTACTAGTTTGGTAATGAGTTTCAGATTATTTATATATTTACATATTATGAAAAGTACAAAAAATATTTGAGACTATCGAATGTTAGATAATTTATATTTTATAAAAGAAGAAATATTTTATTATATTATGAAGCAGTTATAGAAAAATGTGTTTCATTCGCATAGAATGTATTTAATTAGCTCTACAATTCATATGTTATAATACAGCTCTAGATTAGAGTTTTAAGTTAAATTCAGGAAGAGATACAGAAGATATAGATAAGTTTCATTTGTTAATAGTTTGCGGATTATATTTTAGTTGGTTAGTATTAAGTTAAATGAGTACAAAATGAATAGTTTCAGTAAAAGAGTTTTAGTTATAGAAATGTTAAGAAAATAGTTGTAAGTTCATATTTGTTCAGAGATAGTTATTGTTAGTAAAATTTGTATTCACTCACTAGGTGTTAGTGTTCATTCTTTTATTTTAATCTATTTTTTTCAAGTGGACACTTGATTCGTGCAGATTCTTTAGCATCGTGAGATGGTCCACATGTGATGACATTTGGTAGATCGTGACTTTTAATTAAGACATGTTATGCATATGTGCATATTTCAAAGTATCAAGATTTTTATAATTAGCTTTCAAATATCTTATATGATTTTGAATATGTAAATATTCAGTGGTTGTGTCCAACACTAGTAAAACAAATTTTCTTACTTTAATTAAATGATGTTTTATGATGGGCCATAACCCACAAATTTAAACTGTACTTTTAAATTACAAGGTGTGGAATTTTAAAAAGCCACATTGAGATTCATTTGAGTTGTTGTAAAGTTCTTCAAAAGATTTAGATTTCAGTTATTAGATGAGTTTTTCATATGATTTTCTCGTACTAAAGAGAAAAGTCGGGACGGGTCCTATAAATATGGACCTAGTCGACTTCTAGGGTCGTTGATATTCTTTGTCTGATGAGTAGAGCCTCGTACTTGGCTTGATTATTAGTGGCCTTGAAGTCAAAACATAGAACACATTCGATGACATCTTCTTTAGGGGTGGTGATTATAATGCATGATCCGTTCCCATGAGTGTTAGAAGATCTCTACATGTGTAACTTCCACTTAAACCTCTTTGCCTTCTCTTTCTCTTTAAGTGATCCGGCGACTTCAACATATGGCTCTATGAATTCTATGATTAAATTGGCCACCGCATGTCCTTTAATTGAAGATCTGGGTATGTATTCGATGTCAAATTTGCTTAGTTCAATTGTCCATTTCGTCAATCTATCAGATACTTTCGGTTTTTACAGTATTTGCTTTGATGGGCAATTGTTATGTACACTAATCTTGTGGGCTTGGAAATATGGGCAAAGCTTTCTTCCTGCAGTCACTAGTGCTAGAGCCATTTTTTCGGCTGGTAGGTATCTGGTTTCGGAGGGAAGAAAGGCTTTACTGGTGTAGTAGATCAGGCGATGTACGCTCTCATATTGCCTTATAAGTGCAGATCTGGTAGCGACGTCCATAACTGACAAATACAAGTACAGAGTTTCTCCTGACTGTGGTTTGGATAGTAAGGTAGCTCGCCTAAGGTAATCCTTTAACTATTGAAAAGCCTTCTCGCACTGCTTATCCTATTTCACTCCCACTCCTTTTTTCAAAGCTTTGAAGAATGGTAAAGATTTTTCTGTTAATCATGAGATGAATCTGTTTAACAATGATAAGCAGCTGGTTAGTCGTTGGAACTCCTTGAGTGTTTTCGGTGCTTTCATCCCTCTTATTGTGAAGATTTTTTCTAGGTTTGCTTCTATTGCCTTTTGATGTACCTAGAAACCCAAGAATTTCCTATAAGGTACTCCAAACATGCATTTGGCCGGGTTTAGCCTCATCTTGTAACTTTTTAGTACGTTGAAGGTTAATTATAAATCGTGGACATGGTCGCTAGCCTTCCTGCTTTTGGTTAACATGTCATCTACGTACACCTATATCGTTTTCCCGATTTGTTTAGCGAATATCTTGTTGACCAAATGCTGATATGTGGCTCTTGCATTTTTCAATCCAAATGGCATGACGGTGTAGCAGTACATCCATTGGTCTGTGGTGAACGTAGTCTTCTCCTCATCTGGACCATGCATCTTGATCTGATTGTACCCAGAGTAGAAGTCTATAAAACTAAGGAGCTCGTGGCTAGCAATGGCGTGCATTAGCTGGTCAATCCGAGGAAGTGCACTAGCATGAAATAACATGTGCACCGATTCCTAGCATGTCTTCATGGCTCCAGGCGAATACGTCCCTATATTCCTGCAAATGCGCGATTAGATCGACTTTGATCGGGGTTGCTTACTGTGCATATATGTTAACCGTCTTAGCGGGTTGAGATGGGTCTAGTATTACTTCTTCAACTGGTTTTTTGCCCCTATCTTCCTTTAGGGCTTCCCTAGGGTGGAATTCAAATTCGCCTAGAGCTTCCTCACTTTCATTTTTCTTTTGATCTTTCCTTTTGAGATCTCTAAGGAACCTTGGAGGTTGGTGTCTCCTTGAGTAATAGATGACAGTTGATGGTCTTCGCTAAGGTTTTTGTCCATCATTTTGTGTTCAATTGCAAGGTCAGAGGTTCGACCCCCTTCTTCTAGCGCTAATTGTTGACATCGGTTTTTGGATGATCTAATCAATAGTGACACGTATGCAGATCGATGCCTAGTGAAGCTTGTGAAATGTGACCAGGTCGCCTCACTGATAAGTGTGTGAATTGATGAATGAACAATAAATAAGAGATGAGTGCAATTATAGTAAGACACCGAGATTGTTATGTGGAAAACCCTTAAGACAGGGAAAAACAACAGTCGTCGTAACGACAGAAAAAGATCTTTCACTATGTACGAGCGATTATAGTTTACAAGTGATGTATTGCTTTCCTTCTACCCTTGCTTGATACATGTGTTTATATAGGGGTTAGGGTGTTGCCCTAGCCCTTTATGTGGAAGCAAATGTTATTTATGGACGAGATCTTAGGGAGATCATATTTTGGCGAGATTCTTGATGAATCAAGTCTTCGTGTATTTATGGTGCAAAGATCTTCATTCCTTGTGGCAGTATTTCCTATGGATCTTTGTATTTATTACTAGATACGCCAACTGATGGATTGTAGGCGATTGCCTTGCCTTTTATAAGACCGAGCTTCGTCGAAGATATGCTGAAATCCTGTTTTGTTAATAATGCTTTACATTTAATGTTTGGGTGGCGAGTTCGAGCCAATTCGCTTATCTGCGGTTTCTTCGGCGAGCAGGTTCTTTTAGTATGCAACTTGTTCTTCGCTCATTACGTGGCCAGTCGAGCTAACGTGGCCTAAGATCATAGAGATTTGGTTCCTTGAAATTTGGGTTTTGTGCTGACATATCGAACCGAACAAAATTAAGCCAAACAATAGCTACTATAATTCAGTTGTCATCTACCACGGACATTGCCCGTGGTAATTACATCATCTACCATGAGCATTGTCCATTATTGAAAAACGTAATTTTCCATCACTAATTTATAGGTCACATGCACTTACCCGTGGTTGATACACTTCTACCATGGGCATTTGATAGGCTTTTTTCTTGCAGTGAGATTTCAAAAAATAATAATAATAATTCTGTACGGTAACATGTGACTTGTGAAGAGTGCATGCAAAGGGGTAAACAATGAAGCGCCAAAGTCTCCATCGTAAGTTAAAGGATCCGCTCCAACAGCATGCAAAAATGGCATCGAATTTCCGGCATAGAAGGTTTAGAGAATCAAGAATCTCATGTCAACAATAAATTAATTTATTTGACCAACCCTTTTACTTTTTTTAATTAAGAGTTTGCCCGACCTGACCCTACCCTAATCAAGACCCGTTTGAGTTTGACCGTACATTTTTTAATCTGCTATATAACCACCGCCCAATGACTAAATTAAACTAAACATATCTCTGATCAATAATCATTGGATTCTAATTCTAATCCTACTTTAAAAATGAAAGTAAATTAATGATTGGTTTATAATGATCATCAATGATCAAAGATCACTGACCATATTAGTTACATTTTTAGAATATCACATTGTTTGAGACCTACCTTGTTCTTTCTAGGGCTACCAAGTGTCAAAAGTAATCTTTCATTAGATCTCTAATATGGCAGTGCTTTAAACTTTTATAATCCTAACACTTATGTATACTTTTTATATACATATTCCGATTCGAATATGAAACATCGTCAGACATTATAAGCGTCAATATTTATCACAAGACCCCACTGGGGCGTTGGTATAATATTAACCGGAGGAGGTAGATGGGTGATGAGAGAGAGAGAGTAGAGTAGAAATGAGAAGAGAGAATTTGAATAATAAAAGGGAGGGGTTGAGGGGGGAGGTAGGGTGAGTGGGAGGCCCTGCAGCGGCGCACATGGGATAGGGTTAGAGAGAAAGGCGACACATCCATGCACTATGAACCCTACATCTTCACATGCCCACTCTCCCCCACATGCTTTTTCTTACACCTCCCGACCCCACACATAACACTGCTCTCTTCCACCAATGACCAACCCAAACCCAATATATATCATCAACATCAACATGAAACAATATTGAAAGAAGTATCTAAATGCTTAATTAATACATAATTTCATTAATCTAATTTATTATATATCAAATATATTGCATATGATATGATATTATGCATGATTGCATGTTTACCAAATCTGATGATGATCAGTAAAGGTCCAATCCAAAATACATGCAACATTTTGATCGAGCTTTTTCTATGGTCGATCCGGTGGTGGTTGCCCTGGGATGGCAATTTGCGAGAAAGCCGAACGTGGCCCTGTATATATTCATGCAAAATATATACTAGGTAGAGACCAAACATAACACAATATTGCAGCACTAGTCAGCCATGCGCATGCTATGCCTTGGTAAGAAACAAAGAGACAGTTAAATGTGGTTGTCATCTAATATTGCACTAATAATTTCTTTCTCATTTTGCACCCACATTTCTTATCGGCAGGCATCTCATATAAACATCACAACTGATGTATGCAACCTAACCCAACATTTTCTTTTCTTCATGTTCCTCTCCAACTCATTTTTCACTTTAATTTGCTGGTCATGCAATACTATATATCTCCGTTAACATCTTATTATTCATCAATTTAACAATAAGCAGGATATATATATATATATGTCTGAATTAATTTGTAATACCTCATAATGTTTTTGTAAATTTTAATTAATTAGTGATATATAAATATTTCCCACAAAAGACCATGAATCAATTAAGCAAGTTTATTAATTATTCATGATTTATTAATATATAGGTATTTGCATTAAGTTTTAGTGGTCCTCTTGTTAATTTATTTAAAATCAGAATATCTGCTACTTGAAAATTGTTTCATACCTTGGAAGGGAGAGGGACAATGAATACTCAACTGTAAAAGATAAAAAACTAAAGCATATTTAATCTATCGAGCTAATAATCAGTTAATTAAAATCATTTTTAGTTTTTTACATTTATTATAAGAGGCAAAACAACAAGATCTTGATAAAATTGAAACATGTATAGACGATAGAGAGAGATGAAAAATTGCAATTTTTATTTTATTAATTCACAGCAAGATTTGTATGATTGTAAATGAAACCCCTGGAAGAATCCAAAAAGCTGGAAAAAGAAGTTTCCGTGAGTGATGATAAAAATCTTGTCAAGTTACTCATCAGAACTTGGAAGCATCGTTATCCCAGTATTCTCTTGCCTCTCAACATTGAATAATTACTTTTTGAGACACTACCTTTATTTTATTATTCTAGGTTGATGACTGAAAATGCCAAAAATGATCTTAAAATAAAAATAAAAGAGTTGTAAAATTGAATTTGGTGTTAGCTGGGGTCTGGATGATCAATCATAGGATGCAAACATCAGGTTGTCGTCAGCTATCAGAACAAGGTAGGATAATTCCAGTCCCTAAACACATGGCCACGTGTCGAAATCCCAGTTACCGATCTAGAAAAAGACAATGCATCTCTCCGTATATTAATATCCACCCAACCCCAACACACAGTCCTCTTCCCTCAACGTCCCTATTATTACCAATCACTCACAAAAACTAAAGCTTTTACTTGATATTACACAATCACAACAACAACAACACACAAAACACTTGTTAACACTTTCACTTTCATAGCAAGCACCTCAAAACAAAACAAAAAAACTTGAAAAGAGAGAGAGAAAGAGAGAAGTGAAAATTCACTTTGATGGAAGTAGGTCTAAAAATGGCGAAAATGGGGGTGGGGGTTGGGGAGAAGGAAAAACTTGGGTTCGAAGCTACTGAGCTGAGGCTTGGCTTGCCTGGAAATGGAGAAGGAGAAGGAGGCAGGAAGAGAGGCTTCTCTGAGACTGTGGATTTGAAGCTCAATCTTTCTTCCAAAGACTGTTCATCCGAATCCGATCCGAATTATCAGAAACTGAACAACTTGCACAAGGAGAAGAATCTTCTTCCTTGTGCAACTGATCCAGCCAAGCCTCCTTCTAAGTAAGTAGTACCCCCTCCTTCTCCTCCTCCCTCTTTTGACTTTCTAAAATTATTTTGTATCAATATTATTAGGGTTAGGTTGAGCATGTTTTTGTGTGTACGTACATGTGAAGAGAGAGAGAGAGAGAGAGAGAGAGAGAGAGAAAGAAAGAGAGAGTGGTTTTAAGCCATGCTTGAGCTAATAAAGAACCTAGATCTTGAAATAATAACTAGTTAAAAAGATGGATATGTATATAGATGAAGAAGACAAGGCCGGTGTCTTAATGTTGTATATGTTCAATCTTTTGTGTTTGATCGTGATTTCTTTACTTGACAAATTCTTTCTTTCTATTTCCATCGAATCAAACAACTTATTGGGAAATATTAAATAATCTTCTTTTCTTTTTCTGAAATTTTTTCATATGTAGTTAATTTGTGGCCATGCAACTTAATTATTATCCAAACTTTTTCCCATAAAGATGAGCAAAAGTAATCGGTAAAAAAAAAAAACTCGAAGACATATATAAAAGTAATAATTCTGGGAATCAGTTCTTTTTGATAGTCGAACCCATAAATAGATTGCACAAAAGCTTGTTTTTATAAAGATTTTGTCATATTAATGGAAATTAATAACACTATTCCTTGTAGAATGGTCAATTTAATTAGTAGAGTTGTCAGAATTACTCAAATCTTCCACTGAAAATTAATTCCAATTCAATGCTTCAATATTTTCTAAAGCTCAGACAAACTTACTTAATTTCTCAATTTGTTTACTTTTGTTATATATATATATATTCAAGCCCCTTTAAATATGAGCAAATTAAAATGCAAGCCTTAACTTGTTAATTGAATATGTACAATATATTAATAAGGTAAATAATTAATTAATTCAGGGCACAGGTTGTGGGTTGGCCACCGGTGCGATCGTTCCGGAAGAACATGTTAGCCGTGCAAAAGAGCAGCAGGCAGGAGGAGAGTGGCAACAACAACAACAGTAATACTAGTGCTGCATTTGTTAAGGTCAGCATGGACGGTGCACCTTACCTTCGCAAAGTTGACTTGAAGATGTACAACACTTATCAGGATCTCTATGATGCCTTGGGCAAAATGTTCAGTTCCTTCACTATTGGTATATATCATATTATCATGCACATCATCGAAAATCAAAAATCAATATTATTAATCGATTCTTTTGACCTAATTAATATTATTAATTCTCTTGATTAAAGGGAATTGTTGTGGATCCCAAGGAATGAAGGATTTCATGAATGAGAGTAAGCTGATGGATCTCTTGAGTGGCTCTGATTATGTTCCTACATATGAAGACAAGGATGGTGACTGGATGCTTGTTGGTGATGTCCCCTGGGGGTAATTAATTATTTTTCATTAATTGATCATCGAATATGATCTTTGTAAATGTATAATTAATTACAAAGATTAACTAATTTACCCTTTTTTTTTTTTTTTCAGGATGTTTGTTCAATCATGCAAGCGATTGCGTATAATGAAAAGCACTGAAGCTATTGGACTTGGTAAGTATAAACCTTTTAGCAAAAGTTTTACTAGGAAGAAAAAGAAAAACCAACCCTTTTGAGTTGGTTAATTAATTCATATTTCTATTAAACCAGCCACAAAGTTTAGGGTTTGATCTTGAACCTTTTTTTTTTTTTCTAACTCTATGAATTTCATCAGCTCCAAGAGCCATGGAGAAGTGCAAGAACAGAAGCTAAAGTATAGTGAGATCACCACAACCTGCTCCTTTGATCTCGTGGTCTCAATCGATCGCTGTAAACACCAGAGCAGCAACAACAACGATAGAAGCTAGCAGATGGATTGAGCAGGGTGTAATGGTGCTTTTTATGTATTATTAATACTATTATTACTATGGTTTGATATATATAAATGTGAGATACTTGAGTTTTTTAATTATTGTGAACAGAAAACAGTAACAATTATATGTTTTTGCTGGTTTATTTAGTGTTGATTATGGCTTGCTTATTATCAACAATTATAATAATGGACTTGTTTGTAGTAGTTATTGTGTGTTATCTTTTTTCCATCTCTTGGAATTGTTTATTCAATTTATCCTTGTGATTATAAGATTCTTTTAGTACGTTTCATTATAGTAGCTAATAATATTATGAATAATTAGAAATAAAGTTTGATGAACAAGTTGAACGAGGGAGCAACATCATGTGCACGTTGATGGAGCATTTATTCAAAGCCCATTTGTTTAGGTTAGTTGGATTTATGATCCAAATCATGAAAGAGATTGATGTCTCTCCCATGCTAATGTTTTTAGGTGGCCATAATTTAATAATCGAAAAACAGAAATGGTTGTTTTTATATATATTTGACCAGTGACTGGTGGTCCCTCTGTGTTGATTTTGCATCAAGTCTTTGGAATTTTGTGAGGTTGAAGTTGCTGGCATTTCTATTATATAATTATAGCTATCATTTATCAGTCTCTCATAACTTGGATCTGATATTATTGGTGGAATCGATACATTTCCAATAATGGAAATTGTCAATTTTTTAACCACTTGTAAAGATTAAAAAAAAAAAAACACAGAAAGGGGATTAAAATTGATTAAGCATATAAAGAAATGACAGAGATAGAGATCGTTATACGATTCACTTTGCACATTGTACATTTATATTAGATGCTTCTAAAGAAAGGAAGAGGTTTGAAGAAGCATTTATATCAATAAATTTACTTTCATATTTTTGTTTCTGCTTTTTCCACTGTAACTTGTTGTCTTTTGTCCTCCAAGGAACCTCAAGTCTGAGGAATTAAATTCCCTTTCCAGTCAAACTTGATTTTTATTTTGTTGTGAGTAATAGTCCTATTATCTCATGTTCTGATTGAAAATGAAGAAGAAAAATTTTAAAATCTATGGGAAAGATTTATTGTAATAAAAGGAATGAGAGTTAGAAGTTGGTCTTTAACTTCTATACATGAAAAAATTGGTTGTATTTACAATTGAAGTAGATCATGGAACCCACCTTTCTGACAACATGACTAGTCTCAATCTTCCATTATACTGTTCTATTGCAGAAAGATAAAAAAAAAAAAAAAAAAAAAATGTCTGCTTTTATGTACTTATCACACTCTGTATGCCAAACAGATTCATCTAACCTTGTTCCCTTCTCTCTCTCTCTTAAGTGCAATCATCTTCAGAAATCAATAGACTTATAGACCTGATTACTAAATCTGCATTTTTCTTTGACTGCATAATGAGCTCTGCATTCGGCCGGTCATTATAGTCTATCTACAAGATGAATCAAGCGTTACATGTAATTAATCGGTACAAGAGTTGGAGGATAGGTGAATCTCAATTCAACTTTGCAAGGAAATTAGAGCTTACCCGCCATTTAGCAACATCGTGGGGCTTCCCTGTAACACGACTTTTTGTTTATATTTCTCTATTTATAGACAATTGGATGAAAATAAGAAGAGATGTTCATACCGGTTGAAATATGTCTCTTTAAAACTCGTTGCATAGATGTGTCGAGGTCAACCTCAATGAACCTTGAAGGAAAAAGAAATACATAACAGATTATTAATTTCATGGGAAATCGGCCTGGAAGAAAAAAATAAAAGCAAATCTATTGTTTCTTGATATAGATAGTCTCTGGAAAATTGATGCACATCAAATCTAAATTAAAGAAGAGCAAAAAAATCAGATGATACTGGATGAGTCCTAGATATGAGTACAACTTCAGTTTTATACATATATCACTAAGCAGTGTGCAGAAAATTGGAAGTATTGGACATTCGAAGGTTGTAATCCTGATATGTCATGAAAATGCTCTTTTAATGTGAAAAGAAGGAAGAAAAGCAATGATTTACTCAAATTGTTATTGCAATACAGCTCAGCCATGACATTAAAAATGAAGTGGGAGGCAAAAGTATTGCCATAAAACAATGGCCTCATGATGACAGTTATTTAGAAGCCAGTAGTTCCAAAGAAATATAAAATCTGATATTGAATACTTTATTTGAAATTATTTAACCCCGAAATCATTTGTGTCCAGCAAATAAAGGCCAGTGGATTTACATTTTGACATGTAACTTCAAGGCTGCACTCTTAAAGGCATTATCTCCATGCCTTATTCTAAGGCAGGAAATAAGCCCATAAGTCACACACATAAACAAATACAGTCATAATCAAAAGACAGTGGCACGTCAAATCAGAGTTTTCTTTTCTTTTTCTCTTCTTTTTTTTCCCCTATCTAGGCTTAAGGGATTGAAAACTGAATTGTACACGGTTAAAAGCATGGCCTAGTTCTGAAGGTTGATTTCACATGCACGCATTGTATATAAATACTACTCAAATTTTCACCATTATAGCATATATTAATAAAAATCTGCAACAACAGATTTATCCCCCGAATGATGAAATGATAATAGCAATAACATACGCAAACATTAATCCTTACCACTTCTCATCAAACATGGATGATACATCCTTCCAAACCCCTTCATCTAAAAACAAATAATTTCCTTCTACTATTACCACTTTATGCCTGCAAAAAGGACAAATAGAATAGTTTTATTGATGCATCATCAACAAGAGCTTCAATCTACAAGTTGATGCGCTTTTTCATGATATCATTCGTTATAATATTGAAAAATATATATATAACAGAATTGAAACCATAGGCACTAGATAACAACAAAATGGACTTTGGCATATATTTCAAATTCTCTAGATATACTCTCATTTATCCACCCCCCACTCTTCTGTTTGCAGTATCACTTGATATATAGAAAAATTTTAATATCAATATTGTGATGATAACAAGCATATCCTGACAAGGACAATGTCCAGTTTCCAAAATCATGCAACTCAATTAGTGACATAAACAAGTTGATCTTCAAGAGGTAATTCCTATTTTTTTTCCTTCTTAAGCTCGTTTGACATCAATTGAATATCCCAGACTATATGATTATAATTGTTCAATTTCATGAAGGTTGCCACATCAGACACCATGCTAAGAACAGAGAACCACATGTCTCCCAGATACAACATGTACTAAGATTGAAATAGGTACTACCAACATCCCATCAACGTGAATATTTTTTCAAAATAAATTATATTTAAACATGGAAAGTGATGAAATTCATTGTTTACTTACTGGAGGGTCACAAAGATATCATCTTCAATTGGATCTCCAACACCATGGTCAAAAGAAGGTACATAAACTGATCCCTGAGAAATTTGTTCATAATTAAAAATTCAAAATGTTATGCACTTACCAACAATATTGCATTTTTTAGTCACATCAAAGAAATTTATTAATGTGCTATCCTTCTCAACAACTATGAGTTACTCAACAATTATCAACTCCACAACCTCAATGATTGCTAACCTGATTTCTCAGATTCTTCAGACAGTTAAGTAGTAGCGAGGGATCAAATGTCCACGGAGCTGATTCACCAAAGAAATGATCAGCACCATAAGTATTCATGAAGCTTTAAATTGGTGAATACCAAATATAAGAACCTCACCTCCCCTTCTTGCATGGGCTTCCTCTGGGTTCTAAAATAAGGGAAATTAGTCAGAATCATATGTCCAAATGTGATGGAATGTTAAATATAGAAACATTGATAAGCTTAACCTCCATTGCATCCAGCTGAGAACGATATAGATGGAACCCATCCATGGGAAGAACAGTAGCAACGTCCAGAGGCTTAACCCGAGAATCAAATGAAGAAGCTTTTTGAGGCCATATCTTGTTTACACGTCGCACTACTTCAGATGCTAATGTGCTCTTTCCAGCACCAGGAGGGCCAGCCAAACCCACAATATGCCTGCATGTTTAATCAAGTACACGATCTAACTTTCCAAATGATAAGGAAAAAAAACAGATTTACCAAAATGAAAAGCAAATCTTCACAGTACTGGAAGAACAAAACAAGCATAACCATTAATGTGCAATATCCAGTCTCTGCAGTTCAAAAGAGCGCCTTACAGCAGGACAATTTGGGACAACAATGAGCTAAACTACTATTAACTTTTTAGAAATACAGTTTACATGCATGCATAGGGATACTTGAGTGCCCTAACTCAGCATGTGCAGCGCCAAAACGGGAAATACTTTAGCCTGATAATATGCCAATGAGATGTTTCCGGTTTCTCTTTGACACCTTTATATGAGGATGCCTTGTGCATGGAATACATGAAAAAGTTCTCTTTCATGATGCAACATTCTGATATGGCTCAGATTAAAAGTATTTTAAATTGCAGAACATGTAAGCACTTGTAGAATGGAAAAAACTAGAGGTGTATATGTGAATTATACTATGTCAGCATGATTGAAAGAGAGGCGAGCAGAAACATGAGAAGAGCAGCCTTCTTCACAAGTAGAGCATGCATTTCTTGCTATTGCCAAAAGCAGAGCTATTGATTCTAATTGTATATCTAAATAGAGATAAACAACCAACGGGGTCATACACCACATTGTTGGACTGATGATCATTGAGAACTTGAGTATATACTATTTTTTCAAAACGCAACCACCACTCCGACAGTCACATAAGATGCCAAGATCTACATCATAGCTTGATCAAAAATGGAACTTACTTCAAATTGGGATTTGATGCTGCTGCTGATGCAGGAAGCAGGCGTTCAGCCAAATCATCATAAACCTCATCCATGCACCTTTAAAAGAAAGAAAAAAAGAAAAAAGAACAACCAACTTGTATTTTAATTAAGACACATATTACAAAAGTATGCATGCACAGGGTTACAAATACATAAACCGCACAAAATGATTTGAAATACTAGAAATTGAATAGCCAAGTTAGATGATTTTCTAAAAGTAATTAGAAAAAGAAATGTGAAAGTAAGACAAATCAGAAGTCTCTTAACAGATTTCTCACAATGATTGACATGAGAACCAATCACAAGCAAGATATATGACAGAATGCTCCACAAATGTCAACCTACATCTTCAACACATGAAAAAGCTGAGGGGAATTATAAATACTGAGGATACCAAATTTGTCACAAATCAAGTCCAATTCTCAAGCCAAAAGTTTATGAGAAAAAATTGCTTGTGATCATCTCATGTCCATAACTGTCTCTCCTCCAGAGTTTTTCATCATTTTCTTCAGCTTCTTAATGAAGAAAACGGAAAACGTCATCCTTTTTGCAGTCCAGAGAGATAGAACTCACCTCCCCATTTTGAGTGGGTGCCTCAAAGATCTAGTCAAAAAATTTGGATATTATTTCAATGAAATAAAGTTCAAAGTCATAGGCTGATATCAAGTTAACCATCTGGCAAAGGGTTATGTCTGCTTTGGGGTATCAGGAAATGAACAATAAAGAGGTAGCAGTCAGAAATTTGTCAGTTCTTTATTATAACAAATTTCTAATACTTTGACAAAGTACCCAGGTATCTTCAAGTTTCCAAGATCACTTTTCATTGCTGAATAGAAATCAACAATGGCAGATATATACAATGCCTATAACTTGCTTTGAATTGCATGCAGCATTCATGTAAGTAAAAAAAATTGTGTGGAGATGCTTTGCTTACAATACCTGGCCTCTAAAACAGGAATTTCTCTTTGTTGACAACATGAAATCTGAGGGGGAAACAAAATGAAGAAAATGAAACGGCAAAACAAACAATCCAGATTTCTCAAAATTTCACCATAGCAAATAAAAATTCAACCTTGAATGAATTTGTGTTCTGAACTAAGAACCTGGTGTTATCCAACAAAAGCTGTGAAGTCCTTCTCTTCCAAGAAATGGGCACAAAACAACCATGTGACAAAGAAAGTTTAACCCTTTTAAGCAGGGATGATTCTGTATATTAACAAACACCGTTACAGGTGACAAAGTAACAATTCATTAAACGAAAAAGAGAGAAATGGAAACACAAGCAAACAGAAAGCGCCTAAACAATCAAATGTATATCAATAGATTCGTAAAATCTGGCACAAAAATGGAGATTGCATAAGCAAATAGGAGAGCATGGCAATTTCCAATGAATGTGTAATTTATCAAATATATATATAATTAAGCAATCATTACGCTTTTAATTACAGTAAAAACACTACCTTGTTAGGCAATAGTATAATAAAGTAGAATCGTATTAAGGATTGAAAGCGATGGTGTGGGTTGAGAGGGAAACCTGTTGAAGAAGAAGAAGAAGAAGATGAAGAGAGATAAACCCTAGGAGCTGTCGAAAACGAAGAGACCTCCATCGCAATTTCCAAATTCACAGAAAAACAGAAACAATTTCACGAGAAAGAAAACTTTAAACCACGATGCGAACCTCAACAGAGGATGCTGACACTTGGTAAATGAGTTTCGATTTCAGATTATAGACCCAAAATCTGCTAGCAATGCCACCCGGCAGCACCCACTGTGATTCGAGACACGTGTTTTAGTTTTTGGGAATGATGAACGCGTGTCACATAGCTATTGGCTCAAAAATGATATGACAAGCACAGATGAACCATATTATTTATTTTAAAGAGTTTATTTTTTATTTTCCTTTTTTAAATATCAGTTTAGATTTGCTCACCACTTAATTGGGGACCCAGTTGAGCATTATCTTACCCCTACCAAGCCAAGTGTCTCTGAGTTAACCTAGGGTTAATAAATATCCATACCGATAGAAATTTCATTAAATAAATGAGGGTAATTAGGTAAATTTGATAAAAAAAAACTTAAATTAATTTTTTATTAACAATTATTAAGATTTAAAAGGTAACATTTAAAAATAATTAAAAAACTTTAAAAAAAAAAAACAAAAATCAGAAATAAGAAATCTTCTCATCGTCTTTCTCTTCACATCGTCTCCAGCATTTCTCTCTCCGACAATCGTCTCTAGCGCAATTTCGGCGGTCTCCTCCATCGACGACTTTCTGTCGGTACACCTTCGTCGTCTTCTTCTTCGGTTGTCACAATCTACTCTCCAGCGGCGTCGATCTCTTCGTCGGCCAGAGGTTGGATTTGGGTGGCTTCTGGTGTTGATTTGATTTATGGTATGGTTGTTGATAGTGGGGTGGTGGTCGTCGTGTGGGTGTGGGCGTTGGAGTGGGTTTGATTTCTGGTGGTGTGGGGTGGGTTTGATTTCTAGTGGTGATGGTGTGTGATTGATGATTTCTGGAGATGATGATGTGGGTGTTGATAGTGATGAACGGATGATGGTGTGGGTGATAATTTTTGGAGAAGATAATTTTTCAAATTTGTTTTTAGATGATGGTGTGAGAACAGAGTGGTGGGCGCTGGATTTGTAAATTTTTCGAGTGGTGGGTGGAGGTGGGTTAGGTTTTGAGTGGTGGTGATGGTGTTTTGAGAAAGATGGTTTGATGATTTTTCGGGTTGTATTTTTTTTTTTTTTTTTTTTTTTTTGTTCGTTCTTGTTTTGATGGTGATAAGAGTTATTTGCATATTGTGTCAGATTGGTTTGTTTAGCATAATAATCAATAAAAACCAGATTTTATATGAGTGTAGATCATGGAGACTTGTGATAGTATTTCTAGGCAGATTGGTGTTGATACAGGTGTGATCCAGGGATGGAAAGCTAAGATCTTTTAAGCTTAATGTTGATGAAGTTATGGATCCTGGTAATGGTAGATTTAGTGCAGAATTGGTTGTGAGGAGATGACCCGGGTTTGGATGTTTGGTTGATGATGATGCATCTTTGGTGCTTATTTAGGGCTCTTGTGTGTGTGGGGTTTTATTTATTTATTTATTTATGCTGCAGAATTTTTAGGGACAATGGCAGCTTTGTTGATGCTGTAGATTTTTTTTTTTTTTTTTTTCTTTTTTTCAATTTTTGGTTGTTTCTTTTAACCACAAACTTTGGTGGTGTTAAGAAAAATTAAAAATAAAACAGGGTAAAATAGGTAGAATAATATTTGTTAACTCTTAATTTATTTAGGGACACTTGGCATTCAGTTGGGTGGGGGGTAATGCTCACCCCCAGTTAAGGGGGGTGAGCAAAAATGAACTCTATTTTTAATATCAATTGGGGTATTATCATTAAAGTCCCTATTTTTTTTTATGAATTGTCACCTATTTAAACGACTTTGCCATATTAGTCACTTTAGTCTCTTGTTTTTTTTCAAAATATTTCACTTTAGTCTATTTGACTAAAAAAACCAACGACCAACCATAACAGAATGTGTAAAAAACAATTCTACCCTTCATTATTATTTTTTCATTTTTTTCTTTTAGTTCCTCTAGTTTCAATAATAGACGACCAACCCTTGAAAAAAAATTAAAATAATTCCATCGGGGATCGAACCTTCAACCTTAAGGTTAAAAACCACAAACTTTAACCAGCTGAGCTCTCTAACTCATTGTTGAAGGTTTTTTTATTTAAATGTATATATATATAGTTATATAATTTGTTTAAACTAATTTAAATCTGATTAAATAATTTAAAATCAAAGCCCATAATTTTTTTTTTCTTTCTTTCTTTTTTTGGATTTTTTTCTTTTTAAAAAATATATTATTTCAATTCAATAAAATCAAAACCTAGAAAATCAAAACCCATAAATTGAAAAGGGAAAAAAAATCATATATAATAATAATATATAAAAACATAATTTAAAATAAACTCATATATAATAATAATAATAATAACTCATATTTATACAATCTAAAATAAACTCATATATAATAATAATATATAAAATCATATTTATGAGAATGTAAAAGAAAATAACAAAACAAAAGGAAAAAAAAAAAAAGGAAATTTTCTATTTATGGGATTTTATTTTCTGGGTTTTTTTTTATCAAATTGAAAAAATATATTTTTTAAAAAGAAAAAAAATCCAAATAAATAAAGAAAAAAAAATATGGGCTTTGATTTTCTGGGTTTCCTTTTGTTTTGTTATTTTCTTTTTTTATTTTCATAAATATGTTTTTATATATTATTTTTATATATGAGTTTATTTTAAATTATATAAACAGATTTAAATTAGTTTAAACTAATTATATAACTATATATACATTTAAATCAATAAACCTTCAACAGTAGGCTAGAGTAACTCAGCTGCTTAAAGCTTGTGACTTTTAACCTTAAGGTTGAAAGTTCGATCATTGATGGAAGCATTTTAAATTTTTTAGGGGTTGACCAGCAATTATTTTTAGGGGACTTTAGGGATTTTAAAAAAAGTTTGCAGATTCGGATTCTTTTCCCAAGGAGAAGTTTGCTTTTTCCATTTAAAATTTAATGGGTTTGAATTAAAGTTATTAAATTGTTTATTTGTTTTTTTTAATTGTCAAATAACTTAAAAATATAAAAAAAAAAAACAACTTTTAAAAAGTAATGACTTTTAAATTAATTCAAAATCACTATATTACAATTAAAATATTCCCTTCCAAGTCTATCCTCTCAAAGAAGATATATTTCTAAATTAATCATAATTTGATATTGTGTAGAATTCTTTCTTTTAACATATTTCTTATATTAAAAAAAAAAAAAAAACATATTTATTATTTTAAACGGCTTTTAGAAATAAAATAAAAAAACCTAATCACTTCGTATAGAGACTAGTGCTTATTTATAAGGTGCTGATATTGACACCCATAAAACTTATTCGTACACCCATATTTTATTAAAAATTTTAATTACAAAAATATCTCAATAGAAATTTACCAATAAGGACAAATTACTTTAATTAAAAATAAACCAAATACTATATATACTCATTAATTGCACCAATATCTTCAACTATATTTTTTTATTAAAAAAACTTACCTTTCAAAAAAATAAAAAATAAAAACTTACGATAAACCCTAATTTTATTTCCAGTATCAAACTTTCTTATCATCACATGATTATCATATTATTTTTGTCTTTCTTTTTATATATAGTTATGAACTCTATCAATAAACAAAATATATTGTTTTTAATGATAGCTGTAGATATGAACAAGGTTTTTTTTTTTTTTTTTAATTTTATTTAATTTTTTTTTTTTAAGATAGTTTAATATTCCCTTTTATAAAACTCCTACATTCAAGATATTTCTAAAAGTAAATTGGACCGTCATTAGAAGAGAATTTGATTCCAAAAATAATTTGATTTTTTTTATAAATTGGGTGTGATAATAATTTAAGAGTGGTTATAAATAATATGTATTAAAATGAATATATTTATTTCAATAAGGGTACTATTCGCATTAGGATGAGTGCTTATAGTAATATTTATTTTTTTAAAATTTTAGACATGGGTGTACTCACAAAAATGAGTGTACTAATAACTTTTTTAAGTGTCAATATCCGTACCCATATTTATATTGTAGAAAATGGATCCTACTTTTATGGATGGTTTGAACATAGACAATGATGAGTTTAACATTTTTACACCGATAGAAGGTGGGCAAGAGAGTCAAGGACAACCTGAAAGTGTTAACAATACGGCAACGGTAATAGGTCCTTTCTCTTCCACATTGAGGTCAAGTACATCACGTCCCAGAAAGACGACATCTAAGGTTTGGCAATGTTTTATACGAGAAATTGTACTTGACACGGACGGTAAGGAAAAAGAAACGGCTCGCTGTAAATTTTTTAAGAAGTTATATACTTGTTCTAGGTCGGGAACAGGACATTTGGAAAGGCGTATGAGAAAATGCATGCATAAACAAGGACATGTATATACTACAACACAAACAAAACTATAACGGAACCTAGATGGGTCTGTTACGATGTGGAGTTAGTGTCTGGCATGTTATATTACACAAACTGATCAACCGATAAATTTCAGTAACAATGTTTTTATGAAGAATTTATCAAAAAAACCTACAACCCCCAATTTAAAGCTGTTTCTAGAATAACCACTAGAAATGATTTGAAAAAATGTTTTTACACCAAACGAGACAACTTGGTCATTGAATTACATCATCTAAATGTTTCTATTGCACTAACTTCCGATATTTGGAATGCATGTTCCAAATAAGACTATTTATATGTCACGGGACACTATTTAGACTTTGATTGGAAGATACAATAAATAATTCTTGGTTTTCGTTGCATGGTTTTGCAACATACCGCTGAAAATATTTATGAAGTAATTACTTCTGTTTTACAAGATTATAGAATAACTCAACGTATCATTTCTCTCACATTAGATAACGCATCTGCAAACACTAGATCTATTGGCTTGTTTTTTGACAACAATATCCCCCAAGCTAGGGGTTATTTCTTCCACCAACAGTGTGCATGTCACGTTATAAATTTAGTTGTAAAATCTGGTTTGAAGGTTGTAAGCGATCGTATAGATCGTATCAGAGATAACTTTTCTTGGATCATCAGTTCTAATCCAAGAGTGGCAGAATTTGACACATACTTTCAAGTTGACCAACTATGATCCCATAGGTTCCAAACAGATATGCCGGTAAGGTGGAACTCGATTACTTAATACTGCAAAATGCTATTGATTATTTTGTCATTATCACGGGTTTTTATAATATGAAAATGGACAGTCTATGTAAGTCGCATAGCCGAAAATAGATTAAAAATCAATAGATTTAAGAACGATAGGTTTCAAAAAAATTATCGTCTTATTGGAACCTTTTGTATACACACGAATATGAGGAAGAGATTTGTTTTCATACCTTTGAAGAACACTCCTTCGTTTTTTTTTTTTTTTTTTTTGATCCTTTACCACTAAGCCTTCCAAGTTACATCCCACGATCTAGCAACTGTGTGTGTGGGCACGTCACTGATTCAGGAGAGTTGAATGGAAGCTTGAGAGAATCGGAACGCAATGCTTTGCTTCCCTTGATGAATTCAGCTAACCCCAATGAGGGAAAAAATATTTATTTTTTCTTTTCCTCTCTAGTTGTCGCCCACCTTGTTCTCCTTAGGGTTCCAAATGATTTATTTTTCCTAACAAATATATCTTATATACTAGGATCCTAGGGTTTATTAATCTAAGTTAAAATCGGATTCCAAATCCTTTTTTAATTCTTACTTCACTAAGGTTTGAACCTTTGACCTATTTAGAGTAAATAAAATAATCACTTATTATTCTTTTGCTCTTGTCAATGTTCAAACTTGAAACCTCCTAATAATTCTTAATTATTAATATGTCAATTAAATAATCATATTATTTAATAATATTTAATTCATCAATTAAATATTATATATTAATTAAATAATCATATCATTTAATTAATTCCCAAAATATATTTAAGTTACTTTCATATCGCAGTTAATTAGACCATCCAATTTTCCGTGAGTCTTGTTACTATCAATCGTAAATGGCTAGGAAGGGGACCTAATAGACCCCTAGTTTTGAGCTCCAATAATACTTAGAAAAAATTAATTAAACTCTTTAATTAATATTTCACAATTATTAACCTTAGAGTTATTCCACTAAAAACCCACGGTTGTACTCTCGTAATTGTAGATGTTTTACACAACTAATTTATTAGTGTCCATCGATATAGCTATTACATAAGGTATGATCCTCCACAAGTAGTTCATGATTAGAGCTAGGTTATGAAGTCCGTTATACATCTCTAATTATATATTTTTATTTAAGTACCATTGATTCTCTTAAATGATTATATCCTTCATTCCTTTACGGATAAAGGAGAGTGCTCTTAATTGTTCAAGCCTCGAATCAACCCTTAAGGGAATTACTTATCTACTTCTCACAAGAAGGAGTGGATTCCATTGTTGTGTGCATACTTTCCCAGCCACAAGCCAACCCGTGATTCCAAGATACAGAGATATTAACCGAGAATGCTATTCCGATCTCACCCATGGTAAATCAAAAACCACGATCTAACCTGAAGGAGTCAGTAAGACACTCAGGATTTAGATCACCCATTTATAGCTATCATTAGTCAATATATATGAATCTTTTGAAATAACGGATCTTAGTGAAAGATTAATATAGATCGTGGCCCAATCCTATATGATCACATCATATAAGGTGCCTTCATTCTCATAACACCTTATTTATAGTCTAGGATAAGACAAGCGTACAATACGGAATGGACCGCAGCTGTAGATTAATCACAAATAAAGCATCCAACTTTATTTGCTTTTTACGAACTTTTTAGATTGAATGTCTCAAACTGAATTTTTCTGTATATGACATTCATATATTCTGTTTGAGATTACATCTAGCAATCTTGGATATTAGCATATATAATATAAACGTATGAATTAATTTATTGAATGAAACAACTACTTCTTTTATTATCGAATTTATAATGTTTACAAATTACAAGCTTTAGGGCATAAATCCCAATAATCTCCCACTTGCACTATAACATGTGAGACATGTCTCGTAATCTCAGACCCTCTAGGTGACCTTTAAAAACTTTAGCTGTTAACGTCTTTGTAAATGGATCATCATGATTATCGTGGGACGTGATCTTCATCATGGTCACATCTTCTCTCTACACTATCTCCCTGATGAGATGATACTTCCTCTCTATATGCTTTCCTCTTTTGTGGCTTCTTGGTTCTTTGGAATTAGCCATTGCACCACTATTATCACAATAAAGTGTTATGGGCTTATCCAAGTCTGAAACAACTTCCAGATCACTCAACAACTTATGGAGCCATACCGCCTCTTTAGTTGTTTCGCAAGTTGTTACATATACGGCTTCCATGGTGGAGTCAACAATACAAGATTGCTTGATGCACCTTCACACTAAGGCTCTACCACCGAGGGTAAATACTAACCTAGACGTGGATTTTCTAAAATCTCTGTCTGCCTAAAAGTCAGAATCTATATATCCTAACAAGATCAGATCATGTTCTGAATATACTAACATATAGTTTCTCATTCTCCGAAGATACTTGAGAATTTGCTTCATAGCCACCCAATGATCCAATCCTAGGTTTGACTGGAATCTGCTAGTTGCTCCCACTGCGAAACAGATGTTAAGTCTTATGCATAACATAGCTTACATGAGACTGCTTACTGATGACGCATATAGAACTCGTCTTATATCCTCAATTTCTTGAGGTGTCTTAGGACACTGTTCCTTAGGCAAGTGAACTTCATGCCTAGAAGGTAGATTACCTTTCTTGGAGTTCTCCATCGAGAATCGCACAAAAATCTTGTCGATATACGATGCTTGAGACAATGCTAACAGTTTGTTCTTACGATCCCTTATTAATTAGATCCTTAGAACATAACTTGTCTCTCCTAAATTATTGGTTAGTAAGTCAGCCCTTTACTTTTGATAATGTTCCTACGTCATTCCCAATGAGTAGGATATCATCAACGTAAAAGACCATGAAAACTACTTTCTTGTCAATGATTTGCTTGTAGACACAAGGCTCATCGATATTTTGCTCGAAGCCATAGGTTTTGATAGGAGTATCAAACCTGATGTTCCGATAGAAGTATCAAACCTGATGTTCCAAGATCTAGATGCTTACTTCAGTCCATAAATAGATCTTTGCAACTTGCAAACTTTTTGCTCTTGATCTTGGGATATAAATCCCTCTAGTTGCATCATGTTGATGCTCTCGTCATGATTACCATTCAAGAATGCAGTATTGACGTCCATTTTCCAAATTTCATAATTGAAATACGCTGCAATGGATAAAAGTATCCTAATAGACTTAAACATAGCTACCTGGTAAGAAGGTCTCGTCAAAATCTACCCCTTCATTTTGGGTATAACTATTTGCCACTAGCCTTGCTTTGAAGTTCTCTACCTTCCCGCCTACTCCTCTCTTTCTCTTGTAGATCCACTTACACCCTATGGGTTTTATCCCATCAGGTAAGTCTACAAGTTCCCAGACTGAGTTAGAGCACATGGACTCCATCTCAAAATTCATGGCTTTAAGCCATTCCTTTTTGTCAGAATCAGCCATTACATGTTTAAATGACAATAGATCATCCACACTATCATCAGAGACGACACCTTGTGCCTCTCCAATACCTAAATAGCGATCAGGTTGTCGTAATACCCTCCCACTACATTTATGTGGTTGTGTGATCTGACTAGGAACCATCTGACTATCAGACGTTAATGAAACAACAACATCGTCAACAACTCTTGTTGATTGTTTATTGGTCGAACCGGCTTTTAATTAATTTAGCACAATCTTACTTCGAGGCTTATGATCATTCATATAGTTTTCCTCAAGAAACGTTGTGTTTGTCGACATAAACACTTTGTTTTCTTGTGGACTATAGAAGTATCTTCATCTAGTCTCTTTTGAATATCCCACAAACAGGCATACTTGTGAGCGAGGTTCTAACTTTCCAGATTTGTTCTTCAATACATGTATTGGACACCCCCATATGCGAAAATGTAGCAAACTAGCGTTACGACTATTCCACAACTCTAGACAAGTCTTAAGAATAGATTTGGATGGAACTACATTCAATATGTAGGCCGCAGTTTGTAGTGCATATCCCTAAAAAGAGTTTGGTAATTATGAGAAACTAATCATAGATCTTACAATTTCCATCAGGGTTCAATTTTTCCTCTCCGTTACACCATTCTGTTGTGGTATTCCTGGAGTTATGAGTTAGGAAACAATCCCATGTTCAACCAATTAGTCCTCAAACTCTTGGTCGAGATACTCACCTCCACAATCTGATCGTAGAGCTTTGATAGTTTTACCTAATTGGTTCTCAACTTCAGCTCGGAATTCTTTGAACTTTTCAAATGTTTCTAACTTACGTTACATTAGGTAAACATATCCGTATCTTGAGTAATCATCACTAAAAGTGACATAATACTCATAATCACCCCTAGCTTTAACATTCATAGGTCCATAGACATCTGAATGTATAAGCTCTAGTGGTTATGTAGCTCTAAGCCCTTTTCCAGAAAAAAGTCTCTTTGTCATTTTACCTTCTAAACAAAACTTACAGACAGGCAAAGTGCCGATCTCTAACTAACTTAAAGATCCACCTTTTACTAGTCTATTTGTCATGTTAAGGTTGATGTGGCCAAGTCTTAGATGCCACATATACTTTTCATTATTTGGAGAAATCCTTTTTTCGTTTCGTTTTAGGTTTATCAACTTTAAACAATTCAGTATTAAGCAGTGATGTATGAAATGACGGCCTCAAAATAAACAAGTTGTTTTCAATCAAACCAGAACAAATATTCTAACCATTTCTAGAAACAATAACTAAATTATTATTAAAAGAAAATGATTATAAATGTTCCAATAATCTGAATACAGAAACAAATTCCTTGTAAATCCAGAAATGTAATAAGCATTGTCTAATGAAAGAAAACAATTATTAAAAGCTAGTCTAACTGCTCCCACTGCTCTTGCTGAAATGACATTCCCTGTTCAACACTCATTGAGAAGGCCCCCCTCATCTAGCTCTATCAAAGAATCAGTCAACTGCAAGTAAAAACAAATATGGTTAGTTGCCCCTGAATCTACTATCCAAGGTGAAGATTCATCTTCCTCTAAATATGATTTAATGACAAGTAAATCAGATTTACCTTTCACTTTCTTCTTCTTAGAGAGCTCCTCAAGGTACTACGGATAGTTTCTCTTTCAATGACAAACCTTGTTGCAATGGAAACACTTCCCCTTTGCTTTGTTAGTCGTGGTGCTCTTCTTTTTATTTTGAACTTGTTTCTTCTTAGGTTTAGTTTTTGCCTTGCCAACAAACCTCTTCATTTTCTTTAATCCAGAGAAAGATGGGTCAGCCACCGGTCTTACTTTTGTTGTCCTTGATCATGGACTCAAAAGCTGTGAGCTCATTAAGTAACTGAGTCAATTTGAACTTCATCTTGTTCATCCCATAATTGCTTTTGAACTAATCAAAGCTCTTTGGAAGAGTTGTCAGTATGATGCTCACCTGGCAAGCCTCATCTATGGTCCTACCATTCACTTCATTAGTATTAAAATGGGACATCATACCCAGGACATGTTCTTGGACTGACGATCCTTCCTTCATAGGAGCAGTCATTGCAGAACGAACAGCTTCGTGTCTCTTTTGCTCAGAAGGTTGCCCAAACATGGCCTGCAATGACTCTATCATCTCATATGCTATAGTCATTGCTTCATGTTTTGTATAAAGCACTTCGGTCATGCTAGCTAGCAAATAAATGCGGGCCTTTTCATTTTCTGAAATCCATTTTTTGTAGGCCTCATAAACAATTCGTGCTACGTTGGTTGCAGGTTGTGGAGGACACTCCTCCATAAGCACAAATTTTAGGTCTTTGGTGACCAGGACTGCATTAATGTTGTTTTTCCATTTTGTATAGTTATCCTCGGTTAATTTTTCATTGGCAAAGTATTGAAAGTAAAGCAGAAGATATCACTGAAATAAACATAAATAAAAACTTATTCATTCATTCATACATTTAAATCATATATAAAATTATTCAGCATATAATTAAACATGATGCATGAAACATGTTTAATGAACAATAAAAAAATAGCTAAAAAAGTTATTATGCCACGATAATCAAACATGCCACAAGTAAGTGCCGCCTTAGGGTAGGTCAAGTACTTGTACATCGGATTGAGACGTTCTCAATTAAAT
This sequence comes from Acer negundo, assembly GCA_035582765.1. Classification (NCBI taxonomy): domain Eukaryota; kingdom Viridiplantae; phylum Streptophyta; class Magnoliopsida; order Sapindales; family Sapindaceae; genus Acer; species Acer negundo. The sequence continues at coordinate 18,425,560 of CM069236.1, read as the reverse complement.
GATACTCCAGAATAACTCTTTATTCTTATATTATTTAATCATCATTTATTATAGTCAGAATTTTAATTAACTATTTAATTAAATCCTTGTAAGTATAACCCGTCATTTCAGATCTCTTGAACTTAACTTGAGACTTGCTGCCTTAGGGTCAGTCAATCCCAAAATACATCCATAAATCCTATATGTTAGAAAGTTAACCTTGGTGTTGACTCTTATGGAGACCTTCCTTAGGGAGGACGAAAACAAAGCCGTCTCTAGGGCCACTTGAATCTCACGGTGTTCTACTAATGATAGAGACTGCGAGATATAATGTTACATATCCCTCTCCCATTTAATATTTGTTGTTAGGGTTTCCTAGTGTTTCTAGATGAACCTAGATTAAACAGCTAAGAAAAATTTAGTTCTTTTAGCTTATGTTACTAGAATCTCATCCTATTAACATTAAATAATAAACCGAATTTTCAACTATTAAAAAACTAATTTATTATTCGAATTCTAATCTATGTAAACTACTTTAAATAGACTAGAATTAAATATGAGAATTACCAAGTTTTAACTATTAAAACTAAATCACATTATTGGGTCCAATTATTATTAAGGCCTTAATCATATTAATCTTAATAATGGATTAGGCTTTACTAATCTATTTAATTAAACTCTTTAATGAAAAATCAATAATTAATGAGAATTACCAAGTTTTTACTCTTAAAAAATAATCTCATTATTAATAGCCAATTTATGTGATTATTCAATTTTAATCATATTAAAAAAGTAAACAACATATAAAACAAATGGGCTATTAATCATGTATGGCATATTACAATACAAGTGTAGGCTATATGGCATAAGTATGCATGACAATGCTTTAATCATCTTATAAATAACACATACATGAGTTGATCGAGTACGATGAGCTATCTAACTTAAAAAATTAAAAAATTAAAAAAAAAATCTAATTACAAAATTTAATCCAAGGCATTCTTTGGTATTCTTGTAATTCCTTTTTCTTCAAGTCCATTTTTTTACATCTAATGGGCTTTAACCAAGTCCAACTTGATTAATCCTTTTTTTTTTTTTTAATGGTGATCCATCACATGAATCATAAACTAATGCCCATATGTTACACTAACATTTATTGGAGGCCGAAAGTGTTTTAAAAAAAATTATCGGCCCATTCACGCTTTCGAACACGCAACCTTAGCATGACGAACACTCGGCCTTGCGCTTTTGCGCCCAGTCGTTGTCAGCATGAAGGAGGTGTGCACAACAACTTTGTTATGTGCCAAAACGCGAACGGTAGCCCAGCTCCTAACATGGCTTGCACTTGAACAATAGAGATGCACAGTAGCTTGGCGCTGCATCAGGTGCCCACGCATAGCGTGCGTTGCCAAGCCATGCTTACGTGCATGTCTTACGCACAACAGCTTGGCGTTGCACCATGCATACGCGCTGCTGCTGTGCAACACTAGCTCCCAGCTATGTGCGTTGCCAACCCTTGGCATGCGGAACCTGTAGTACATGGTTGCCTTACGTGTAGCAACACTTGCTTTGCGCGCAGCAGCCTTTGCACATCATATTGTGCGACTGTCGATCGTTTCTATCTTTCTTTGTGTGTTCTCGAATCTTCTTCTTCGTACAGATTACATTAATCATATTACAAAATATTGATTTACAAAGAACAATTAAATCGAAAAAGAAATAAAAGTAATTATTACAACCCGGAACAAATTTAACTAAACCCATTGTACAATATAATTAACGATCAACTATGTTTCTAAAAAATATATATATAAACATCATACAACCCTAGATTGTGCCTACACATATCATACATATCAAAAAGACTTTGAAAACAAATATAACATATTCGTGTATAAAAAAACCAGGCTTTGACACCAATTGTAAGTCGCTCAGCGGAAAATAGATTAAAAATCAATAGCTTTAAGAACGATAGGTTTCAAAAATTTTATCGTCTTATTGGGACCTTTTGTATACACACGAATATAAGGAAGATATTTGTTTTGATACCTTTGAAGAAAACTACTTCATTTTCTTTTTGATCCTTTACCACTAAGTCTTCCGAGTTATGTCTCGTGATCTAGCAACTGTGTGTGTGGGCACGTCACTGATTTAGGGAGAGTTGAATGGAGGCTTGAGAGAACCGGAACGCAACACCTTGCTTCCTTTGTTGAATTCGGCTAACCCCAATGAGGGAAAAAAATATATATTTTTTTCCTCTCTAGTTGCTGCTCACCTTGTTCTCTTTAGGGTTCCGAATGATTTATTTTTCCTCACAAGTATATCATATATACTAGCATCCTAGGGTTTAGTATTCCAAGTTAAAATCGGATTCCAAATCCTTTTTTAATTCTTACTTCACTAGGGTTTGAACCTTTGACCTATTTAGAGTAAATAAAATAATCACTTATTATTCTTTTGCTCTTGTCAAGGTTCGAACTTGAAACCTTCATATAACAATTAATAATTCTTAATTATATGGGGGGTTTTCAAATATAGCCACTTTGAAGATGCCAAAACCACATATAGCCACAAGTTATTAAAAAACCAATTCTGACCACTTAATTGTATTCAAGTACTTGATCTTACAATTGTACCCCTATTTCATTGTTCTGACCTGACATGTAAGTGTTCTCCTAAAGAACTAAATTATCCCTTGTAATGGATTCTCGCTTGAAAAGGATAAACGGAAAGCCACAGTCTGTAACAAAACCTTGAAAAGTGAAAACGGGAAAGCAAGAACGACGACCGCATGTGAGGGAAAAGTGTGTGGATATAGTGAAGAACGACGACCGCAGGTGACCACCAAATACCCCAACGAGGTAGGATCGAATTAGGTGTGTTCTTAATTTGCACGATCCCTAATTATTTCCGTAACATTTGATTTGATATAAGGGACTTATGTCCTCTATCCCTTTTTCTGTTGTGTTCATCCAAATGTGGTATCAGGGTTTTATTTGAAATCTGGAATTACTCCCATTTGCATCTATATTTTAACAATGGTTTTCCCAAATTTCTATGATTTCCCAAGAGTCGTTTTTCCCAAGAGTGGTCTCCGTGATTTCCACGGTTTGAAAAAAAAAAAAAAAAAAAACCCCTTTTCCATGAAGCATCCAATATTCTGCCATGATTTCCCCTGATGTGCTCATGATGCATTAGATTATGTGCCCCACAGATCCAAGACCGTTACTTGCCATGAAGTGCCCCATGACTTTACATGTAGCCTTTCCATTCCATATGACTTTCCCCCACCATGTAGGCTTCGACTTTCCATGAGATGTGTCCATGATGATCTTGACTTTCCATGATGTGGGCAAGATGAATTTGACTTTCCATGATGTGCCCATGATGATTTTGATGTGTCCATGATGCTTGCTATGACGTTCCATGACGTTTCCATTATGTTGCCATATCCCTATCAATTTCCATGATGTTCCATAACATTCCATGATGACTTCAATGATGCTTTCATGACATCAATGCATGACATTCCATGATGTTTCCATGATTCCATGAGGCTAGCATTCCATGATGTTTTCGATTCCACGATGTTGACATGACTTTCCATGATGCCATCACAATCATTTTTCATGACTTTCACTTACTTTCATTACATGATGACTTTCACTTACTTTTCATTACACGATGACTTTCACTTCACTTACTTTTCATTACACGAGCTACCATTATTTCATTTATATTCCCCCTATTATTTTCAGATGGCTTTGTTCTTATATCCAGATCATGAGGGATGGATCATTGCAAGGATAAACTCAAAAATTTGGCAACACTGTGACATTCTTGGTGACATTGACGAAGTTTTAGGCAAATTACATGTTTCAGAGGAGTTTAAGCAAGGACCTTTCGGCCACTACTTAGGTCTGCATTTGCCCGTCACTATACATGGAAAGGTTTTGCATTCTATTCTCTAAAGGCAGATCAAATATACCACTAGGTCTAATAATGCATCACCACCTCGAGATGACGAAATGTGGTTTGGGTTGGGTACACAACAATATTGTTTTGGTCAACTTGAGTTTTGCCTATGTTCTGGGCTAAAAATGGGTAAACTGCAAGAAGGATTAATTAGGGCGAACTATACTCCAACGGAGAACAGCCTATATGCAAGACATTTCGAGAACCAACCTACTTTTACATCGTTGTTTGTAACTTTTAAACGACTGACCAACAAGCAAGGTGAAGATGGTCTGGAGATGGCAAATCTCTTTATCATAGGCTATATCTTATGTACTGTCGACACATGTGACCGTGTATCGCTATGGATGTTTGCATTAGCAGAAAACGATAAAGCTTTCAAAGGTTTTCCATAGGGTCCGTACGTGTATAGTTTGGCTTTGTACTGGCTTAAAAATGTTATACACAAAAACCTTAAGAAGCTCCAACCATCAAAGGAAGCAAACAAGAATGAGTCAGCCTTCACAACCATCGAATCAATTGTCGATGGTAAAGGTAAAAAAGAATCACAGGATGCAGGTCCTTCCAAAGGAAATGCAAAAAATAGAGGATGAAAAAATATTAAAGGCAAACCCGAACCGAAACCAACCATCACTTACAACCTTTCCGGGTTTCTTCTCTGTTTTCAGGTATGAACCGAACACTATGGCTTAAATACCGATTGACTGGATCCATTTCCTAACACAAGTTTATAACGCTACTTAATAAAAATGTGAATAGGTTTGGGCCCTTGAAAGATTTCCTTTTCTGACCGGCGTAATTGGCATTCACCGTGGTTCGAGTTATCTATGGTTCAAAAATTGGGAGTTATTAAAGATTTCAACTAGGTCCGATGAAAAACATTTCGACAAACGCAGTGTATGTGTGTGTATATATATACCCATGTCATTTGCTACCTTTAATTTTGATGTTAGATTTTTATCTCACTTAAACATTAACTGTAATCCCCTGATATGTGCAGTTGGTAACAGTCCACATGACACCTACTCCGGCTGAAAAACAGCAAACCTACTACAGATCAATCGACATGGACTTCGTTTGTTCTAGTTTCATTCATAGGGGATGCATTACCTAGGCATATCAAACTGAGTCTATTACTGATGATCAAGTAGGGTGTGAATTGCCTGGTGTTATTCCTAATTTGGACAACCAGGAAACCAAAAAGAAAAAGGAACAAATAGATTCTCATCCTAAATTGTGTCCACCTTCGGTTCAGAGGACACTGTTTCTTAACAACGAATCTCCTAAGACTTCAGCTAAACCAAATGGCATGGATGACCTTGACCCAAAGAAGGTTACATATAAAAGTATATGTGGGATGATGACAAAGGTGTTGTTTGACGTTCTTCTCAAGGTTCTTCCCCAGGCAGTAGTGAAGGATGTGTTGCCTAATGAGGGTACAGAAAAAAAAATACTTCTAAGGTGATAACAAAGGTGTTGTATGACGTTCTACTCAAGGTGCTTCCTCAGGCACTTAATGATGTGCTCCATAAGTTCCTCCCTTAGGCACTAAATGACATTCTTCCAAAGGTGATGCCTGCTTTTCTGAAGAAGGCGATGCACCAGAATCTGTACAATGTGCATTGGATTGCCTCCGACTCTGCCAACATAAAAGATAAAATTGAGGAAGTTGATAATAAGTTCTCTGAGGCCGCAAAACCGGATGGGCATGCTCTTAAAATCAATGAATGTGCCGACAAAAAAGACAAACCTGAGGAAGTTGATAATAAGGACTCTGATGCCCCAAAACAGGATGAACATGCTCCTAAAGTTGATGAATTTGAAGTTGCAGTTGAGGTACACATATTCTGATCCAAGTCCATACATAGTACAATATTATTTGGCTTTCTTAATACCTATTCCACGTTACCCATTTATATTGTTGGCTTTATTATTACCTATTCCACGTTATACAAATGGGTACATACTACATACAAGTTACGGTTTAGTCAGTCTTCGAATTTCTTCTATTATAGCAATGTTTCTTTGATCATATAGCAATGTTGTTAATTGCATTAGTTGTGACACATGCTCGTACAGGGTTCCCTATAAGCTGCAAAAGTACGATCGATCTCGAATCTTACAGATCTCCAGTTCCCAACTTGATGGTCCTGACAGCGGAACAAAGTTTAATTATCTTGGAAAATCGGCCAGACAACTATCTAAAAAGAGATTTAAAAACTGGGAGGAAGCGGAAGAGAGAAAAATTTCTGAACAGGCTTTGGATCAATCCCGAGAAGAGGAAAAAGCGAAAGTGAGTAAAACCCGGACAGATCCGTGATATCAGTGATGATGACGATTTATTGGACCCCAAATATGACACTTTCTTGAAAACCACCGGCGGTGATATTTCGTAAATTACAACTTTGATTTTTGTAACCTCTTCATCCTCTTATTATCAATCTTTTTTAATTGCATCTAATACGTTTCGTGTACTACCACAGTCTTTACGTTGGTTAACAACAGCGATTTACTCGGAAAAATTTTCTCAAAATGAAGGACCCATCGGTACTGTTCTCTAACCTGGTAATTATAACTGTTTTTGTATATGTTATTTATCCCTTAATGTTTTTGCCGAACATTTTAAAGAATCCTTTTTAATACAACCAAAATTGTATCAGCATGTCGACAGCTTTATAGATGTTCTATGGAGGCGGCGTTGTTCCAGAGATGCCGACTATACGCAGGACATCATAATGGTTGAATGTTCATTCTACGTAAGTATATATATCTGACTAACTGCATATCTAATAGTCATTTAATGAGTATTACACATCCCTATCTCCGACAAACTAACACCAATCCTTTAAATAGCGTTTCCTTGCTACAAAATGGGACCCGATCAAGGCATCCTTGAAACTAGTAAAGAGGGATAGGAGAAAAGTTGATTCTTGGATTGATTTTCCGGATATTGATGTCATGTCCTTCGTCCACGATGAACTTTGTTTGGATGCTGTGAGAGGCGGTGTGTCAGTTAAAGTTTGACCCGAGTGGTGGAATATGGAGTCGGTGGGTTATCTTTCTTGTACCATTTTTTCTTTATCACAAACGTTTCATGACATCAATTGCTAAACACGTTTATCATCTATTTCTCACCTACATAGGTTCGAATCCCCTGTAATGTGGGTAACCATTGGGTTCTCTGCCATCTATTCCCTGAAGATGGGTCGTTCACTTTGTACGACTCAATGCTTGGTAAATGTTTAGCACATGAGAGGGTAACAGAAATAGACTGTATTAGCTACCTAATGCCCTCCCTTCTCCATCATTCAGGGATTTTGAGTATGCCAGAAAAAATCTTCCAACCCAGAATGATGAATACGTAATTAATAGTCGTTTCGCTCATATCCCTTTGCAACAATTGATTTTGTCTTCAGTCTTCATATATGTATTTATTTTCATACTTTCTGTATATGATTCACTTTTCAGTATTCAGTGCGGCATCTACCTCTGCCAGTTTGCTGAATTTATATTAGAAAGAAAGAGAGAACCTTGGAAATTCCACGTATCGAGCGTGCCGTTGGTTCGGGCATGGATGGCACATGAGGTTTTCACGAACGCAAAAACGAACTGAGTCAGGAGCATAACCGACCAGCAATCATTATTTACCATTTGCATAATCCCTATGTCCTTACCCAATCACATTATCACTGGACAGTGCACTCGTGTGTAACATGTACATTTTCAAAACACTGTCAACACAACAATCTAACACGATGACAACTATTACTGCAACCTAACACGATATAACATATGCTGCAATAATTACACGGTTTGGTCCACACCACAAGCTAACACGTTAAATGGTCCATAGATACACAGTGGTCTCATTAATCTTTGTATTAATCTGATTTTTATTAATACCTCAATCACTCAATAGATGCGGTTGCGTCATATCCATTTATGTTACTGTAAAGTAATCAACAATTAACTTTTACAAACGATTTGACGATTCCTTGGGTAATCTTCCTTTCCCATGCATCTCTTACAATTTAAAAAAAAATTGTACACATGTTACACGGACAAAAAATTGTATTCCATAGTAGATTGCAACTTCCAAGCAATATAACTTAGCTGTATACAAAAACATTCCTTGTAAAACAACCAAATATTAACATTGAGTTCCTATTTGCTCACCCCACCCCCCAGCAGAAAACAACATCACATGCGTTGTAATATTGACACGACATGGTCCACACCATAAACTAACACGAGCACAAACCTGTAATGCCCATGTGACACGATTTAAAAAGTAGTTGTAGATAACACGGTGACAAGCGATGTAAAATCTACCATGTAAAATGCAACCAACAACGTTGGACGTACTATTTACAAGATACAAATTCTCACTGTGTCATTTTTCTATCGAAACCTTCTAAAATATAACATTGAGCTCTTTTTTGCTGACCCAGTCACTCCCTATCTAAGGGGTTGAGCATTACCCCCATCCCTTGTTAGTAATTAACTTTGTTATAACAAAACGTTTTTTAATCTAAACATAAGAACACTTGAAAACACACATACAAAACCCAGAAAATTATCCCCACCTTCCACCATCCACCTCACAACCACTCAACACCTTGTTTATGTCAAATCAAAATAAAAAATAGTAGGATCCCAGTCTCCGCCATTCATCTTCTTGGATTAAAATTAAAACTGAATTTTATAGTTAATAATAGGTAGGTGGAGGTTCGAAATAAGATTTTTGTATACATGGATCTTCGAATCCATGAATCCCAAATTTTCATCGATATAAGGTTCCTTTATGAACAACTTTAAGTATAGAAGATAACCAATTATTATTGATTTTCATAATGAAACTGATGTACTTTTCATTTCACCCCATTTTAGGTCAAATCCAATTCCAAAATCCTAATAACAACCAACTCTAAAACCACAATGTCCACACCGAGTTCATTATCAAAATACTGAATATGGTCTCCACAAAAACCGGGTTTATATACCTCGCCGGAGACCTGTGATTGTCCAAATTCCCCTTCTGTTTTCGACTTGGAGTTGACAGAACGGAACCACAATACGATGACAGAAGATAGTCGGACATAGGGAGAGAGGAAATCGAGAGACTGATTTAATTTTTTTAATAACAATTGAATTGTTTTTATTGATTTATTAAATTTACCTATTTACCCTTAGTTATAATATAAAACATTGGTGAAAGATTATTACACGATAATCTCCCAATAACCCCTGAAACACTTAGAATTATATTGAACCCAAGAAGAAGAAGATAACAAAATCTTGTTTCTGATTGTAGTTTAATATTTTATTTCTGTTAACAACAATAAATCGAAATTTGTTACAAACCTACCTCTTAACCCTTGGTCAATTGTTTTACTATTTGACATTTTATTAAAATGCAGCAACTTACATCACGTTGTAACTTCTATTCATATAATTAATATAATCGTGTATTAAAATACATTACACGAAGATGTGTCACTGTATCAACGCCAATATGTTTCCATGGTTGGTGTTAGAAATCGTGCAATCCTTGGAGTTTAGTGTTTTATTGTTGTGGTATTTGTAGTTATAACTAGTATGAATACAAAAATTATATAACTTACTCATCTTTTCATTTTAAATTAACTTTAAATACAGTATATTTCATGATAACTAGAAAATCATTTTATTTTCAAATAAGTTCAAATACAATATATTTCATGGTAACGGAGTTACCATGACACTTGTATTCTTAGCCTGTACATTTGATTTTATATATTTCATTTCTCATAAATGGAGTTGTTGCATTGATAAAAGTGAAAGGACTGTTTATATCTCCAACACTTCATCCGTCATAATATCATTTTGTTCCCAACGCAATCTTCCATCAGGCCATTTAAAACCATTACCTAGATTTTCCCCGTCATAATATCCTTCTATTCCCTACGCAATCTTAGGAAAGATTTTCCGTCCTGGCATTTCTAATATAATATACTAGTTCCACAAACAAAATGTACTCTATTATACATCTTGGCCTTTAAACCAAATTGGCTAATATCAAACATTGATGGCCTTTATTTATTAGTTCCACAAACAGTGATTGGTTTGGTTTTTTTCAATCTTATACCAATTTCAAAAAATTAATTATTTTGTTCCAATTCAAATTAGAATATTGTGCACCTGCATTCAACCGAGTGCGGAATAAACCACTTTCATTGAGTTTTGCATATATTATTACAGTTTGCTTTGAATAATCAACTACTATTAAAATCACATCATCAGTACTTCCATCGATTTTGTATTATTCTAATCATTCATTTGAACTTAATAGTTCCTCGATTTCTTCATAATACAATATAGTACTTCTATTGTGAAATGAAAACACCACATATTTAATACATTTTCAAAACCTACCAAATGCAATCATTCTATGTTCGGTAATATTTTTTGGTGATTCACTGAATTCACTATTACAGTTTGCGTTGCAGGGTCACAAATGTTTTCAACATGCCATCCTATTCATACCGTCAAACATTTTAATTTTTCAATTTTATTGTATTTAATTTTTCAGAAGTTGTTTATGATTTAATTAAGTTAAAGTCATATACGACAGCTTGGGTACAGTCTCACTTCAATAATTTTTTTTTGGATATAACCGTATATAAGTAATGATGGTAACGTATATACCTTTTTAGGCTAAAATCCTTTGGTAAAAGTTGTGTGTGTGGGGGTGGCTCAAAGCCTCAATTAAAGACGACTGTGTTCCTAATATCTATTGGTATTTATTTGAAGGATTTAACCCAAAATGGAAAAATTAACATTTTAACTTTATTATAGATACGTCATAACTCGTCATAAGTGATTGATTGCATCAGCCCACACGTATATTATAAAAGATTACCATAATGTCATAGCAATATCTGTCCATTGGATTACATTGGGAACTTCAACTCATGTATTGCTTACCCTGCGAAGATCCGTGTAATAATTTTGAATGCAAAGTGTTATGCGTCAGCGCTACGTAATTTCAAAGTCAATGAACGGGGATTGCAATATTCGATCGGAGGAAGTAGGGATGGCCAATGGGGGAGTGAGGGCAGATGTAGGTCCTCCCACCCACCCCCATTTTCCAAACCTTCCCCTATCCCCCCCATTTCCCCATTTGGGGAAAATGGGGATGGGGTAGTTTTGGGGGGAGGTCCCCCCATTTCCCCCATTTTAATTTGGGGTTTCCCCATGTCCACCGTTTCCCCATTCCCCTGTTTTCCCTATATCTATAAAAATTATATATTAAAAAAATGCACAAATACACAATCTATTAAATTCAAATACAAAATAACATCCCAAACAAATTTAAATGAAAGCTAAGTTGTTCTTTCATCATAATAACACAAAAAGTGAGAAACGTTTTAGGGAAGGAAATAAGAAATATGATTTAAGGTTAGGTTTTAAGTTATAAAGATGTATATATAGTCAGTAAAATATAAATAATAAAAATATTGAAAATATAAACAAATGTATACATATATATTAATATATTATAATATTATATTATTTTAGGGAAATGGGGAAATGGGGATAGGGGCACCTACGCCCAACCCCAACCCCATTTAAATTTGGGGTTAAAAAGCTCCCCCCTCCCACCCCCACCCCACCCCCCCAATACCCTCATTTCCCCATAAAAAAATTTCCAAAAAAATAGGGATTAGGGAGCGGGGTTTTGGGGCCCGGGGGAAAATGGCCATCCCTAGGAGGAAGGTTTTTATCAGTACAAATAGGCAAAAGGTAATGATGAAATTGTATAAAATTATTTTTGGTGATCTCTCGCAATCAATAAATCGTTGTGTTTTTGAATATCAATGTTATGTATTCATTGCATTATCCGGATAGTGTTTTATTTGCTATTATCATTTTACAATCAACATTAGGATATATATCAAATCAATTACTATATGTTTACTAGACAAAGCTCGATAGAACTTAAATGATATCATCCGTACTTCATTAAGGAACAAAAAAACAATACCATACTTTAATATACTGTAATCGAACGATGATGGAAACACACCCATAAATTGAAGAATTGCCATCCAAGATATTTTCTTTACTGCAACATACTACCAAATGCTAGCTATATATGATAACACCCCAACAGATTCCTTATTGCAACTTTCCATTCCTGTTCTTTTGTTTGTGTCTGTGTCTCGGTTGCTAAATCGATATGTTCGCCTTCTCTAGGTCATTAATAAGTCATTCCTCATTCCGCTTTATCACCATATACGTCTGCCTAATCTTATGCATATCCGCGCTAGACGCAAGCGACGACCCAAGGGAAGAAAATGACTCAAGCTTCCGTTCAAGTAACTTGGAAAAAAACTCGGCTAGTTTGATGTGCCTATGCACCTGGTCTAGTAAGACTTTAATAACGTCGTCCTCAGTACTGACGGGATTAGCTTCGGTACTCGCTATAAAGAAACAAGTGATAAGGCTGCATAGTTTTGGAAGGAACAATTTTTTTCAACAAGGTGGTTTTTTAAGTTTACCATACAAACATTTTCAAAATATATAACAGCATACAAGATTGCCGGTTGGAGAATAGGTTTACAAACCAATTCTTCAATTATACATATTGCTTACGCTACCGATATCACAAAATCATAACCAAATTTTACAGTTTAGTATCTAACAAAAAACTGGTCCATACATAGCAACAACAAACACAATAAAGCAGAACCAAAGTATGAACTAATGTGATCAGCATCACACTAATCTATATCATTCAAATGAGTCGCGAATTGCACAATCCCTTGTAAAAATACCCATTTCTCGCTGTTAGGCGAAACGATTAACATAACAAAAGCCCTAACCACTTAAAACGTACACAACCTACTAATTTACAACCAACATGCAAATGAAAACAATATCACTTGGTTCCAGCAACAAACAAATTAGGTCAAGATTATTACTTGAATGTTCGACACGCCATACCCAGACTCAAACCCATTAATAATCAATACATACCCAGCAATAATAATGAAATCGAAATAAATAAACATATGATCAGAAACAAATTTAGGATCAAAACAGACAACGCCATACCATTGACACGAATGGGTGCGCCGTCGATTAAAAAAGTTGTTCCAGGTGCCAGATTCCAAACAGTTCCTCCTTTTAATGCTTACACGGTTGAAGTTCTCGACTTAGTAAGTTTACACAAATAAACTAGAAGATTATATATGGATTTATAAGCAAATTGCAACCAACATCCCTAAGGGACTAGAGATAACTTTTCCAGTTTTTCACAATCGCCTCCTCTCTAGTTAAAAAATATCAGTTAACTCCAAACATTAACCCTGTCAAATGTGTATAATTACTCAATTACCCCTAAGTCAGTTGTCAATATAATAAAGTTTTTTTAATGGATACAAATATCCTTCAAGTTTTGATAAATTCCAATTAAACAAAACTTTTTACAAATGCCAATTTACCGTTTGGATTGCCTATAAAATTGCATTGCATTTGCCAGCACATCAATAATGGGCAAGAATTACTTTTGATTATTAAAAATTATTTAAAAGATAATGATTTTATTATATGTAATTATGCCATGCATTAAATGTATAGTATTGATGTAACGTCTACTGTCCAGTAATCTAACTTATTTCTAAAAGTATCGAAATGCCATTAAACAAACGGTGAATACTTTGTCATTGATTACTGGAGGTGATTTAAAATTCCATAGAAAAGTTGTTTTTCATTGTCTAAGAGCAATTAAACCTCATGGAGGTGGGTTGCACTTTGTTTTAAACTTTTAATAGGTACTAGTCAGTACCCGTGCTTTGCATAGGGACGAACATATTTCATAAAACAAATAGATGATATCAATTAATTAATAAATGATATACTGACGGGGTTGTGGGCGGTGGTAACGTTGCAATCCATGGAAGTTCAAGAAAAAAAAATGCAGTTTGTGATAGAGTTTGTTTACGAAAGACAGATATTGTAAGGTATATGGAATTTGAAAATGTAAATTCGTGTGAAGAAACATCTCAGGTGTCCACCCTATTATATAGGGGTGGTGCAATATTGTATATAAGTGCATTGAACACAGAGCAGTCACCATGTGGAATCAAAGTTATAACTCTGCAGGCAACCGTTTCATTTTTACCATTTACACAAAATTGGAATGTGTTGTATTGGATTTTTTTTTGGATGAATACGTAATGAATTTTAAATAATTATTAATTTAATTATATATTAAAGAATGGAGAATACCAACAACTCTTCACATCAATCTATTTGATTCTCAGACCACTCTATTTATTTCTGGTAACAAAAAAAATTGCAGGGCAATTAAAGCATAATTAAAAATTTAAAATGTATTTATATATATATATATTTAGGATAATGTTAGACATCCAACACTTTTGTCCATCATTTACATTCAACTATTCTTGTGTCAATTGGTGAATGGATACACATTAATAATGATTTATCCATGTATCCACTCACCAATTGACACATCAACAGTTGGATGTAAATGATGGACAAAAGTGTTGGATGTCTACCATTGTCCATTTATTTAATCGTGGAGACCACTTATACCGGTTGAATCCACGACAAAATATTCAATGCACCCTTTCATTTAGGGATTCAGCACTTAACAGTGAGCTATACCAAAATAATTTTGTATGCACCTCTTAAAGCTACAAAAATGAAACTCCTCCATTAATTAAGCAAATGGGTCTCCAAAGGAGACTATTGGAGATGCTCTCACTCCCGTTTTAGGGCTGTTTGGTGGTCATGTCCGCACTTCGACGACTTAGTCCCGTCTGCTGATCAAATAGTCAGTCAAACGATCTTCTATGTCCTACATATTTATGGTATTCTCCTTCACTTCGTTTCCTACTTTTTTCATTCATCGAACTCTTACTTCAGAAATTTCAATGTCTCATCACGATTTAATTCTACCATAACTTACGATGATAAGGCATTGGAATAACTGAAGTTAGCGCACGGTGAAAGTGTTTACTTTAATCATAGCGGCCAACGTTTATCGTTTATCGTTACACTCTAATTCGGAGTACATCCACTATGCAACACACTTGACGGCAACATATAGAGCATCAGAACATGAAGGTATTGCTTTACAACTCTTTATTGCACTACATATTTTATTTTCTGCTTTGGGGAGCAAATATGTGGATATGTTCTGGAATCATTTATTATTTCTGATGCAGGAGATATTATTGGATATTTTCTTGAAGCATTTTATTTGAAAATTAGTCTTGTAATTAATATATATTTTTATTTTTCTTTTTATTGGGCTTTTAATTAGGTAGTTAAATATTTTATGATTTGATTTTATTAAATCAAATCCGATTTCCTTATTAGATAGGTTTTTAATGTTTTAGTGTAGTATTTTTAATTTCCATTGTTATCTCAATCATCTCTTTTATAGGGAAATTGATAATTTTATTATTTTACTAGTTATTTTAGGTTTCTTTTAGTTTTTTATTTTCCTATTTAAAAACGATATACCTAACAGGGATTTTAGTTTTTGTTGATTAATATAAAAAATTGAGAGAGAGTATCTCTTTTTATCCATTCTTGATACCTTAGCGAGGGTCAATGAATTTGAAGCTTATTATTCTTGTATCTTTGCGCGAATCAACAGATTAAAGTAGGGTTAGCTTCCGGTAATCGTGCACGCTTCAAGGGATTCGAATAGGTTACCCTTTCTTTTCATGCACTGACTTGAAAATTTATCTATATATATTTATATACATATATATATACATCTACATTTAATCGTTTATATAGATCTAGATATAATAAATTTAACTTACTGTAAAAGTGGAACTTATCAACCGGTGGATTTTATTTACAGTTATTGTTATCGAGTTTTATATGGTTTTTTACTCGTGTTATTTTATTGGATTTCGATCAAATAATCGATCAAGGTTGTAATTGCTTCATCTAATTTAATAAGTCATTCGCCGAAGAACTCTATATTTTTATTAACTAATATAAAGTGTCCTCTGTTTAATGTAATGATCGTTTATTCCCTAATGTAATCGATCTTGGCATTCACCAATGACATAACAGGCTTTAAACTCAACTCGTCGTACGAGTCATGCTTTTTACATTGCTTGGAAAAACATAGTTGCATCTTTGGAAAACAGTAAACCTATGGATTAGATATTGATTGGGCGTTTTTAAATATATTTCTCACTAGACACCGACTGGTCATATCAAGCCTTTAGGGTTACGAATTACGATGTTTGTCTCACTCTTCACTACTTTTGGACATTAATGGTCACTACACATTGGTTACTTCATTAGGGTACCCAAACAATTATTATGTGTACTAATAAAATATTTTGAATGAGTAATTATTCAATCGTGTATTAAAATTACTGTTTATTTCAATCTGATTGTATATTAACTTCAATGTTAATTTTCATATCATATTTATTACATTGAAGGTTCCTTTTCATCTGATCGTGTATTAACTACACGCTTGATACTTGATATCCATACAATCTCGTGTATTATAATGAAGATTGATTTCCTTTTGCTCGTCTATTAACTCAAAGGTAATCCCAACTTCCTGTTAGAATAATAGCAACTGATACCCTTGAATTATACGTGAATTCGCATGTTGCCCCTGACATTTTCTTTTAAAACCCCCTGAACTCTCATTTATTGCTTATGGAATCCATATCCCGTTGGGGTTACGCATCACGTGGGTAGCACATCACGCATGTAAAGACGGGTATAATTGGAATAACACGTTATTCTGTTCTTCTTTGGTTTGTCATTTATAATTTTGATGCGTTGATGCACCCATGTCATCGGTAGCCACATCAATTACACAATTAGGTTGAGTTTGGTTAGCGGGATAGGATTGAACTATTTTTAAGAGATTGATTGGATTGGATTCGATTAATTTTATTGTTTCCCGGGTTTGGTGCAATATGGGATTGGACTAAAAATAGTGTTATATACTGTGTTTGGGATGTCATGGGGTTGGACAAAATATATCTTGAAATCATATGAAACACACTTACACTTAATATCTCCGGAAATTTCCAAAAACCTTAAAACAAAATAATATTTTCAGATACCGGAGACACAGGTGTGCTTAGAGGAAGTTCGTATATCACCAAGTGTATCCCAAAATGGATAAATAAGACACACGGCCAAAAACCAATTATTTATAAAATCAGAATCTAAGAACAATATTTTATGTATTTGGTTTTTTAATTATATATAAACAGTTACGATTTTATTAATTTTATATTTTTATGGCCAATATTTCCTGTTTATTAGTGACATCAAACTTATTATTTTTTCCTGATTAATTTAGGGTGACATCATATTGTTTTCCTGATTAATTTATTATTTATTTATATAATATATGAAGTAATAATTTGATTATAAGAACCGGTCAGTACCCGTGCTTTACACATTGGCGAACATATCTTATATATTAATTAATAGATGATATCAATTAATTAATATAGATGAGATACTGACAGAGTTGTGCCTGGTGGTGACATTGCAACAATGGAAGTTGAAGAAAAAAAATATAGTTTGTGATAGAGTTTGTTTATGAAAAGACATATATTGTAAGGTATATGGAATTTGAAAATGTAAATTGGTGTGAAGAAATATCTCAGGTGTCCACCCTAATATATAGGGGTGGTGCAATATTGTAAATAAGTGCATTGAACAAAGAGCGGTCACCATATGGACTCAAAATTATATTCTGCAACCAACCGTTTCATTTTGAATAAATGTAAGACCATCTCCAATGCATATGCATATGCCAATGCCAATGCCAAAACAACATTAAAACCCATATAATGAACGTATTGACCATAAAGAAAAATCAGCACCCACCTATGATCATCATGACAAAAAATCCATTTACATCATAGCCATTTGAATATTATTGACCCATCAATCATCAATATAATGAAGATTAAGTACACTCAATTAGCACACTGCACAACCAATTGTTTCGTCAGATACAGTTTTCTCAATTAATGGAGATTTTAGACCCCTACAATCGGTGACTGGCCGACTCACCGATGTTTGTTTATGGCCTTGGTGCAATATATAGTCATCTATTCATTTCCAAATTTAAGAGTAACGTAGATCTCCTCTTATATAAATATAATAGATACCTATTTTTCGTTACTTTGGACTTCCAATAATGGTTATCGTTAAAGGTGGATTGAATCGAAGAACAAAATAAAATTTATGTGCTTGCGTGGGTAATTTCTTTGGAACTTTTACGATAACTGCTACAGAACATACTTCGATAACCTTTAAATGAACAAAACAAAAATAAAATAATAAACCGAAAACTCATACAAAACAGGATTGTACCTCTCGAATTATCATTCTTCTCCAACATGGTTTTGATACAAGTTTTATAGACTTGTTCACCATACTCTTGTTGTCAAAGAAGATATTTTGTGGCTTCCTTCAAAATTATCAATGTCTCATCCACATAACATATTGTGGCGGCGGAGGCAGAAACTCCTACAACTATGGTGGATCTGGACATTTCGCTAGGGAGTCTCCAAACGCTGGTGGCCGTTAGAAAAAAACCGTAAAAATGTCACTTCGACATTAAAAAAAAAAAAAAAAAAATACCCTCTACCTTCCTCCATAGTTTTATTTTATGCTGCTTTTACTTTTGGACTTGTTTTTACTTTAATTTTTAGTTTGTCTGAGTCGTTGTGGACGGAATTTGAGAGGGGGTTGTTTTCTCTTAGGGTTATGATTATTGATTTCTATGTTCCTATTTTTGTTTCTGGGTTTTATGAAGAAAAAAATTCAATATTAGCACTGGTGTTCTTTGTGGTGGTAGAGAGAGATAGTAGTAGAGAGATTCATTTTGGATTCATATGTTTGTAAACTCTCACTGTTCTTGATAGAATTTTATATACGAACGAATGCACGGTCATTTGGTTAAAAACAAAAAAACAAAAACAACTCTTCAGAGCAAGCTTTTCGATTCTCATACCACTCTATTTATTTCTTGGTAATACCAAAAATTGTTTAATTAAACCATTATTAAATTGAATTTTAAAAAAAAAAAAAAAAACTAATTAATGAACCAGACCTTTTTCATTTCACAAAACACACATTTACTTCTCACACCACTCACTCTCAATGGGTAACACAAAGGGTTGTTTAATTAAAATTAAATTGAAATGAATTAATTAAGGGGAATGTTATCTACCTTCCCCATCCATCAATGGTAAATACATAAAAAAGCTTTGCACCAAAAAGTGAGAGCTTTTTAATAAATGAAAAAGTGTGTAAATGTCAAACAATGAGTGGAAAAGGTAAATGGGAAAGGTAGATAGCATTCCCCTTTAATAAAAACCAATTAATGATCAAGCCTTCTCGTAATAATAATAACAAATGATCATTCGAAAATGAGTAGCCACAGCCTTAAGAGAAGGAGAATATCAATGCTTTGGGATATCAAGATCTTATTAATGCTAATTAATTGTTTTATTGTTCCTCTGTGTAATGGTTTTTCCTTTATTCAAAAAAAAAAAAAAAAAAAAACATTGTTTTATTGTTTTTTTATTTTTTATTATTTGTTTATTTATTTATTTATTTTTATAGAACAAAACTTAATACAAAATACGTGGCACATAAGAAATGCCAATTGTCGCAAATCATTTTAAGATGAAAAATTACTAAACGATAAAAATACTGTCAAGTGGCAAAATAATTCAAATTTTAGATAGTCTTTGGATGAGACACATGGCAGGATTTTCTATCCATGGTTTTTGCTTTATAATATTTATATTTATATATATTATATATATATTTTTTATAATATTTATATTTATATTTATATTTATATTTATTTATTTATTTTAGATAGTCTTTGGATAAGTCACACGGCATGAATTTTCATCCATATTTTTGCTTTATAATATTTTTGTATTTATTATTTATTTATGATTTATTATTTTTGTTATTTTTTAATTTTCAAAAGATATATTTATATTTATTTATTATAGACGATTCTATCATGTAAATATTGTCGACCTGCTGCCAAACTATGATAGTTAATTTTGTCGATCTTTATGATAGTTAATTATATCAACACTAAATGGACACATTTCAATAGAGTTTACTTCTGTTCACCCCCTTTCAATGGCGTGAGCATTTACATGACATGCGTCCATATCCCTTCCAAACCACATGGAATGCACCCATTTATCATTGCAACAATTCCCCTTTGCAATTGTTTTTCCAAGGTAAAGTGTGCCCCTCCATTACATGCCTCTTCTTGGAAAAATAAAATCCACATCATTTCCCACTATTGTAAGATGAGGGCTTTCTTTATCTATTGTTTCGAGGGGGCTGAATGGTTGAAGGGGTTTGGCAAGTATGCAGTGATTTAAAACACCGCATCGACCAGTCGTAAATAGTGATATGACCATGCCGTTGGATCATTATAAACTTCATCCAATAGACTTGCATTAATGATATCCCTTCCATTACAATTAATACTAAAAATCCAATCGAACCGATTTTCTTTTTTTAGTATATTATATATGTCTCGTACCTCTTTGTTGAGTTCCATTGTTCTCGTTTCTCAATTCTAAGTTATCACGTTATTCTTCACACCACCTCCGCTGTCGCCACCGCCACCACCAACAATTGTAAGTTTCAGTGCTTTATATTTCTCAAAATAGACTATAGCCATTCCTTCGATTTCTCTATCAAAGTTTGTCATAAGACAGGGTCATTGTCTTATAGATATTGGAATGATAATGATCCTTGCTATCTCTCTCTCTTTCTATCTCTGTCCAAACTTACATGAACATTTAAAAGTAAATAATAAATAAATTGCTCTTTGTTACAAATGGATGAAGCTTGGAAATCCCAGAAGAAAACTACTTCCTCTTCACCACATGAGGATAGCATGGAAGTTGTGGAGAAAATCCGCCTTATAGAGGAACGGATTCAGAGGTTAGAGGAATAATCTAAGTCCAGTATTACAAAAGCCAAGGTATTAGCTGTCGATCAAGGATATAAGGCCGGTCATATTGATGGCTTCAACCTCATGAGGGAATATGCAAAAAAAGTTTTCCCGGAAGGAAAATGGGAAGAGGTTGATCCCAATAAGGCTAAAGAGGTAGTGGAGCCTTACTATGAATAAAATAACCACTACATAAGGCTTCTTCGTTACTTCCAGTATTACTTTTCTTTATTTTGTGTGTTTCCATATCTCACCATCTGTGGTCTATGCAACTTATATATATATATATATATATATATCCACTGTTCCCCGTGTGTTTTTTCAACTTTTGTCTCAACGTTTGCTTTTTAGATTTTTTTAGATTTTTTGTTAGAATGTTGACATTTGGGTAAAAACAAATGAAAACTAAAACTTAAACGTTCCTAACAATTACAACTCTATTTTATACGTATCCCCTAAGTATCCCCTAAGTATCCAAGGGTCAAACTTATGAAAATGTCAATGGATGAAGTATCGGATATTATCCTAAAGATGAATTTTCAATTCAATGAGAAAGATGAATTTTTAATCATTTTAAAACATGAAGTTTGAAAATAAATAAAACAATTCAAGGCATCGGTGTGTACATGTAGTGCATGCACGTGGTTCTAAAGGTGTAGTAAGGGGTTTAATTTATGAACAACATAGGAGAATTGTAATTTTGATTTTTTAAGAATAAGGATATTCAATATACTGAGTATAAGTTGACCATGGTAACTGAGATGCAAAATTGTTCAATAATCCATTTTTTGGACAACCCCTCGAATTTTTATTCGTATTCTAATTGTCATCCAAAGTAAAATTCCTAACATAATTGTGTCAGATCTGAATTAAGAATCACTCGTTTGAAGGTGATGATAAAAATACTTTAAAGTCCACCTCAGGAAAGCATCTGGACCATCTTTGTACACACGTAAGATCTGTAACACAATGGTACAAAACTCAAAATTTGCCTCCAAAACAACATTAAACCCTATATAATGCACATATTGACCTTAAAGACAAATCAGCAACCACACATGATCATCATGACAAAAAATGCATTTACATCATAGCCATTTGAATATTATTGACCCATCAATCATCAATGAAGGAGAAAAACTTTCATGCAACCGGTGCAATGCACCCTAGCCAATGGGTGCATGCCATGTGGTACACTTTGTGCCATATGGCATGCACCCATTGGCTAGGGTGCATTGCACCGGGTGGATAGAAGTTTTTCTCAATTGATTAAGTATGACACTCAATGTGCACACTGCACAACCAATTGATTCCTCAGATACAATTGTCTAAATTAACGGAGATTGTAGACCCCTACAATCGGTGACTGACCGACTCACCGGTGCTTGTTTATGGCCTTGGTGCAATAAAAATAGTAATCTATTCATTTCCAATTTAAGTGTAACGTAGATATCCTCTTATATAAATATAGGACAAGGACATATACCTATTTTTCGTTACTTTAATCCCTACACGAGCAGAGCTTATAACTTGGACTTCTAAAAATGATTATTGTTAAAAGTGGATCAAACTGAAGAACAAAAAAATTTATAACCGCCTGCATGGGTAACTTCTTTGGAACTCTTACGACAACTGTTGCAGAACATACTTCGATAACATTAAAATGAACATAACTAAAATAAAATAATAAATTGGAGACTTCATACAAAACAGGATTGTAAAAAACAACAGCATTCCTAAGGACCTAGCAGACTAGATTAGCAGATCTTATGGCTACGTCGTCCGTTTTTCTCACCCTTTTATTTGTCCGGTAATACCACAACTCAAGAATTATGTTTTTTCCTCTAAGATTCTCTTTCTTCTCCAATAGGGTTTTGATAACAGTTTTACAAACTTCTTCACCATACTCTTGTTGTCAATGAAGATATTTTAGGGCTTCCTTCAGAAATATCAATATCTCATCCACAGAACATACTGTTGTTACCTGCAAGATTACAGATAACTGGTTATTTCAAAAAATTTAAGTTATACAGCATAACACTTCCCATAAATTATTTGAGGAAATATCATTAAAATCAATTGCCTCTAGATGGGACCGTAGTTTCAAATGCCATCTGAAAGATATACTTTTGCCTCTATATTTGTAACAAATTGAAACCATTATATAACAATTGAATTGATTGGTAAAACAAGAAAAAATATATTAAAAAAAACTGGGACATAGTACCGTCTCGTGGACATACGGTTTCAATTTCAACATTCCCGAAAAGGAATATAGCTTATGCAATTGCTTTGGTCGCATGAATCCCTTTGTCCTGTACAAAAACCATAAAGGATACAACTGACCCCTGGAAGAAGACGCACATTGTATGCGTATACAGTTAACGGAAGGCAACATCGGGTTCTATTTACCCCTTACCACTATAAACTCTAAACTCATCTAGTTGATTGTAAATAAATATTACCGTCAGAAAACACTAAACACCCACCTAACTGACGAGAAAAAATATTGCATGCACCCAATGCAATGCAACCTAACCAATGCGTGCATGCCATGTGGCATGAAGAACTCATTCATTGGTTTCCTTACCACATGGCATGACTGCTTAGACGAGTGCATTACACCACTATCTAGCCACATTAGAAACGACATTACTTTTGCTCACCCATTAAAAACAGTGCTTACATTACCCTGATGTGACCACTAAATGCACATTGACGTACTCTTCAAAGTTATATATCGTGTATACATATTCAACTGGTGCATTTATTGTTCTGCTAAAATAAATGCAGTGCTTTTATTCCCAAAAATGTTATTAAAGTAGTTATAATCTTGTCCATTGTTTAATATTAACACCCACATGTCCCCATAAAATGGCCAATTTGGTGAATTACTCTATGTTTATTTACAAAAACAAAAAAGCAAAAACAAAACAAAACAAAACAAAACAAAACAAAAAAAACCAAAAAAAAAAAACTCTCAAAGTGGAACGTATCAATCTATGGATTTTCTTTACACTTTTTGTTATCGAGTTTGTATATGGTTGTGTACCTGTGTTTTTTATTTTTTATTTGGACTAATTGCACAAACGGCCCCTATGTTTAGGAATAATTACATGCATATGGAACTTTTACCCATAATTGCACAAACGTCCCCTGCCGTTAGTTGACTTCCGTTAACTCTAACCGTTGACCACAATTTTAACCCACAATGACCAAAGTGCCTCTAGTTACCAATTTTATTAGTTAAATTAATAATTAAAAAACGAAACAGAAAAGACAAAGAAAACTATAAAATAAAATATAAAAAAAAACAAAATCAATTTTTTTTTTCTCTTTCAATCCCACAACCAGTTAACCACATCCATTTTTTTTTTTATAAAAAAAAATTAGAACTTCAACCTAGAAAGTTAAATATCCACCGTTAAAATTCTAATTTTTTTAATTTTTTAAAAATGGATGTGGTTAATTGGTTATGGAATTGATGAATTTGGATTTTTATTTGTGGATTTGATTTTTGGTTGTTGTTTGAGGATTTGAGTTTTGGTTTTGATTTGTGGGATTGAGTTTTGGTTTTTGTTTGTTAAGTTTTTTTGGGATTATGTTTGGGGTTGAGAAAATTAAAGAGAAAAAAAAATGATTGATTTTGTTTTTTTGTTTTTCTTTATCTTTTCTTTTTCATTTTTTAATTATTAATTTAAATAATAAAATAAGTAACTAGGGGAACTTTAGTCATTGTGGGTTAAAATTGTGGTCAAAGGTTAGAGTTAACGAAAGTCAACTAACGACAGGGGACGTTTGTGCAATTATGGGTAAAAGTTCCATATGCATACAATTATGCCTAATCTTAGGGGACGTTTGTGCAATTAGTCCTTTTTTATTTTTATCAATATATTCGATAGCTTCATCTAATTTCATACTTCATCTAATTTTTATTTTTATTAACAAGTGTCCTATGTTTAATGTAATAATCGTTTATTCCCTTAATGTAATTGATAGAGGCATTCACCAATGACATAACAGGCATTATTTATTTTTTAAAATTGTAATGTCGGGTTTTACTGTTACAAGACTCAACTCGTCCTACGAATCAGGCTTTTTACATTGCTTGGAAAAACACAATTGTAACTTTGGAAAACAGTAAACATATGTATTTGATATTGACGGGGCGTTTTTAAATATATTTCACACTAGGCACCGACTGGTCACATGAAGCCTTTAGGGTTAGGAATTATGATGTGTGTAGGGATGGTAATGGATCGGATTGGGTATGGATATCCCAATATTCATCCCCATATCCGTTTAAGATATATAGCTCCATCCCCATTTCTAAGTGAGCAGGGCGGATTCGGATAATCTGCTATTTAAGATAGAGATATCCATCCCCGCTCCGTTTATATCCGTATCTGATGAAAAAACTTTAATTTTTTATAGTTTACAAGAGAAAAATATAACTAACATATGTAATAGTACATTTTATCCAATTTAAAGAGAAACAAATACATCCAATAAAATTCAAATATAAAAATTAATAATAACTTATATAATTAGAATTAATAATTACATAATAAATTTTTATATTTTTAAAATATTGAAATCTGAAATGGATCCGGATGGGGATAGATATCCATAGACGATATCTATCCCCATCACCAAAAATAAAATGGATATTAGGATGACATTCATCCTCGTTCCGTCCCCGAAATAATAGTATCCATCCCCATTTTAAATAGAGCTGATTTTTACGGATATCCGTATCCATGGATAATTTTGTCATCCTCAGATGTGTCTCACTCTTCAGTGCTTTTGGACGTTAGGGTAAGTACTACATAGGTTATCCAAACCATTATTAGTTGTAGTAATAAAATATTAGGAATGAGTAATTATTTAATCGTGTATAAAACTGAATGTTTATTTCAATCTGATCGTATATTAACCTCAATGTTCATTTTCATATCATATCCGTGTATTACATTTATAAGGTACCTTTTCATCTGATCGTGAACTAACTTCACGCTCGATACTAGATATCCATACAATCTCGTGTCTTATAATGAAGAATGATTTCCTTTTGCTCGTGTGTTAATTAAAGGTAATCCCAACTTCTAGTTGGAATAATAAGAATCGATACCGCTGAAGTATACGGGAATTCACATGTTGCCCCTATCCTTTTCTTTTAAAACCCCCTGAACTCTCATTTATTGCTTACGGAATCCATATCCTGTCAGGGTTACGCATCATGTGGATGGCACATCACACATGTAAAGAGAGGCAGAATTGGAATAACACGTTATTCTATTCTTATTTGGTTTGTCATTTACAGTATGTTTGGGAGAGCTTTTTAAGTAGATCTTTTTGCAGTAGATCTTTTAGAAGCAGATCTTTTGAATGAAATTCGATGGTCGTATGGTTGTCAATTAAAAAAAGAGCTTTTTAAATGAAAGAATTACCAAAATACTCTAACAAATATTAAATTATAGGGTTATATTAGAGATTTTAGTGTTATTAAAAAAACTCCAAAATATCTACTTGGAAAATCTTTAAATTTGGGCTTCTCTAAGTAAACGCAAAACAGCTTTTTTAATCATCTAAAAGCTCTACTGAGTGACATCCAAATGATACAAAAAATATTGAAATGAGTTTTATTTTAATTAAAATACCTCTTTTAGCCAGTAGACAAGCTTTTCCAAACGAACACTTATAATTTCGACGGACACTTATAATTTTGATGCGTCGATGCACCCATGTCATAGGTAGCCACATCAGTTACATAACTAGGTTAAGTTTGGTAAGCAGGATAGGATTGGAATATTTTTAAGAAATTGGATTGGATTGGATTGGATTAATTATATTGATTCTCGTGTTTGGTGCAATATGGAAATAGATCTTGACATGATACACAATCGATCTGGAAATTTTCAAAAATCTTAAAGCAAAATAATCTTTTTTAGATACCGGACACACAGGTGTACTTAAAGGATATTCGTATTTCACCATCGCTTTTCAGATCATTGTTTGACCTTTGCTTTATTTAGGGAAAATTGCACTAACATCACCTAACTTTAGGTGAAATTGGACCTATAGACAAAAGATCGATCTATTGCACAAACCTCCCCTGGATTTCGTTGACCAAACGTTTGACTAACTACAAGTTAATGGATTGAAGGGTAAAATGGACTTTAAAGAGTGATATTAAATAAATTAAAAGAAAATAGCTCATGTCCAATCATAATCGAACACATCAGCTCTATAATATTTAAATTAACAATTAAAAACTAAAACAAATATTAATTTAAAAAAAATTAATCATCATCATCATCGCCAAACCATCACCACAGCCCATCACCGACCGACCAACCCATCTCTATCTCCATCGCAAAACCCAAAAACCCATCTCTATCGTCGCCGCAAAACCCAGAAACCCATCATCGACCGACCAACCCATAATCGCCAAACCATTACCACCAACCATCATCGACCGACCAACCCATCTCCATCGCCGCTGCACAACCATGAAACCCCCACACAATAACCCATAAACTCCTAAAATCCACCCACCACCCACCAAACCTGAAACACCACACAACAACCTAGACTAATCTAGCCACCATCCCCAATCAAAAACCCTAATCAAAATCTATCCGATTGCCCCCAATCAAACCCTAAAACAAGCCTGAAAATCACCTACCACCACACAACAAACCACAAAAAACGAACCACAAACCGACCACAAACCATCTTGAGAGAAAGAGAAGAATAGAAACAAAGAAGAGAAAGAAAAAAAAAAGCAACGGAGAGAGAGAGAAGAAGAGATTTGGGGGCTGGTGATTTCGGTGGGTTAAGGTGGTGGTGGCTAGGTTTTGATAAAGATGGTGATGATGAGATGTGGGTTTTGTTAAAAGATGATGATGAGATATGGGATTTGGATTAGGATATGAAGATGATGATGTGAGATGTGAGATGTGGCTAGGTTTTATTATTTAATTTTAATTTTTTTAGTTTTAATTATTAATTATTTTAGTATAAGATGATGAAAGGTGGCTAAGGTTTGGGTGTGGGAGATATGATGGTGGAAACTGGAGAGTGGAGAAGATGATGGGAGGCTAGGGGTAAATGTGACTTTTCAATGAGTCAATCCTGTCAACAGTTAATCTTAACTGTGGTCAAAGTTTGGTTAACGAAATCCAGGGCAGGTTTATGCAATAAATCGATCTTTTGTCTATAGGTCCAATTTCACCTAAAGTTAGGGAATATTAGTGCAATTTTCCCTTTTATTTATATACCCTTTTTCAACCATTGCCTGATGTTAAAGGACTTCGAATTGAAACCCTACCCACTATCTACTGCGTCACCCATTCTTTTGATTTCCGAAATCGATCAGTGTACATACTTGCAAGCCATAATTAAAATATTAAAATATGTCATTCTCAATGTTCTAAGACTTGATATTTTCAAACATACATAAACTTACATGTGGCCTTAATCTACTCCAAGTAAAACACAATTCGAACATCATAACATATAGAACAGTTTTGACATTTCACAAGATTCATGAGGTATCACATGAGATCTGGCCGGTGCATGCCATTTGAACCCCCCATGATAGGCTGTCATATGGTTAATTTAATAGCCAACGCCTCAAACTTCGAAATCCAACCCTCCAGCTGCATGTACTTCTTCCTCCATATACAAACCTCCCTCACCAGATCCTTCCGATCATTCTTCAGCCAAGCGATCTCATTCTTCATTGTTTTCTCTCTCGCACACAACACGGACTCCACCTTGTCATATCAGAATCGTGAAGAGAGGTTTGTAACAACCAAACTACATCACTTGTTGTGCTACTTTCTTCTCCTTCTACTTCGACTTCCGCACCGACATTATCCGTCATGTCTTTCAACGTTACTAACCTTGACACAGGAATCCAATGGACTGCCCCGGTCTAGTCGGTTGCAGTATACGTAATGTTTCCATGGGAGAGGAACGATAAAATCAGAGGGGTAGAAAGTTCGTACTACAGGTTTATGAAAATTCGGCTGCTAGCCTGCCCACGCCATTGCAAGTTCATCATACATAACACATTTGCATTTTATCAAAGTGCACAATTCCCCGTATAAACATATCTTATAAGTTAACGATGTACTTATAAAAAAGTTGCAATCAACGATGCCCATTCTTTCCTTGAACTTGTAAGGGTTGTTTTTGCTCCCTCTCATCTTGTTTAACAAATTCAGGTAGGTATCCACGTGTGTGTCCAACAGAAGGCTATCATTGTCCTTTAATGATATGAAAAAATCCTTTGTCTGCAACACCTCCACGCCAACGTTACGGCTGCACCCATTACATTACAAGAATGATATTACCGGTAATTGATTGTATATGTGCGATGGAATCTAAAATGCATAGTTAGTAATCAACTTACTATAATTCCCTAGAGTCAATCTTGAATTGCACGTAAATTTCCCAGCTAGAGAACTCCTCTACCATACGGGTTGCTGTAGGGATTGCAAAGCCATACTGATAATTGACGATGTCTTGCTAAAGCGGTGTCATCTAATACCTGTTGGCTCGAAGCACCCGTGTCATCGGTTTGCACATCAATTACAAGTGGTTCTCAGTTCGGAAGTGGTTCGAAGATTATAGCAAATAGTCTCTGTTTTCGTTGATTTGTCGGTGTACAAGTCGATTGATATCCCGAAGAACATGGAGTTGACAACAACACTCGTTCTGAACTTGGTTCCTCAACAGGACGGAAAGGAGATACTATTTGTGACACTCTCCTGAACCATTCCCATGTTTTGCGCGACGTATGTTTTTTTTTCTGTTATATGGAAGGGACATTGTGTGTGGAGGTGAACCAGTAGGAATTTCAAGATCTAGGTCTGAGATAATCGGCACACATGGATGTGAATATGAATGTGATAGTGACACTGGATGTGAAGTTGGACTTTGTACCGCAAAAGATGATCCCTGTGACGCTTCAGGTATGTCCTCATCCTAGCCATTTTTATCCAAGTCCCTTTCATCAGAAACTGAACATGACTGTGTATTTTGGGGTGCCAGTAACGTCGCACATGTTTGATCCTCAAACGGATCATCTGGACCAGATTGTGTGACTGCTACTAGACAAGACAGATCATGCAACGAATGATCTTGCCACAACA
Source organism: Acer negundo (assembly GCA_035582765.1). NCBI lineage: Eukaryota > Viridiplantae > Streptophyta > Magnoliopsida > Sapindales > Sapindaceae > Acer > Acer negundo. The sequence goes on along the minus strand of CM069236.1, from coordinate 18,395,413 downwards.
CTTACAGAAGCAAGGAGTCATCTTCTTTCGGTATGTCCTCATCCTCGCCATTTATTTCTAAGTTCCCTTGATCCGAAACTGGACATGACTTTGTATTTTGTGCTCCCAACAGCATCAGACATATTTCATCCTCAAACAGATCATATAGGCCCGATTGTCTGCCTTCTACTGGACAAGGACGATCATGTAACGAAGGATCTTACCACAATACTAACGGAAACAATGATTGATCTTCTTTCAGTATCTCCTCCTCCTGGCCATCGGTATCTATCTACCCATCATCAAAAACTGGACATGAATCTGTATTTTATGTTGCATCCAACAGCAAACATGTTTCTCGCTTACTAAAAGGACCTGATGAAGCCAACGACAATTGAGTTACATTGGGGTTCTCTACTCTAGGTACTCCTGGATGTACTAGACCTGGTATACCAAACAGAGACAATATACCTGCTTCTCGGAGACACAAGTATAACTTTATCTGAGAAAATAATTTGTCAAATAGAGTGTGTGATCGTGAAGCCAATGAAAGGGCTGCTGGCACCTCTAGTCCACCCGCCCCTTCCAAGGACGATGAATCCTCACAACACTAAGGGAAGGTTTGATTCATCAACGTCCGATATGTCATCACCACGGACATGTTTTTCATAATGCCATTGATCATCATTGACCCTGTCATAAACGTATCTCCTATCATCCTGCCAATCTTGGTCTGAAAAGTGCATACCATCATGCCTATCATCACGCTGTGACTGATCTCCTGAATTACCGTCCCCTACATTTCCCTGAAAGGATGACAGTGTCACAGTCTTACATTTTCCAACTCCATTATGATTATTTAAATCAAATAAAGAAGTTTACATAGGTGACAGGTGTGGATATAAACGTACTTGAAACCTTAGCATCTGTCTTAGCCCTTCGATCTCCCGCCTTAAACCCTCATTGAGTATACTGCTTACGTGATCTGCCCTCATTTCCTCATGGACGATACTGTGTACGTATTCCGGTATGGCATTCACCTCATTCAGCACTCTTTCTAGTACTTCTAATCCCACAAACTGTTGAGGTACCTCCAACTATTTATGTAAATGGTATACGTAAAACACTAAAACGTTTTCCATGGTGCGAACCAATAGATCCACAAACAAATTAGGCAATCAAAAACATTTTGAAATAAACCATTGATCAAGTATTACTTGGCCAGTTTACCTCATCAGTTATGTGACCAAGTGAATGTCGCCCACCGTTTGAACCTTGCCTCTGATATAAGTCTTCTTGTTTGGCATCATCAATTGGGGCGGTTGCACCTTGGTCAAGTTAATGAACCAGCTGGTAAGCCGGTGGAGGGAAAGATCCATGTCTATCGCTGGATTATTGTAAATCCAGAAGAACGGTATCTGTACAGTTCGTTGTATCTACACGGGCACATACTCTCCGCCATCCCTTAGTTTTCTTACTTGGCCTGCGCTTTCTCTTGATGGATTCCTTAGCCTTGTTACTCCCACTCGGCTTCCACTGGGGTCCCTCGGATAGGTCCACATCAATATCCCTCCAGTAATATTTCTGCGACTCACATTCGATGGGTACAAGTGCTGAAATCCCAGTAAGCTGAAACATTATGGAACTAATATAATTGTCAAATATCTACATAACCGAATCTTAACTACATTATAGCACAATGAGTTATTTGTAAATTACCATCCCACTTGTCTCTGCTTTGGTCCAAGCTTTGACCATATCTATCCCTTATGTTTGAAACAATACTTCCTATATTGAGGTGCTCCGTTGGGATCCCCTATTAGCTTACCGCATTTGTTGTGCATCACAGGTATAGCCTCCGCAACCCAAAACTATAAGGTGTCAAACACAGGAAATGATTTAAGAGGGTGTAATTAGCATTCTATGTCATGGAAAAATGAATAATCTAAATTACAAACATATGTCAAGGTCAAAGGGATTTTGGATTTAAAAACTAGCATGTAATCCCCAAATGAATCCGTATAGGTTGTATCTCCTAGTATGCCTGAGAGGGTCTGCCGGTACCTTAAAACCTTGACGGATGTAGTGGAGAGTCATCTTGAAAATGTAGTGACCCCAGGCAAAGTTGTTGAATGCTTGAACATCCTCCACTAGCGAGAACATCCAGTACACCACCTAGTTCCGGTCGTCCTGATCGAAGAGGACCTTATTTGCAAACAGAAGCAATGTCGACTTAAGTGCATCGTGAGGCCATTTGAAACCCTCATCCATGAATAGAGCTTTCAAATCTGCGATCACAACTTTTTTCCTTCCCTGAAAGTACCTTGCGTGAATACCACCTAGGACAACCTCATACTCTCTTGAAGGTATGTCAGATAGCTGGCCAAATTTCAGACCTGTGCATAGACAGAAATCCCTCTTCCCAAATTTGACCTTATTTTTTCCTAAGGCAAACCATAACTCGTCCTCACTACTTCCAGGAATGCATACATGTCTCAACAGCAAACTGTGAATGAATTGTGCCTGAAAATAACCCCCTTTAGGGAAATCCAAGTAGTGGTCAAAGCATCTTGACTCGAATTCTGCCCTTTCTCCGGCACGTTCAAGAATCTTGTCTATATCGGAAATCAATTTGTGAAAATAGTGTGTGTTGATCGTGATGTTATAATTCCAAGTGGCCCTCGGGTGTACCAACAAATGGTCCAAATTTTCCTCCTCAACCATCTGTTAATAAAATATAAAATTGCAAGAGTAATCGAACTAAGCATTGAGGTAGCATCAACATATATATACAATCAGTATTAAACATAACAAAACCCATCCTTGAAATCTTTTTTTATAACGGTAAAGACGAAAAACATAAAACCTTGAGTTAGGAAAAAATGCAACTCCACCCATCTCCAAAGAAATCGGTTATTCGAAGTTCAAACACTGCCTAAACATTGAGTCCAGATATAATATTTGGGTCAAACACTGCATAAACATTCAAGGAATAATATATCACCGTCGTTCCTGAGGGTAATTTGATTTCGTTTCAATCATACTCCTTCTGTTAACAATTAGAGACTGAAACACATCAACAAAACACAAATTGGGTATAGATTATTCCTTGAATGTTCGACACGCCCTACCCAGACTGAAACCCATTACCAATGAATACATACCCAGCCATAATAATGAAATCGAAACAAAATAACATATGATAAGAAACATAATTAGGATCAAAACAGAGAACGCCATACCGTCGGCACGATTGGGTGCGTCGTCACTTAAAAAGTTCTTCAAGGTGCCGGATTCAAAACAGTCTCTCTTTTTAGTGCTTACACGGTAGAATTTCTTGAGTAAGTAAGTATACACGAATAAGATAAGTCTGTTATATAGGGATTTATGAGCAAATTACGACCAACCTCCCCGAGGTTTGCTCATACACGAATAAATTGCAATTAAAGTTTTTTGTAATGGATAAAAATAGCGTTCAAGTTTTGATAAATTTCAATTACAGAAAAAGTTCTTCAAGGTGCAGGATTCATAACAGTCTCTTTTTTAATGCTTACACGGTAGAAGTTCTTAAGTAAGTAAGTATACACGAATAAGCTAAATCTGTTATAAAGGGACTTATGAGCAAATTGCAACCAACCTCCCCGAGGTTTGCTCATACATGAATAAATTGCAATTAAAGTTTTTTGTAATGGATAAAAATAGTGTTCAAGTTTTGATAAACTCCAATTATAGAAAACTGTTTAAAAATTCCAATTGACCGTTTGGATTGACTATAAAATTGTCTTTGATAGCAGATCAATGGCCAAGAATAACTTTTGATTAACATAAATATATCAAAAATAATGATTTTATTAATTATTAGATGTAATTAAGCCACGCATAAAATGCACAGTGTTGATGTGATGTGTACAGTGACTACACTCCACTAATCAAACTTATCTCGAAAATTGAACTAATTTTAATTTTTTTTTTATTGTAAAAAATGGTTTGTTTTTGAAATTTTCAACTTTCTTTATAATTTTTATATTTTCTAAATCAATTCAATTGTCAATAATTTAAAATTTTATTAGATCTCCACCATCCATCATCTTCCAAGGACGATGAATCATTATATTTTTATTTATTTTTTTCTTTTTTTAATTTCATTTAGGGATTAGGCCCATTGGGGGATGTGAAGTCTTTTAAAAGTAACAAATAGTCAACAGTTAAGTTTGACCTAACAGCAAGGGTGTGAGTGTCAATTAATGATAAATTTGTTCCTGGGTGCAAGAGGTCAAACCTCGAGGAGATTTAGTTCAATTTGCTCCAAACTTATTTCTGAAAGTATCGAAACGCCATTAAAAAAAATGGTAATTACTTTGTCAATGACTAAAACAGAAGGGGAGGTGATTGTCAATGGCATAGAAAAGTTGTTTTTCGTTGTCTTAAAGCAAAACTCTTACCAAAAGTTGTTCGGTGATTTCCGTCATTAGTGTCAATTAATTGATTAATTCCACTCCAAGACTTTATTTGTTGGTGTATGGTATATGTATTTCCATAATGGGCTTTTCTGACATGACTTCGGTGGGTTTTCATTGACGGGCAAAAATCCTATCAAATCCCAAACCCATTTGCGATACAAATCGTTCAAAAGTTCCTAAAACCGGGTCGTTTTTGGTACGGTGTTTGTTGAGGTATAAAAAAAAAGGTAGGGCACCCCTGAGGCACTGATTTTATTTACACCCTAATATGAGTTTATAAGAACCGATGTACACAAATTTATATGTTATTGTTAACAATCATTACAAAACCCGTAAATTCTATCGTTGATTGTAAAACTAATGTAATAATCTTATTACTAAATACTCGTATATAATCTTCTTATATATGTATTTTGAACGTAAATATATAGAAATATTAATAAGCGGTAAAATTACATTCTATCGACCACCAACGTTCTTAGTTATTACGCTTACACGATTAATCCATTACGCTTAGGATTAGGCTTCACGATGACATGTACCACTAATGATTCGCCGATACCAAGTGTAACCCTTTTGTTCGATTGGTTGAACGTTTAATCTATCACGATAAGACTTGAAACCAAAAATCCCTGTCATTAAGAAAAGAAAATAAATTCGTATATCTGCGACTGCAATAGTCGAAAATCCCTGTCATTAATAAATTAAAATAAATATTAATGACAGGGATTTTGAGTGTTGCAGGTAACCTTGACACAAAATGGGTTATTGGGAGATTTTCGTGTGAAAATATTCAAGATTTTACTTATCGTGTAACGAATACACTGGCGGGTAGTAAATGGAAAAGAAAAAAACACTTGAAACGCATGGGTCCCGTAAGTTGGTTTGTCTTCCTCATGTAATCATAAACTCATACAAGACCTTGTAAGCCTCGTTTGATGCACGGGATAGGATAGGGTTATTTTTATGGGATATGATAGGATATGATTGGATTGGATAAAATTTAGTTCTATCCTATGTTAGGTGTAACATGGGATAGGATTAAAATAAAGTAATCCCGTGTTTGGTGCAACATAGGATAGGATTAAAAATTGGGAAATTATCATTTTTCAGACATGAATAAAAACAATTAATTCATCACAAACCAAATTAATTCATCACAAACCTAGACATCCCACCAGACCCAAAACAAACCACCCCACCGACCACCACCACCACCAATTCAGAAGTGCAATAATTTCAGGCATACATAGAATAAATAGTGAAATTTGCTCATGTCTAGTGCATAATCTCCCTCAAAAGTCTAAAAATACCCATTATTACCAACTGTTGTAACTTACCATACTCTGAATTCATGCTCCTTCCACTGCAGGAACTAGAGTAAAGGAAAACAAGTTTATCTCTAACCTGAAAACTACATAGCTTTATGAATTCAATGAATTACTATTCGAGGGAAATTAAAACTCAATTATTTGGTCAGACTCTATGACTGAAAGAAAGAGTAATATCCTGGGAAACTTTGAGTCTCTTGTCGATCTTCATCTGAAATACTTTTGAAGTGTTGTTGTTAGTTCTAGTATTCTTCTTCCCTGCTTCATTTGTTGAACCTATAACTGTAACAATAATGGCCTAACTACAAAAAAATTCACTCGATTCACCAAATAAATCCATAAAAAATTCACACAAATCTAGTCGATTCACAAAAAATCCCTAACTATTCACACACAAATCCACTGAAACACAAATACCCCAGATTCAATAGGGTGGGGTGCGCCGATTCGTTGATCTACCGACGAGGTGAGAAGATTGGCGCTCTTTCTTTCTCTCCCATTGCATTGAAGAAAAAAGAAAGAATAGAGAAGAAAAAAGAAGCTGCGTTGAAGAAGAAGCTATATTGAAGAAAGAAGAAAGAAGAAACAAGTTGTGTTGAAGACTTGAAGAAGATGCTAAGTTGAAGAAAGAAGATGGGATTCATTTGAATCCCATCAATTTTGTTGGGATTGTTTTATCCCATTGCAGTGGGATGAATCAAAATAGATAGGATTATTTTATCTCATCCCATGATTCAGCTAAACATGGGAAACGTCTTCAAAATTATCTGATTCCCATCCTATCCTATGAAACAAACGGGGCTGTATAGTATGGATGCAGACATTTATCTATGACATTTCATTTGTAAACCACTGCACAAAATTCAAAAATCAAAACATACAAAACACAAGGTGAAGATTTACGTTTACATATTCGAAACTTAAAAACTTCGCAACCCAACTTGCAACATAATATACAGTAGATGAACCTACTAGTCAAAAATTCCATACGTAACAGTTGATATAGTAAAGACAAACAGCCTACATGTGTTCGTTTACATTACTTTTAATGACCTAATGGAGAGGATGAGACGGTGATACATGACTACCCATCTCTCTCTCAAAGTTCGCGATCAGTCTCTGTGTGTCATCAATTACCTGGATGAATTTTGTCCATAACAAAACCACGTCTATGTTTAAATGCCTAGAAAATTGAGTTCTCACTTCCTCCAATTCACTGAATACTTATAAAATCACGTCAAGAAAGGAGTATATTCGATCTCGGCTGACCGTTTGTACGTCTTGGAAATTCCTATCTATGCTGAAATATGATGGAGTCCATTTTTGCTCACCCCCCTACAAAGAGGGTAAGCATTACCCACCTCCTGCATGGATAACATGTGTCCATTGAGGGGGTAAATTAGTCCAAAAGATAATTGTGTTTGGACAAATTTACCCCCTCCATGGACACATGTCATCCATACAGGAGGGGGGTAATACTTACCTTCCTTGAATAGGGGTAAGCAAAAATGTTCTCAATACAATGGCATCAAACAACCTTGTGGTTAGCGTTCTAAATGTATTTAAACTTTAAAGTTGTGTAGGAATTTATAATGTCAATCCACTATAAAAATGCAAAATATTGTTTGTAATATTAATCGAACTCCCGAAGGATGCAAATATGCAATGTAGACTTTAGCTAATGAATATACATATAAGTATCTTTATTCATAAACACATTCAATACCAAAAAAACTAATAATGCTACGTTATGCAGATCTGTTGCGAAAAGATGTGGTAAAACTATTATCCATACGTTTAGATTAATGGAAAAATATCTAGGAAGCACGGATACTCCATTTGGTGAAGGTAACTGGTATCGAACTCGTAGTCGGTTCAGATACTCCCCACATACTTCAGGATACATATCTGATATGCCAAATGGCATATCCGTTGACTTTTTCATAAGTTTGACTAAAGGATACTTGGAGGATACTTGAAGAATACTTGGGGGATACATTAAGGATACTTTTGGGGCAATATTATAATTATTTTAGTATAAAACATGGTCAAATTATAATTTCAAAATTTTAGGTGTCAAAAAGAAATTGTAAAGAAATTTTGGGTTTGATTCCATTGACATGTAGAATAACCAGATACATGATATTGAAAACATTTCTCTTGATAAACCAGAGTTAGAGGTCGAATTATCTAGATTCTTTAACAATGTGGATGATGATAGTGAAGGTAATTAGGAATGTAGAATATGTTTTATGAGTTTTTTTTTTATGTATTATTTAGATTTTGTAATGTGTTATGGCTTATGTGACGTATGTTTTATTTGGATTTTGTAATATGTTACAACTTATATGACATGTTTTTATTTAGATCTCGTAATATGTTACATTATTATGATTTATATAGATATGTGACATGTTTTATTTAGATTCTAAATATATTTTGATTTTGAATGAATTATCAAATATACTTTCATATATTATTTTTTTTTTTTAAATATAAATGTATATTATTTTAATCAACGTACCATGATGTATCTGTATCCTAGTTTTTGAAGATTTACAGTATTCTCGTATCATGTCGTATCCATATCCCGTATCCGTATCCGTATCCGTATCCGTGATACAAAGTGGAAAATTAATGTTTTGAATTCCTCATATACATAATTATTACTTTAAAGAATACCAACAACTCTTCACATCAATCCTTTCGATTCTCATACCAATCTATTTATCTCTTGATAACACCAAAAATTGTTTTATTAAAGAATTTAATTATAAGTAATTAATTATGCAAACCTTTTCGATTCACAAAACAGACATTTACTTCATTTCTCAAAAGGCTAACACAAAAGGGTAATTCAAGGAATTAAAACATAATTGAGATGAATTTATCCAAGGGAACTAAATAATGATCAAACCTTCTCTAAGAATAATAATAATATTAACAAATGATCAATCGGAAATGAGAAGGCACACGTTCCTTTTGAGAGAATGAGAATATCGATGCTTTAGGAGAAGAAGTTCTTATTAATGCTAATTGATTGTTTTTTTTTTTTTTTCCTTTATAATATTTATTTATTACAATTATAATATTTATAGATAGATAGATATATAGATATTGGCCTTTCACCCTTTAAATAGTCTGTTCCCCTCTTCCCGAAATAGTCGCTTCCTAACTCACATCTCACGCCCTCTTTATACTGCTCCACCTGTGTTTATTATAAATCCGCCTTCAATCTCTTGTTTCCATTCTTCACACCCAACAATTTTATTTGCCTCTACTCAACATGCTTCCTTCCAAACGTTCCATGCAACATCTCTTCCAAACTCACACCCTCCCTATATACCTCCACCCGTGTTTTATTTTTGGTTGTTGTTTAGATTGTTTGTTTTACCTTCGAATATTGAGTTAGGGTTCTTCGATTAGCCAGGTTATGGAGCAGAAATTGTCATTGGAAGAGACTGTTATTGCTATTTCTTTGAAAGGAAGAAACCTCCGGGGAGGCCAGGCTATTAAACAATGGGCGAAAATTGCGTATTCAATGTGAACCACTTTCTTGTTCAAGTGGCGAACAGAGACCCCTATCACTATGATATTCGGTGGATAAGACATTGATATTTTTGATGAAAGCCCAAGGTGATGACGCGGTCAATTACGAACTTTTTGAAACGACAGAAGGTTTGAACATACAATTTGTAAAGGAAAGAAAAGCTGGAGTTGTAAAAACAAGCGTTTAGCGTCGGCGAATAGCAAACTTCAGCACTATACGTCCTACCTTGTTAGACATAGTAATTCATACTTTCGTGTAGGAAGCATAAAGGAATCCTGACTCCAATGACGAATTTAATACACAAGGTAGTATCATTATGATGTTAGTATATGGATTGAAGAATTTCACCAATCTCACCATTGATATGTTACCACTGGCATATTTTGTTGTTAACATATATGTAAGGTATCAGATCATTATTAAGGTTACCGGAGTGGATTTATATGATTAAACCAAAAAGAAACCCGAAACAAGATGGTCTCAATTTTGTTGTAATCTGTATATCGAATTCGTTTTCATATGTATCGGTAATGGGCAATTTTTATTAATACAGTTATGGCCATCAGGCATTACCTTCGTGTATTTTTTACTCTACTCTGCACATATCATGTATTGTACGTTATTACAAATATCCCTTTATTTTATTGTGCTATTCAGGCGGTACAATTTTCGCCGCTGTCATCATTACCTTTATCCTATTTTGACAAGGCCAAATCTGCAAAATCTTTAGTGTGTACTCCGAAATCAAGCAATCCCTTATCCCCTTTCATTGGGAGATATTATTATTTGTCCCCCTGTAGTTTGCCATATTATGACTTTGCCCACTCTAGTTTTAGAAATGGCCGGTCTTCCCCTTTAAAACCAAAATATTCAAAGTTTTGGCTCATCCATCAGTAATTTCGTCAAAAATCACGTTGACCATTACAATTGAAAACGAAAAGACAACTTTACCTCTAATCATTTTTCCCCCGAAGCCCAAATATTGCTTATTTTACCTCCTTAGGTTTTCTTACGAAATTTACCCAACTCAGTATTTAACACATGCAATGTAACATGAACCGTCTAATAAATCATTGCAAGATGTGCACAACAAATAAGACAATATAGGTGTACAAAAGAGTAAACTTTATTTATATTGGAGCCAACCCTCTCTGGGTGACATAGACATTACATCTCAAATATTATGATTAGGTTCGAACCAAATGTGTGAATCCAGTTTCATGTTCCACATTAATCATTTTGTTTCGTTCAATCTCAATGGTTGATCGAGTAGCATCCTACTGCTTTGTTTTAATCTTTCTATATTCGTGTCTTCTGACTAGGGGTTAACGTGTTTATCTAATTTGATGCTGACATAATCAATTGATTTTGTCTGCTTCTCACCATAATGACGTTTGATGTGATGGGCCAGTGGGATTTTGACAACCTAAAATCCAATGGGCATGCTATTCTAGGGAATGCCCGTCCAAAATACTCATTACATCTTCGTGTAGCATTGCAAAACAGGAATTGACGGTTGAAACTGTGTTACGCAATATAAATTGTGTCTGCAAATCCTTATGCTCCCAACGCAATATTTTGTTATAATTATCTCTGGTACACTAGTACAGTTCATCCATCCCCAAACTGTTCATATGGTTTACACATAACATTTATTGTCTGATAACACGATGCGACTATAATTACGGTCATCAAGTTATGCACTATTGGACATGTTTATTTTAATATTATGAATAATGTAAGGAATTATGAACTTAATTGTGATGATATAGGTTAATTACATATACATGAAATTCAAATTCATTTTGTATTCCTCCAAACCAAATAAATACAACACATTCCAATTTTGTGTAAAAGGTTACATTTATTAAAAATCAAAGGTTTGCTTTTAGATAATTTTGATTCCACACGGTGATCATTTTGTGTTCAATGCACTTATATACAATATTGCCCCACCCCTATATATTATGGTGCACACCTGAAATATTTCTTCACACCAATTTATATTTTCAAATTCCATATACCTTACAATATATCAATATCTGTCTGTCATAAATAAACTCTATCAAAAACTGCATATTTTGTCTTGAACTTCCATGGCTAAAAACGTCACTACCGGCAAAATCCCCGTCAGTATCTCATTTATTAATTAATTGATCATATATTTGTTTTATGAAATATGTTCGTCCACTTGCAAAGCACGAGTACTGACTAGTTGAAAACAATAATGAAAAGGTATTATTTTTTAAATATATATATATATAAGGACCTAAATACTTCTTATTTAATTAATTAAGATCATTGATTAAGGGTACCTTTATGTTATGAATAAAGTTATTTTGGATAAATGAGGACGTAGATGAACGTTGGTACTTGATACTAGTATAGGGATAGGTAGTTGAGTAGTGGAAGTAATGGAATTTGGATTGGGGATTACAGGTATAAACATCGAAGAAGGTTAAGATATTGTCAGTTTAGTAATGTAAAACAATAAATGTTGTCCACATGTCAACACAAAAATAGAGAGTGTGTTGAGAGAGTGAATTTAGCACTCCCCATGGGAGAGAAACTTGAATGGGACTTGATTACTTTTAACATGTGTCAAGGGAGGGGTATTTTTGTTCAAAAACTGTCATGTGTTTGGACAAAAATACCCATCTTAACAAATGTCAAATGTTGGGGAGAGAGTTAATGCTTACCCCCCTTAAAGGGGGGTGAGCAAAAACGGACTCGCTTTAAAATATATTTTTATTCTCCCAATATATATATGGCATGGAGGCATGAATGAATAGTGAATGATGCAGGGATGAATAGTGATTCATTTGGTATATGTCTGAAGAAAAAGAATACTCTTATCACATCGCATAGTCATACCTATCTTCATAGTTGAAGTCTTCTCCTACTCTAGATATTCCATTATTTAATCTGCCATCTGGTTTGATTTGATTAAGACATTTGAAAGTTGTTTGAAATTTTATTTCGTTTAATTTATGGAATTATCTTAAAATGAATATAAATATATATATATATATATATATATGGCATTTAAAATCACCTACCTCTTTAAGTAAGGCCTTGATATCTTTGACTATAAAGATTACATCACTATTAACACCTTCATAGGAGTTAATACTTTGAGCAACACTGATATCATCAACTTCAGCAATCTTCATGCAAAAGACAATTGCGTCGATTGTCTGATGGATACGGGAAAGAAGAGATTTTCACAACCCATTTTGTTAATAATATTATCATTTCATTAACTAATCATATATTAATATATTTGAAAAAAAAGTAAGTACAATTCTCATGTGTCGGTCGACTCATTGGCTCCCCTAAGATAGTTAACACATGAAACGGAGTTAACATTAAGTTAGTGGATGAAAATACAATCCCCTTCATTAAAACTTGAAGACATTAAAACAAAACACCCGGATGAAAGCTAAAAAACTAATATGCGCACAGATCATTGAAGGGATGACAGTCCTGCATAAGAACCGAAGTGTTCATCGAGCTATGCTGAAAGCCGACGTGCATCTTCAATGAGTTCGAAGAATTGTATCTGTAACAAATCTATATCCATCAGACAATCGCCATAAACTCAGTGCCTCCCCGCCAGACCTGTGTGTGTACATTTTCTCATGACATTTATGAGTTTTACCATTTTTCGGGTGTGTGTCGACATGGCTTCGAGAAGTCGGTAAAATTTATCATTATCCCCCTTGCTATCCACTTGACGTACGGTCGTCATAGTATGGTCGTTAGAGTTGAATTTTAGATACAGTTGCAATTTTATGACCTTGGTTTTGATATTTATAATTGCAATGAATGCATTACCGTTCGAAGGCGTTGACAAGGAATAAAATATCGATATTGGTATCGATATCTGACTTCTTAATTTATGGATATTTCGGGGACATTATCCATATCAGTGGATATTGTATCATAACCTCCTGCACGAAGTAACGTAGTTTGGGAGGACAGGTTGAAGGTTGCCTCGATGAAGTCGGGATCCTCGATAATTAAAAATAAAAAATAAATAAATAAACCCTCAATAAACACGCAGAATTTAAAGTCAGACCATTTTCGATAAGCATGTAGGCTATAATTCCACATATCATATTACAAATTAAACCAATAAATTACAAAATATTATCCATAAGTCAAATGTCATTAAATACATAAGATAATTCCAAAGATGTTTAAACTCAATGCACCCATTGTAAAACAGTCCGAACTGTTCTTTGATGTGACCACTCAAAGCACAGTTGTAATGATTCTGGCGATGGACTGGGTCGGCACATCCATCAAGTACAAACGCCAAGATCAATTCTTTTTCGATTACGTACACAAACGCAATATACTATCTCTTTGGTCATTGTAAATAGGGAACCGAACTACATTGAAGATTACTGAATTGATTATTTGACATGTATCTGCAAGGGGAAACATCATTACATGATAGAAGGTAATTATTCTACGTTTTTAGTAAATCTTTTTACTTGATTAAGTGCATCCAGTTAGTATAGTGGAATGGAAAAGTATGGAAGTGTGCATCAAATGACCTTCGTTCTGTGCCATATCATTTGGCTAGGAAGTAGGCCTAAATTGTCGTTGTTTACCATGACTCTAAGATAATTTAATTTTTTCGAGATAATAACGTTTATGTAATATTAGAACCACCACAAGTGCACTTACAAAAATGGAAATTGCATATTGAAAATAGACACTAAATTTTCAATTACTCCCATACGATAAGGAATACTATTGATGATGACGCGATGAGAAATAATCTAGAATATTACATGATCCAACAATGGACGATATCCAAAAGGTAGTAAACACCACACCTGTATAGAGGCAAATATAAATATTAGTACAAATATTTTGGGTTAAATGGTTCAAAAGAAACCATTACAAATTTGGACCAGGGGCTTCCTTCAGAAATATTAAAAAAACAAAAAAAAAAAATTCAAGTAACAACAAAATAAATAAATAAACTTAGCATGCATCATTAAAATAATCATTAAACTACGAAATGAATGTGAGTAATTTTACAAAATTGTTATGTGATGAGCACCATCATCAACTGAATGACAATTATCTCTCCATCTCCAGGATATCGTAGCAATTCCTGCATTCTAGCTGCTTAACCTTTTCGACTAGCTCGATGATGGTGTTGGAGGCTTCCCTTAGTTTATCCCTCATTTTCTCCTGTCTCTTCTCTTCGCGCCCTTTCTTCTCAGAGAATATCAATCAGAGCATGCTGCTCTAGATTTGACTCTCCTACTTCTTATCGAGCCTTCTCAAGCTGCTTAGAAATATCAACGTCTCATCCACAAAACATAATTTTGTTACCTGCAAGATTACAGATAACTGCTTATTTCAAGAATTTATAGTTATACGGCACCACACTGCCTAGAAATTATTTGGGGAAATATCATTCAAATCAATCGCCTCTCGATGGGAGCGTAGTTTCAAATACCATCTGAAATATATACTTTTGCCCCTATATTTGTAACAAATTGAAACCATTATATAACAATTTAATTGATTGGTAAAACAAAAAAATGTAATAACAAAATTACGTTGTACCGTCTCGTCGACATACGGTTGCCATTTCGACATTCCCCAAGAGGAATATAGCTTATGCAATTGCTTTGGTCACATGGATCTCTTATCCTGTAGGAAAACCATAAAGGAGACGACTGGCCCCTGGAAGAAGACGCACATCGTATGGGCATACAGTTGACTGAAGGCAACATTGGGTTATATTTACCACTATAAACTATCAACTCCGCTAGTTGATTGTATATAAATATTACCGTAAGAAAATACTAATCAACCACCTAACCGACAGGAAAAATATTGCATGCACCCAGTGCAATGCACCCTAACCAATGCATGCATGCCATGTTACATGGAGAACTCATTTCATTGGTTTCCTTACCACATGGCATGAATGCATTGGACGGATGGATTGCACCACTATCCAGCCACATTAAAAACAGTGCTTGCATTACCCTGATGTGACCACTCAATGCACAGTGACATCGTGCATACATATTCAAGTAACTTGCCTCCACATAGCAAAAAAAAATTATGTATATTAATGCAACATATGGTCAAAAAAAAAAAACAGTTATATAATACCACATATGAAATAACAGATATATAATCAAATGTTTAATGAGGACAAGATTTGTTAGTTACAATTGAGAGCAAAACAACCTCCGTTTTGTAGACTATAGTGTATTGTACTGTATTGTATTGAATTCGTTTGGGTTGTATTGTATTCGTTTGGGTTGTATTGTATTTGCATAAGGCTGTATTATTTTTATACAATGTATCTGTTTGGCAATATTTCATATTACACTGTATTAAATTATACAAGGTTTGGATGTGAATTTTATTACTAGATATTTTATTAAATAATAAAATGAATAAAGTTGTAGAATAAAAAAAAATTCTAAAATATATATGTGTTGTATTATATTTAAAAAATTAAAAATTAATATATAATTCATATTTTTATTACATAAATAAATTATCATTTACATTTTAATATAATTTTTCATATAATTGTTCTTTGCATATTCACAACAGTTTAATAAAAAAGGAAAACAAATTAAAAAACACTCACAAAACACTTTGGTACACCATATTGGATTGTATTCAACTCTATAGAATTGTATTATATTGTATGGGACTGTATTATTATTAATATAAACATGTTTTAGGTGATGTAATATGTTATATCATATTAAATTAATCATTTATGACTTTATTGTAATTTAGTATATTATAAAAATATATTTAAAAAATGTTATGGCACTCCTTTCAAAGTCATTTATGGAAAAGTCACCAATATAATAAGTATTATAGAAATTGCACTAAAGTATGTGATCTGCCAAAATTGCCACTAACTTATTCTTTCTTCCTCTCCGTCTCTCTCTTTGTCTTTCTTCTTCTCTCGCTTTCTTCCTCTCTCCTCTATTTTTTTTTTTTCAAATACCTCCATTGATACATCAATAGAGAGCAAAACGACCTCCGTCGAAATGGTCGACTCCATTAAAGGTCTTCCAAACGACCTCTGCCCTAAAAAAATTTCTAGGACTAACTCAATAACTCAATAAGTCTGAGGAGAGAGCCGGACGGGGCAATTTTGGCAGATCACAAACTTTGGTGGTATTTCCACAACACTTAATAACTTGGTGATATTACAACAAAACCAATGGAATTTGGTGCAATTTCCCCTATTTCCTCTTACATAAATTTGTTATTAATTTATTTGAAATATCCTTAGCATGAATAAAGCAATAAATTTATTTAATAATCAATAAACATTTATTTGAATGGAAACGAAAAATTAAATTAACAAATATTTATAGAAATAAAATAAATATTTCCAATACATTATTCAGAATATAATGTAGTATTTAGAGCCAGACGGGGTTTCGGTTTCGCACATCCAGCGCCATCAAGTTTTCACACAGTAGTTATTTACCTATAGAAATCCGGTTCGAAATATTATCATATCCAACGATGCTTGTATAAACATGTACTAACTAAATTGCAATTACAGAGTAAAAGAATTATTGTTAAATGAAGGTTTGAACATTGGCTACCGTTGATCGACTACAGTATATTGAAAGTTCACAATTGAAGGATATTCAAATGATATTATAACCATGTGTTTTACATGATTTAAATAATTTATGGATAATCAAAGTTAATTATAATCATATGTGTTATCATCGTAAAGTTGTTATATTAAATTGAAATTATAATATATATATATATATATATATATTTTATACAACAACTGTCGGGACCTTGTGAAAGTTAGGCTCTACTAGCACACCCAGGATTACTACTCCCACAAATGGGAAGAGGGCACCCCCACACTTAAGGTGGGACAAAGAATATATGTATATATATACATGCATGCCATGGGCTTTAAACCATGGTGGTGGGGTCTCCTCTTGGAGAGTCACACCACATTGGCAAGAGGCCAATAGCTATAATTTAAAATTTTTATGTGAAAAATATTTTCAATAATGAATTGTCTAGGTTGTTCCTAGGGAAGGATGTACGTTAACTATATCCAATGTATATCACTGTATTAGAGTAACTTTCAACTGACGGATCCCTCACTTCAAGTTCCGTCCACACCTTGATGAAATCCCATCGATTTATATGAATTTTGATATTCATTTTTGTGTGGATGATAAGTAAATTGAAATATACCAGTAAATCAAATTTTATAATTGTTCATTTCAGTAGAACTATGTATCCCAAAAACGTTCAATATAAAGCTATCGAAAAAATGGGAGAAATATATATAACTCAAAATACTTGTTATAGTGCTTGAAAACTTACCAACTCCTTATATAGAGATATTATTCGATGAACTTGTCAAATAAAAAAAAATAAAAACAATTTCTCTTATCAAAATGCATACAAAGCGATATGATCTCATTAAGGTGTGGACCGAAATTAAAGTGCGGGATAACCTTTGCTTCAAAGTTACTGGTGTATTTTTTGTTAAGTTTAGAGTATAACAAAACTTCTAAGTTCTTTTGAAGGAGAGGATGTCTTTTCAGTGAATGTATGGGAGGTTAACCACAAGACAAAAGTGATCTCGTTGGAATATAAATACATTCGATGTCGGTGCATATTTCCTAAACATGCTATTTTAATTTCACAACATAGTCTCATCATTTGGATGTGAAATTTTCGAGTTGCTCTAAGCCTGATTGCCCACCTAGTTCCAGGACATAACGCTAAACCTAAATTATAGAGTTGAGCGAAATCATCTTTACCTATTTATTGATTGTGTCTATGTATGGACCTGTCTAAACCAGATATATTTTATAATCATATCAACCCATTTGTAGTATTCGATACGCTGACTCTGGATTCATTCTACCAAGCCACATGCTCGTTCATCTATCAATGTTGTGACGCCCCATGAAACTTTTTACCTGTTTGATATATAAATTATATCATTAAAACATATATAATTATTTGATAAGGCTTGCTGTTAAAATGGATGACCACTGTTTTTATTTAAATGTAGAAGGGAAGTGAACTGAACCGATGTTGAAGGTTGCTTGTATGTACTTTGGACCCAGGAAACAACAGGGAATGGATATCAAACGGTAGGGTCGAATTTTGTTCATTTTTACTAAACATTGACATCACCTACTATTGAGAACATACTGAGATGTCCCCATCAAATATGGAATTTGATTAATTACGCTTCATAATTTATGTTTATTTCAAAAAAAAAATTGTATTACAATTTCTGTTACGTACATATATTCCAAATATGAATACTTACTAAAATATAACTTCAGGTTTGTACAACTGTAAAACCACTTACACTTGCAACACAAGGTATCGGGTTCGTGTCCTCCCCCATAACGAAAAAGACCTAGATATATGTTACAATTTATTCGATAAACAAAAATGTATATATAGCATTTCATTTTTGAAAACATAAAACTTAACAAATATGAAATCTTGATTAATTTCACCGAAAAAATATTGATAATTATACCACATTCTAAAATGTCACTTTACTATTATATTAGTTTCATTGTAACTAATACAATGAGACATTTACTGGATTCCATTTCAAAATAATGTTATTTTTACCGTAAATTTATCATTGGATTATGTATATAGTTAAGGCCTTAAGAGTAAAACAATAATTACATAATAACTGAATTATGGACATGTAAAAGTATGGACATGTAAATATGTAATACCATTTAAAAGCATAGAAATGTGGACACGGGTTTAGGTTGATATTTGGATAACATCATTGATGGTTTTGTAATATACATAACAAATTGTTGATTTCTATTCGACGATTACACTAATTTCCAATAAATTATAAATTAAAGGGCAAAAATGTCATATATGTATTCGGCGATGAGTGCGTTGTGTGCCCCCTATAAAAACTTATGTTCAGAATCAGGTTTTGTTCACAACCTTACATTGAGTCTGTAAAAATGGACTCAGATGATGACAACAAATCAACCATATTGGATCGATTGGTTTTCTGCGTAAGCAGGTGCTCCAACTCTCTGAAAGAGCTCCTGGGTGTTACAATTGAATACAAGAAAGTAGTGGAAAGAAACAAAGCACGATCTCGTTCTCGAACAACAGTTGTTGAATCTCGCGTCGCGGAATCGGAGAGAGATGTTTATAGGTTAAAGAATACCGCACACATTGCCAAGTCGACGTCTCTCGTCGACCGTCTTCGACGTTAAGAGGGTTGTACGTTATTTAAGAATCGTCCTTCGTCTTCAAGGCGTACATAATACCTTCAGCCAGTCACCTCCAAGGCGTCACCAAACATGTATTTGCAAGTGATGGTTGTTTTGTTTGTTCCTAGAAACCATTTGAGGACTTGCAAATCGCGTTTTATGTTAGTTTTGTTGTTGCCATTTGTTTTTCAGTTTTCAAAACCTACTGTTGTATTGTATTTGGATTAGGTAACCCATGGTCAAAAGTTCTAGTCATACCTCGTTTGTCTATATAATCAGCTGCCAATTATGTGTATTGTAAAATCTAGACAAGTAATGTCCCTTTTCAAGCCTTTCGCTACGTTTAAAAAAATGAAACTAACCTTGTAGTGCAAATTGGTAAAAGTATTTGGTGCGTATTCAAATTTCACTAGAGTTATCAAACTAGTCGACCAACTCTTGGAGGCTAATATACATTAATTATTATCTATAGCCGTTTCAATTTCGTCAAATCCAAAAGAATTTCGTCAAAATACAAAAGAATCTCACTCCATGTTTTAGGAGTTGCAGTTAGTCGGAAAGTTTGTTAAAGGGTTGGCATTTCAAACCGATAGCCAAAATACATCAATTAACAAACATAACATAGAACAGGAAATGGTCTCCAACCAGATGTAAATAGTATGCGCTTAATTAAACCTTCATTAACACTATGTTTGGTTTGATGGAAAGAAAAGGAAAGGAAATAAAATGATAATGAGGAAAGGAAAGGAAAGGATAGTGGTTTTAATAATTGTTATTTGGATGGTTATGGGTGGAAAGGAAAGGAGAGGATAGTGATTTTATTTTATTTACGAAAATATCCTTATTTTAACAATATGAATACAAACAATATATAGGGTTATTTTTTGGATTTTGAAAAAATTATTAATAGTGGAATTGTTTTCCTTTCCTTTCCCTCCATTTCCTATGAAATTTGGATGGAAACCAAAGTGTTTAAAATATAAAGACTCATTTCCTTTCCTTTCCTTTCCCTCTAATTTAACCATCCAAACAACAAATTAGAAATCCCTTCAAATCATTTTTTTTCCTTTCTCTCCAATTCCTTCAAACCAAACATAGTGTAAGTCTAAAGGGAACCTGGCGCAACAGTCTTCAGTTACCGTAAGAATGACATTCATTTCTGTTTAATATTTAATCCCTAAAGTTTTACTTATATACAGTTTGACCCATATTTAATAACATCTTGGATGGTCCAACGAGTTTGAGATGTAAAAATAAAATATCCTATGGAAGTTGCACCATTTTTTAGGGTTTGAGATGATGGTTTATAATGTCTATTGTACAACCCTTTACAATAGGCTTAATTTCAACTTTCGTATCAACATAAACGTTTGCCATTGAACAAGATGTGTAAAGTCAACTTTCATAGATTACAATGGACGATTTAGTAAATCTGTGGGATAACCCGTCTGATTTTGATGTCTGACTTGTGCCCATTTTAAGTGTCGCATAAATTAAATATTGGAATCATTGAACCAAACCCATGCCGGCCTGCCCACCCTTAGAATCGACTCTAATGGTTACCATCATTGCGTCTACTCTACCCACCCTATTTTCCAGGTTCAATTTCCATGATCCCGTTCTCATCGAATACGGAATAGGTAATGATGAAATATGTTAAAATTGGTCAAGGTTCTGGCCCAACCTAATAATACTGATTGATTTGACAATTAAGTAGCGGTGAGTAGTTCAACTTTTATTTGACCATATCGACATGGCGTCCAACCAAAGTCGATGATATTTTGTAATTGAACGAAATACCTAAATTGATGATATAGCTTTATGCTAGTGTACAACTTTGCCGAATCATACAATGCACCATGTTATCAAAAAAAATAAAACAAAAAATATAATAAAATCATACAATGCACCTACACTAGACTGACAACATGAAATATTTTATAAAATCCTACACGATTTAAACAACTCTTGCCTGTTAGAAAAACCTATTTACTTATTATCTTCCATCATAGTACGAGTCAAACGGACACCACCCATTTCGTATACCCTATTTGTTTTAGAGTACTTTGGCAAGTGTAAGATAAATTTCTAACAGTGCAAACATGACCATGTGCATGTCAATTGGGTTACACGATGATGTTTGTGAACATACATTATCGTGTAACATTCGTAAACACACTGTTTGCATTAAACAAACCTTTACACGATACCGTTATGATTACGGAAACTGAAATATGAAATAAATAAAAAACAATATACCGACTTAACACTACCCTATAGACCTGCAGGCCTATATTGAGCCACTCAAGTCTCAAGGACTAGGGCAGGTTTTACAATTTATAACTATGCCACCTTAGTTTTTTGACTTTTATGTTTTACCCTTATTTCATTTTTATATTTTTCTGATTCTTTTAAATCAAATTGTTATTTTTAAAACTGTACATGTGTACATACACAGTATATATTTGAATGTAAATATATTAGTTCTTTCTTTATATCTGAAACATAAATCAAATCAAATCACACACAGACTCATTGCTTTGGTGGCTTAGAGTCTCTCTAGACTCTCCACCACCAAGGTTTGACTCTGGCCTTGGTGTGTATATTTGGAGGATTTTCCCACCATTGTGTGTGGGTCTTGTCCCACCTTGGTGTGGGTGTTCTCTCCCCTTTGTAGGAGTTGTGTTCCGAGATGTACCAGTAGAGCCCTATCTCGCCGGTCCCTGCAGTTGTTGTATACTGAAAAAAAAATGTAATTCAAATCAAATGAAATAAAATCACAATCATGGACATAACCAAGATTGAAGACTAGGGTAGGCTATACATTTTATTATTATTTAAGATCAACATCACGTACTTAGAAGGATATAGTGAGACGTCCGACTAAAATGTATATTCTAAATAAATACTTTTTTGATTTTTTGATTTTTTTTAAAAAGAAAATTTAATTATAAGCGAAACATGAAACACAAATGAGAATTTAATGATTTTTTTTTTTTGTTTCTAAATATACTAATACAATGTTCTGAGAAATATAATGAAATTAATTTAACAATATCGTTACTTTGTAAATTTAAAATTTAATTAAATAATAATTGGATTAATCCTAAAATCTCATTATCGATATATATTTAACAATAATCCAAAAATATGAAAACAAAATACATTATTTTATAAAGTAACAAAATATAAGATTTCAAGTCAAATTATTCACTCAAACATATGTAGATATTCACTCAATCGTTTCTAAATACTCAATTTTCAGTTAATAAAATACCACTAGAATTGAATACAATTTCTTACTTCGAAAATTGTCATCACTCATCACTAGTATAACTTATTTCCAATTTTGTCTTCTATTCATACCCTAATCGTATTAAAACTATATTTTTAGTTCTCACCGTAAACAACTACAGCATCAAAAACACTAGCTGCTTCAAAATTCAAACAAATGGAGACTGGTTTACCTAGCATATTACAATAAGGAATTTGTATTTTCCTCATTAATCTAACAAAATTTAGATTTTGTTTTCTGTCAAAATACTAAGCGTATTAATATATTTTTCCCTGCACGGAATGGACATCAACTTAATTAAAAAAAATTATATTTCATATACAATTTTTGTAATTATTTATATCAAATTGAATAATTATTACTCAGTTAATAATTTTGTTTTACATTTAGGAACCTACTTGTTATATTTGTCCTTAATATATTAAAATTTAAATATATAACTAATAATAGTTAAAAGGGCATATATGTAAAAGAATTTATTTTCAGATAACATAACTTTATAAAAATCAGTTTTCAATAAAAAAAAAACCATACATGTTTTTCGGTTTTTGGTTTTCAGTTTTCATTCACCATTTTATCTTATGTCACATTCACACTGTTCATTGTCTAGACGAAAAAACAAAGGGGACCTTACTAAATATATTAAATCATTTTATTATATACATACAAATATTATATCCAAATCCTACTAAGTCACTGTAATACAATGGCATACTTTTGTTAGGTTATTTATTTATTTATATAGTTTTTGCTTATTTATTTATAAATACTATACAAAATGTGTTGATTTAATTATTATGAACATGGTAAACTTGGCATATTATGCATGTTTTATGATGAATAGATTTTATCAAACATAAATTTTTAATTTGGAACAATTAGAACATCTTTGGGAAAGAAAATTAATGAAATGAGTTATCCATGCCACATGGTATGGACCCATTCATTAGGAATTTGGGATGGAATATATCGGGTACATGCTCAGAAAAAAGGGACTGAAAATCAACCGTAAAAAATGGTGTCACAATTTATGTCTAACTATCCAAATTGGGACGTGTGTCCTGGAGAGGATAAATTTGTCTATACCCTTTATCATCTCATGTTTTTGGGAGGTGGGTGAGAAAAAATGGACACTTATTTAAGAGCTGATTTTAGTCAGTTTTTCACTTTTTCTATTACAATTGTCTATCATCTAACTCGATTTATATTCAATCGCAATGAGCTTAGTACTGGCTTTCCTTTGAAACGTGAGTGTGGGTCACACACATCTATCTTTCGGTACTTCGCTTGCATTAACAGAGATATGGAGTCGAACAATGAGAACGACATAGGCGGGTGAGATCGAGTGGTTTCCCAGGTAAGTACAGGCTCCAAGGCTATGAATCTGTTGCTGGACGAGTTTATAGCATTAAAGGAAGTAATGAAAAAAAATGGTTCTCGTAATCTAGCAGGAAAGATTCTTTAGAGGCCCCGCGTTGATCAACTGGAGACAGATGTAGAGCCCTTAAAGAGAATAGCTAAACCACGGAAAGCTGTTTCTCTCCGTGACCGTTTGAACCAGCGATGCCGACCTTTTTCATTCAAATGTCTGACATCAACTTCAACGAATTTTTTGTAAATCCAATTATATATTTTAGATTATGGTTGTTATTGTGTAATAATGTACATTATTTTCCGTATCGTTTTGTTGTTTTTGCTGGTTATTTGCATGGTTTGCGAGCAAAACCTTGGTACCTAGGGATTCGATAGCTCTAATGCTGTGGTTTCCAAGTTTCCATCTTTAGATTAATAGTTGTGAATTTTTTGTGGTTTAATCCCAGATATGTGGAGACCTTCCTTAATCCTTAGTCCTTGCACTTTCATCTCCTAAGTATTGTTTTTGTTGTCGTTGTGTTTCCAATAGAAAAAATTACATAATCATTCGTCATAGAGAGCATGTTTTTTATGTTAGCTCTACACAAAGCTGAAGTAAATCCAAAGTTCCAAACTAGATATCTCATATCTCACACATCAATAATTTGGTCATGTGAATGGCGATACACCTACTGTGTGCAAATGCTCAATTTTATTAATTATTTTTAGGCTCGTTTTTACAACTTTGACATTATTCCCTAAAGTTTTTTTTAGGCGTTAAACCTCTTGAACTCATAGAAATTTCACAATGGGACGGAACCCGTATTCCATCTTTTTACCTAAACAAGTGCATGCGCCTCACATGTCAAATGACAAGGCCAATAATGTCATTTCCGGTCTATCCTGTGGGGGAGGGGGGTATGTTGCAACTTCTGATCATTTCACCAAATCCCAATAATTTCCTAAATCTATATCGACTGGGTCTCGTTTGCCAACTTTATAACTGTTTAGGGTTTGTTGATTTCATTAAGATCAAGCAAAGACATTTGGGGGGGTATATTGCAACTTCTGATCATTTCACCAAATCCCCATAATTTCCTAAATCTATATCGACTGGGTCTTGTTTGCCAACTTTATAACTGTTTAGGGTTTGTTGATTTCATTAAGATCAAGCAAAGACATTAGGTGGCTTTTGGTTATAAAATCACTCTGGTTTAGAAATTCGGCTCCAATTGGGTTGTTCGGTCTTGTTTTGGTGCTATTCCATTGACGATCGGGGTGGAGAAATGACTGGAGCACAGTCAACTGCAGATGAACAACCTTGTTATGGTCAGATATTTCGTTCACTTTTATGGGTTTTTGTGATGTTTATGTGTGTTGTGCTCTTGAGTTATTTATTCCAGTGGGTAGTAGACGAAATTACAGAACTATAAAAAATTTGGGAACCATATGGATTCTTTAAAAATTCACCAAATCACACCCTCGTTTCAATTGAAACCTGTATAATATGTAAACATTATGTCCGTACATGACAAAGATAACTACAAAACTAGAAAAAGGGAGGGGACCACAAGAAATGAGACTCACGACCTTTTGTTATTACACTAATTAAAAAGGACACAGTGACATGCTACAACTTAAAATGATGTGTTATATTTGAGAATTACTTTGATTCCAATTTTGGATTTCCTTTGCAGATCCTGATGACCCAAACAAATTATTCACTTTTATGGTGCATCATGGTGGACAATTTGATGGACGAATGGTAAACTACAGTAGGGGTCAACAAGTATTTTTGACTATGTGAGTTTAGATGAGTTATCCTTACTTGACATTGATAAGACTGTAATTAGCCTAGGTTATAAGTTACCTATGGGGTACTGGATTCAGATGCCAGGGTATGGAATGCCCTTTAACATAGCATGTGATCAGGATTTGATGTGGTTTGGGGATAAAATTCCTGGAGATAGGGTGGTAGGTTTATATTTGGAGCGTATACAAGCATTGCAAACAATCAAAGGAAATGAGTTTATTCTATCTCAGCAACAAGAATCCTAGGTTTATAGCTACGAGATTAGTGATGATCACAATGGGGCAGAAACAGCTAACGAGGGTGTTAGGCACGAGGTGTTTAGTGTTGGGCATAAGGTGGATGGCGTTAGGCCTGAGGTATTGATCGGAGAATCAGCTGAGAGACCTGACTTTTCGAGGAAAAGGAAGGGCAAAGTCTTTGAATGATGAACACACTTGTGCAATGTCCTTTAAGAATAAGTTTTTTAGTTCAAAACTTATGTGACAACAGAGCTGCCACTGAATCTGTTGTAGAGGGAATGCAGCTGGGACTGAAGCTACCCACTTAAGGGTTGCTGTTTATTTAACATGTGAAGATTATGTGCAAGGATATTTTGGGAGATATATATTATGCATACCTGGATATTCTACTGCATGTTCTTCTGTTACTTTTATTTTGACCAACTTTACTTTTGCAATGTTAAGGGATGTATGGTACTTAAGGTTTTTGTATATAACTAAATTATGCAATCTCTTGTTGTTGCTTGATACTACATAATTCTCCAAGCTATATTGTTGTTATCTGGTAGTATTGTTTGTAATAAGTGTACTTGGAAAAGTTAATGTGTCATTAGTTGAAGATAAATACAGCAAACAAAAAATTACATATTTTAGCACCCTTGGGCTTTGGCTTTTTGACAGTTGAAGAAGAGAAGTAAAAGCCTGAGCTTTTTTTGTTTTTAAATCTTTAAAATTTATTCACCCTTCAATTTAAATCTCATGGCCAATGAGTAATCCACCAAGTATACTGAAACCCTATAAATATCAGAAATGACAATAAAGTGTGCAAAAACGAGCTACGACTGTATTGGTTAAAATATTAACTCTGAAACCTCTACTCTAAAATAGGATACCGAAAATAACCCTTCCTCTTGAATAGTGATAACGCAAACCTCTACTCTAAAATGAATTAGTAAGATTGTTTTTTAAAAAAAGCTGGATAAAACCCATCTTATTAAAAGAATACGTCTTTTACCAAACAAAGCCCAATAGAGTAATCAATAATATATATTCTATTCTATATACCATGAAATAAAGTTTTGGACTGAAATTAATCGACAATTCAATAACAACAGAAGAAATTACACGTGTACGTGTGAAAGGAAATATTCTGGTGGAACGAAAATGGGCCCAATATACTTTACGCAAGGAAAACAAAAACAACTTATACGAAACACGATAGCAGAACAAGCAGCTTACACGATGAAAATCTCCAACAATAGATTACACGATCTTATAACTTACGCGAACATAAGACAAACATGCAGCCTCCATAGTAAACTTGAACGGCTTTGCACTAACAGATTACACGATTTATGCATCAGCCACACTAACCTGACAAGATTTTGTACATGAAGTTGTCATTTCGTACTTGTTAACGGATCAGAATTATCTCCTTTGCTTTTTTGTTCCCCTCAGATTTGTACTAGATTGTTGAGAACTAATCATAACTAAAAATACATGGTCAAGATTTATTGGTTTCTTTCTCTCTCATGCAAGTGGATGTTTCGTTTACAACCTCTCCTACCTCACTTGAAACCATGCAAGAAAAGGATTTTTTTCACATGGTTAGAGGATGACAGTAGACCGTTGCTGGGCAGTGGGCACACATAGATGCCAACCTGTCATTGCTATGCAAGAAGAGACTCGTCAACATCATTTGTAAATATAAGGTAAGTAGATCTATGGCTTTTTCGCAGATATTTATAAGAGGGATAAGTAATCTCCAAATTCTTTGGGAAGCGAACAAACTGGAGGAGTCAATGGGAGCAACTTACCTAATTGAGGTTTGTAAATAAACGGGCAACTACACCTAACGTCAAACAATTCAGAACCGATATCGTAAGGTGATATTAGAAGCAAGGACTACTCAAACT
The DNA here is from genome assembly GCA_035582765.1 of Acer negundo. Taxonomy (NCBI): domain Eukaryota; kingdom Viridiplantae; phylum Streptophyta; class Magnoliopsida; order Sapindales; family Sapindaceae; genus Acer; species Acer negundo. Next base: position 18,367,218 of record CM069236.1, on the reverse strand, counting down.
ACTAAACGAAAAAAATAATAATAAATAGATCACATATTACACGCATTTTCCTTCAAACCCAAGTAGAATGAAATATTATCCATGAAACAAGCTAAAAGTGCCGATAAAAGGTTCTCAAATTGGACGATCTTGTTGGTGCAGAATTCAAATGTCGGTTAGGATATCACCTGATGGGGTTTTTAGCCAGAGGGACAAGTTTGTCTATTTTGTCCAGGTATGTGACATATACTGCAAGTGCATAGAGGCTTGGTTGGCCGAGAAACATCAAACGCCAGTTTCTGGCACCTTGATTTGTTGTGTCCCTTTTCAGAGCAATTTGAACAAGTCTCCTGGTTGTAATTGTCAATGGACTTTCTCAGTCTTCCAAACCATCGACGCAATTTTAGCTCATGCTCGGGACTTGATAAATTCTCATTTATACGTGCGGTAGAAAGGCTTAGCGATTCAACAATGTGAAGTAGATTGTCATCTTTGTCTACGTCATGTCTAGGCTGTGGTGGTAAATCTTGTGGAAGGATATCATTCGAACAAGGACACAATGATGACTTGATATTGGCTGAGCAACCCATGCTGTTTTCTTCACCCGTTAGAACAATTGGACAATGAACTTTCTCGTCATCAACATAACTAAAATCTGATTAAACCACCTTGTCATCAAAGGTTGATAAAACCCTAGACAAATACACAGGATCTATGACAAGATTCACACAGCCATGATTCCTTCTGTTACCATATTTCTTATCGGCTGTAGCGAGTGGGCTTTGGGGAAATATAGACTTCCTGATTGATGGCGGAGTAAAAGAGCCATCAACGGGGAAACCATTCGGAACACATTCATTACCACCCGTTGTGGATCTATATCCAGGTGAACTCACAACAAGGCTATGTGTAGATTTATACTTCTTCATAGGTGGCGGTGTACATGCCTGATCAACAATGGAACCGTAGGTTGAAACTGTCGTCATCATTTGAATATATGTACCGGTTGTTGGGGTTTGGTGTACTAGATACGGCATAGACAACCGTTCAACCTGGCTTCGTAACCGTTTGTGAAACACAGACACATAACATTTAGGATTCTCTTTGTTATGCGAAACGAAGATCTATAAATCTAAGTCATAAATCATTTTAACTATGGAGCCATCAATTCTAGTACTTATCTTGAACTCAACTTCATTACAATTTAAGCCAAAACGACTATATATCAGCTAATCAGCTCATTCATCATGGAATTAAAATTAAAATACATATCATCAATGTCATAAAACGACCAAGGAATTAAATTTCGTGTTGTCATGGGAGGCTCATGGGAGGATCATGGGAGGATCATGGAATGTAATTTCGTGTTGTCATGGGAGGATCATGGTTTTTCATGTCATGATCATGGGAAGATCATGGAATGTAATTTCGTGTTGTCAAGGGAGGATCATGGAATGTCATTTCGCGTCACGGAGGATCATGGAATGTCATTTCATGTAATGGGAATGTACTTGCGTGTCATGGTAGTATCATGGAATGTACTTTCGTGTCAAGGTAAGATCATATCTTGATCCAAGCTCGTCAAACATCCCTAAATTAGGGACTTAGGGATACAACGACACAAGGAATGCCATAAAAATACAACAAAACAAGACACCGAGACGAAGAACAAGAAGATCCTTCTCAATCACTTTCAACATTTTTTATATGAATATGAAAGAAATCAATCATATGTATATTTAGACTGACATAAGAACACATAGGCGGCAAAGAACAACAAGACCCTTCTCAATTTAGGGACTTAGGGTTAGGGATACCCTGATACAGGGAATGCCATAAAACTACTACACTAACATAAACATAGAGCGCCGCCACGAAGAATAAGAAGACCCTTCTCAATCATTTTCAACATTTGTTATATGAATATGAAACAAATCAATCATATGTATATTTAGACTGACATAAACACACACAGGCCGTGAAGAACAACAAGAAGACCTTTCTCAATCATTTTCAACATGTCATGAAAATTATGAAAAAAAATCAATCAAATGTATTTATAGTTACAGTTCAAGTTCCTAAGGATACATACCTTCTTCGATAATGGGGATGGCTGAAACAGATTAGGACCGCTTCAATCAAGGCAACGAATCCACAACTAGAAAAAATATAAGGGCGGAGATACGGAATATTGCGGGTAAATTATTTTATTCGGGTGCCATTTCAAAGTGTAAGGGTTTGGGAATTTGGGTTAACTGACTTGAATTTCAATTTAATAACATGATGTACAAATTGGATTGTCTTGATCTAATATAAGAAGGAGATGAGGGATCGATTACCCACAACCCACAAAGCAAATTAAATTTAATGATAGGGTCATTTTGGAACTCTTACATCAACAACCACTGACACTCTCCAGGGGTATACTTGTCAAAGAACACACTAACTTCCACCACACAATCACTATATCAGTTATATTTGATTTTTTAAAAACATGTGGCTATTTGTAAAAAGTGAAAAACCAAAGCGGCTATTCTATAGAATTAGTCGTATATATATATATATATCTAAGAAAGCTAAAAGAATGGACAATTGTTGATAAAATGTGAGACAAATATCATACTACAGTAATAAGACTATAGGATTGGAGAACATGGTAAATGTCCAGTCTCAACTGAATCCTGGCCACAAAGTAAGGACTTAAAGCATCTCTTCCATGTCATTTAGATGGGGTGGATAGAAGTGTCTCTACACTCCACTCTATAGAAACCGGATTAACGCCTTCCTAACTCTTAAGCATAATCGTTAAACTGTTTTGATGCTTGAAAACAGTCTTTACTATCAACCTTCTCCCATTCTAATAGTAAGGTTATGTTTAGGGTTGATTTACATAAGAAATAATCCGCTTATAGCTTTACTTAAAAAATAATCAACTTAAGAAAAAAGTAGGTTGGTATTTGGTAAACTAACTTTAGAAATAATCAAATTAATAAATAAATAAATAAAATAAAATAAAAGAGTAGAGAAAATGTGTTTGATAAACTTTATAAGATTATGTAAGAATACGAAAATGGACATATAGATAAATGTGATACATTATTATTTTTTCATTTCTTATTTTTCAACTATTTTTTTCACATATTTATAAAAAAAAATTAAAATATTAAAAAATTAACATTTTCCAGATTTATCATTGAATTAAAAGGAAAAAAAAAAAATTGAATTTTTCTTTCTGAATTCAATGGATCCATTGACTACAATTTTTGTGTTAGGGGTGAAAAGCACTCTACACAGTGGAACAGCATTTCTATTGTTCATCATCTTCAACCTCAAAATCCAGAAATTTTTTCTTGATTTGATTCAAACCAGATTTTCGTATCGATCAATCTCTCTCCATATTAATTCAAATTACACATATAATATATGGTTGGAAAGCTCTTGGAAAATACTTTCTACTGGTACCAAGTCCTTAGAAATAAATCATGGGGCAAAACGTTATAACTCGAAAATGTTATGGGTTTCTTACTAAGTTTGAAAAGGTTATAATTGGTGGAGGAGCTCTCCTCCATGAATGGAGATGAGGCTCCTTCGTTTCCTGCAAGACAGGTCCTCCTTCGTCGATTTCGACGTCGATAAATGAGGAATAGACGGCTTTGGAGGTCATTCCTCCATTTGTTGGAGGAGCCAATCTGGCACCTCCAACGTCTAATGATGGAGGACCGGCCTTCTCTGGCAACGTCTATGTCGCCGAAGGATGTCAGCACTTCTCCGATATCAGTTGTCACTGTTTAATTTTTTTAAATTTTAATTTTTTCAAAATTTAAAAATATTAATTTAAGTTCCTCATAATTTGATTGGCTTATTTTATTGACAAACCACATTGGGGTTTAATTTGTTATGGTAGATTAGGTTCTTCATTGTTCATGATCAAGCTTTAATGGCCTCCCCAAAACCACAAGCTCAAAAGCTTTTCAAATGTATAACTATTGTCCTTGACTTCTTGAAGAGAATAGTTGCACATACACACTTACATGCTTTCATATTTCTCTTGCATTTGTGTGTTATTTAAAGGTGTGCATTTATGTATCAACTCACTTCATGCATGTTCATTATCCTTGCATTTGTTTGCCCATTTCCATGTTATTTTTTGTGTCAAAAAATTGCATTTGAAGTGAAAGGTGCGGTTCGTGCACGGTACAAACATCGCACATCTTTCAGTGATCTTGCGCGGTTCATGCGATGTTGATGCGCAGTTCGTACCACACATATGCATAGAAGACATCCAATTCCAGTAATGTTGCATGGTATGTGCACAATTCATGTGCTGTTCGTACCTCGCATATGTGTGAAAATATTTCCATAAATGTTGCGCGGTTCATGCGCACTACGTACTGCGCATTTGCGGCATAACTTACTTCCCATTAAGTGTGCATTGTTCGTACGCGATTCATGCATTGTACGAACCACGCATTTGCATAGATTATTTTTATTATCTTTCTCAAAACAATGTAGTTTCATTTTGGGTTGATATATAAACCCCATCTTGTCCATATTTTGTTTTTGTGAGCTAAAAATCTGAAACAAATATACAATGTGTATAATATTAATCTAGAAGGGGGGTGAATAGATTATTTCCCCTTCTAGATTATTTCCGATTTTACGCAAATTTTCGTTAATAGTCAATGTTCCGAAAATACCCTAACTAGTCACAATAATATCACAAGTGTAATATGTGCGGAATTTGAATAACACGTGATATTTACGTGGAAACCCTTTCGGGAAAAAACCACGGGCTGTTATGTGAGCCACACATGAACCTCGAATCCACTAAATGTGTTAAAGATTACAACCTAATCCCGGAAGTAATCACACACCTACCTAATCCCGGTATAAGTGGACCTAGTCCAATTGCTTGCGATCTAAGCAACCTAATCCCGGAAGCTCCACACAAGACTTACTTCTCAATGAAGAGATAAAATGGCTTAAGTGAATATATGATGATATTCAATTAACAAACAAGGCTAGGGAACCTTAGATGCTTATCTAGGATGATGAATATGCAATAAAAAGCAATCCTAAATAACAATAGCTAAATGACATGTCAAATAGCTTAGCAATCAAGATTAAACACAACCTAGAAGGCTATCACAATACAACACTCAATAATTTCATCACAAACAATCTCTATCTTGTATCTAGCATATATTCTAAAAACATACAAGTGAATAAAGAGAAGACTTGTTAAGAAAGTCACTAAAATTAGATGAAGTTAGTGAGAATCTTACCAAGCAAGATGTGATGATGCAAAACCATGCATGGATGCACTCTATGTGAGCATAAATGATGCAATATGAATTTTGATGCAAAAAGGAAATGCTTTGACTGATTAAAGGTGAGTTCTTGAGGATTTTTTGCTCTTAAAAAGTGTTCTGAGAGAAAAATATGCTTTTGGATTTATTGGAGGTGACCTAGAATGAAAGTGGGATATTTATAAGCTCTCAACAAAACTGCAGCGTTTTGATCATTCTCGCACTGACAGACTGTTGCGGTTGGAAAACCGCGGCACTTCAACCACGGCATGACAGAAAAGTTACTGTCGCTAGGGGTGCTGTGGTTAGTCAATCGCGGCACAGACAAGAGATCTTTGTCGCCAGTATGTCGCGGTTAGCCAACCACGGCAGAGAAGGTCAATGCCTTCTCATGCAGCTTCTCACACATAGATCATGCAATAGGTGCAAGTGTGTGAGTGAAGTGAATGAATCCTAATGCCTAACATGTTATGGCATTTAACTAGCAAGATGCAAACAATCAAACATGCAAGAAGAGAGATTAATGAACATTAATGCACACAATATAAACACACACAACATACAAGAAAAGACTTATGCATGGGTTGTGGGTGTGTGCAACTATCTCTTCAAAACAAGTAAGTACTTAGAAATTTACCTTTGAAGTGTTTGAACTCTTGAGGTCTTGAAAGAGACTTTAAGCTTGAATCTCAATCACATAAACTACCCTTACATTCAAACCCCAACATGTGGTTTGTCCACGAAATAAGCCAATCAAAAATATGGGAATCCTTACAAAATAAACCTTAGTGAGAGAAAGTATTTTTAAAAGGGAGAGAGAGCTCCAAGACTCCATTTTTACTCAACCAACCTCAAATCCCATTTGCATCTAACATATCCATTCATCATCCAAGCATGGGTCTTTCTTGTTTTTCATGACTAGGTAAGTTGAACATGTTTTAGATTTCATTATTACTATTATTGTTCATCTTTGCCTAGGTTTAGCATTTATAGTATGATTAAATGCATGACTCATTATCTTAAGCTTATCTTGAATATGTTTGAGTCATTGTTTCTTGATTGAGATTGTTTCTTCATGATAGCTTGCATCTAGGACACTCTTGCCCTCTTTAGCTAAGTTTTTATGTGTTGCATCTAGACATTGATAATTAGGAATTATTGATTTCATATTTAATTTCCTAATTAAGCATTTTGTGTTTGCCTAGCATTAATTGCATTTAGAATATTTTAATATATTCACTTAGGTTGTTTAATCTATTCTTCAGTCAAGTCTTGTGACTAAGAGTGTTAGTGCACAAGCATTTGGTCTATAATCACTATTAAAGGCCCGTGGTTAGAATGAAATGTATTTGTGACCAAAGATGGTGTGATTAGAGGTCAACCGAGGTTGTAAACTTTTATTCAAATAGTGGATTTGTGGATTGATAGTGGCTAGATGAATAGCCCGTGAGTTTTGCCCAGTTTAAGTGTTTCTCATGTAAATCAATCAACGTATTTTTATTGTTTTCCACACTTATATTTTATTGATTGCTTGTTTGTTGTAATTGGGTGATATGATTTAATTTTTGATAATATTGATTAATCGAAAATTGGTAATTAATTTTGATTAAAACCTATTCACCCTCATCTAAGTTGCATTAGACACATATTATGTATTTTCAATTAATATTAAATATTAGAGAATGTTGTGATTTCATTAAAAAGGTGAGGGCAGTATGGATATTCTCAAGGTAAGAGATTAGCTTCTCCAATAATCAGCGTTAAAAAGCAACCCCCACCAAACTTACCTAACTTCCCAAAAGATGATTATTGGAGGAATAAAATATAAAATAAGTTGCTTTTGGGAAGTTTACCAAACATTTATGTTTGGGTTAATTTTAATTAGTTTGACACATTAGCATGGAGCCTAGAATTCAGAAAACCAAATCTCCATGACATCAGGCCATATCAGCTCGACAAGCCACACAAGGCAATGGCGAGTTGATGAGCGAAGAACAAGTCACCCACTAAAGGAACCTGCTCATTGGAGAAACCCTAGACAAGAAAATTGACTTAAACTCGCCACCCACACATTAAATGTAAAGCATCATTAACAAAACAGGATTTCAGCACATCTTTTAAGAAATTCGGCTTCATATCAGGCAAGGCAATCACCTGAAATCCAAAAATACAAGAATACTCTCACAAGGAATAAAGATCCTCACACCATAAATGCACAAAGACCCGATTCACCAAGAATCTCGTCAAGATACGATCCCCTTAGGATCTCTCCCATTAATAACTTTTGCTTGCATGCCAAGGGCTAGGGCAACACGATAACCCTTATATAAACACATGTATCAAGCAAAGAAAAAGGGATGACACAAGCAATTCATCACTTGTAAATTGTAAACACTCTTACGTAGTTGTAAGTTCCTCATATTTTGATTGGCGTATTTCTTTGACAAACCATACTAGGGTTTAATTTGTAAGGGTAGATTAGGTTCTTCATTGTTCGTGATCAAGCTTCAATGGTCTCCCCAAAACCTCAAGCTCAAGAGCACTTCAAAGGTATAACACTTGTTCTTGACTATTTGAAGAAATCTAGTTGCACACACATAAACTATTCATTCATGTTTTATTCATCTTTCATTTGTGTTCTAATTGTTTATATATGTGCATCCATTACACATCTCTCATGTGCACTTCATTGTTATATCTAAGTGTGTTTTTGTGTGGTATTTTGAAGTAAAGTGTCTATTTTTAAAAGATTGGTTTTTCAATGGTTTGAATGTTTTTCAAAACTGACCTTTATGATGTATTGTGACCATAACATTTTATGGAAAGATTCAAATTGACTTTTGAAAAGTTTTAGAGACACTAATATATGTGCAACGATATATTATTCATAATATTTCATGATCGTTTTGATTGGTTTTGAAATCTCCAAAAAGACTACTAAAATAGGGCAACTTTGTTTTTTTGTGAATCTGACATTTAATCACTCAAATGAACATAACTATTTCTATAGACATTCAAATCTTATTTTGTCAAAAGGGGTAGAAATTAGAGATCTATACCTTTCCAACGGTATATTATATGATAGGTTTTAATGTCATTTGGTCATATTTTAGGGGGGAGGAGGGGACTCGAATATCGAGTTGATGCAATGTCGTGCATCTTTGCGGTTCATGTCATTCGTACCACGCAAATGCACAAAACTTACATTTCGGAAAGTGTGTGTGGTTCATGCACATATAGGAACTGCAGATTTGCCCATAAATGTTTTTTAACTCTTCCAAAACGTCATAGTTTCAATGGGGCTCCTATATAAACCCCTATTTCTCTTCTTCGAACTACAACCCACGGAATTGAAACCCTAGAAAGAGAAAATGGGTTTTTCTAGAGAGAAAAGCTTATGTTGTTGAATCTATTTTTAAGTCAAGTATTCTGACTAAGAGCGTTAGTGCACAAGCAATTGGTCTAGAATCAATATTAAAGGCCCGCGGGTAGAATGAAATGTGTTAGTGATCGAGAATTGTGTGATTATAGGTCAATCTAGGTTATAAAATTTTATTCAAATAGTGGATTTGAGGACCGAAAGTGGCTAGAAGGTTAGCCTGTGAGTTTTGCCTAGTTTGAGGGTTTCTCACGCAATTGTTTTCCACACTTACATATCATTGATTGCTTGTAATTTGTGATTGGGTAATATAGCTTAATTTTTGATAATATTGATTAATCGAAAGTTGGTAATTAACTTGATTAAAACTTATCCCCCCCCCCCCCCCCCCCAAGGTTAGTTATCTCTAGACTAAAGTATTTTTCAAGAACGAAATATCTTTTTCCCATCGTTACAACGACCGTGGTTTTTCCATGTATTAAGGGTTTTCAACGTAAAAATCTTGGTGTCTTTACTATTTCTGCAATCATCTCTCATTTATCATTCACTCATCGATTCACACACCTATCAGTGAGGTGGCCCAATCACATACCATAAGTTGTACTAGGCATCGATCTGCATACGTGTCACTATTGACTAGATTATCCAAAAATCGATGTCAACAATTGGTGCTAAAATGAGGGGTTGAACCTCCGATCTTATGATTAAACACCAAAAGATGGACCAAAACCTGAGCGGAGACTGCCATCCATCATTCGTTATTCAGGGAGACATTCGACCTCCAAGGTTCCTCAAAGATCTTAAGAGAAGAGATCAAAGGAAAAATGAAAATGATGAAATCCCATGCAAATTTGAATTTGACATTAAGGAAGCCCCTTGGGAAGATATTAGCGAAGAACAATTTGAAGAAGTAATACTGAACCCATCTCAACCCGCTAGGACAGTTAAGATAGGCGTGTAGCTAGCAACCTCAATCAAAGACGATCTATTCGCACTTTTACAAGAATATGGGGACATATTCACCTGGAGTCATGAAGACATGCCAGGAATTGATACGCGCGTTATCTTGCACTATCTGGCAGTGGACGAGAAACACAAACCTGTAATTCAAAAACAGCGAAGCTTGAATGCAAAAAGGAGCACGACGATCATAGAGGAAGTGTCAAGATTGCTATCAGCAGGCTTCATCCGCGAAGTCAAATACCTCACTTGGGTCGTAAATATTGTACTAGTCAAAAAGAAGAACAAACAATTGTGGATGTGTGTGGACTTCACCAATCTCAATAAGGCATGCCCGAAGGACAGTTTTCCACTTCCTCTGATCAACCAGCTAGTGGACGCCACTGCCTGCCACGAGCTCTTTAATTTTATGGACACCTACTCTGGGTACAATCAGATCAAGATGCATGGTCCATATTGTAGGGAAAAATAACCATTTTGAAAATAAATGTATTTGTGGAACTTTAAAAAAAAAAAAAAAAAAAAAATCAAAACATCGTTGAATCTTATTCTAAACGTAATGCAAATTGAATTAATTTAGAGATTACCTTTATAATTTAGTCTCCACAAATCTTCCGCACTTAGCACGATCAAATCACCTAGGATTGTGGGATCCTTTTTTTCATTGAACCAATGTTTAAATCCACCTACAAGACTTAAAGAAAAAGATTAAAAGCTCAAATCGAATTTGAAACTTACAACTTACTTTCAAGCTTGTGTCAACACCAATGAGAATGACAAGCTTAGTGTAGATCATACTTTCTCTTCAGCCACCTATTTATAGGTTTAGAAAAGAATATTTTGTTTTCCCATTGGACACAAGAATCACAAATCCTATTGTAATTTAATAAGTCTAATTTTATTAGAAGTCTTTTCATTTTTATTCTTACTTATTTATTTTTCTATCAAAATCTTATTTTGATTTATTTTCCATTCCTTATGGGAAATAGAATAAAAGAAGTAAGATGGATCTTTGTCTTGGAACCCAACATTTGAGCCCAATAGGTTTCTTTTAGATAATCCAATTTAACTTGTGAAGTTTGAGGATCCACGAGTTATTTTAATTACAAGCTCCAATATACTTTGTCCAAATACCAATTAACTCTTAATTAATTGAGCCCAAATTTATTATTTACAGTTTATTCCACTAAAAAACTGAAATTGCACTCTTGAATTAAAATAAAATATATTAAATATTTTTACCCTAAACAATTGTGTGAAATATGTAACCTCATGAAAAATACCAATACTTCAAATGCCTTTTGACATTTGCATTATTAATTATTTTATTCTTTAGGAGTTAGGACCATCCTTACGTCTAATGGATAATTTCCATTTATCATAAATCATGAGTCAATAACTCTGTTATCCTGAAAAATCTATCAGATGTCTTCGGGACAACGGTTGCCCACGGTGTACTGGTGCACCACGGTTGGCCCGGACCAGGTAGGGCGTGGCTTTTTTCCCACCGGGGTAAGTACAGGAGGCAGCCCTTGGTCGGGTTACCAAGGACCAAAGTAAGGCTCTCGGGCCGGTCCTGATACAGTATGAGGTTGAGATGGGTCCTTTAGGGGTAGAACAGTGAGACACTATATCAGTAGTGAGAATGCTCTTTTATTAATTGCCAAAGTGATACATTGCTACAATGGATAAAATATGGGGTATGTAAAGTGATCTATGACCAGCGAAACTAGCGCGGATGGACTATCGGGGATGAGATCCGTAGCCAAGTAGGATGATCACATAAGAGCTTCATCTAGGCGGGTTAGTAGCCAAGTAGAATGGACACATAAGAGCTTGAACTAGGCGAGGTAGTAGCCAAGTAGGGTAGACACCAAGGAGCTTGATCTAGACGGGTTAGTAGCCAAGTAGGGTAGACACAATGAAGCTTGATCTAAGCGGGGTAGTAGTTTAGGCTTTGTCTTTTGTTTTTCAGAGGTCAACCTTTTACTCTTTGAGAGTTGGAGTATTTATAATGTGCATGTTGGAAGGGTAGGTGGAGGATGGTCGCTTAGGTGAGAAACCCTGGTTTGATCCTCACCGTCCCCCTAAGTCAAGTGTTTAGGTGGCAGGAGCTGAAGGGCTGGGATTATACCACCAGGGTGAATCACATGCTGAGATCCTAGTATGGGTAGGTGGGAGCCCTAGTCCCTAGGCTAAAATGGGCTGAACCACTCCCAGTCGTTGCTTTGAGCCAAGGTAGTGGTTGGCACTACACCTAGGCCCTAGGTCCTTGTGGATGCTTCAGTATGGCTAATATGGCATTTGTGTGGCGTTTTGAGGCGTTTGGATTGGTCGGAGGAGGTCTCCGCTGCTTTGAGGTGTCGTTGTCTATGCCTGGCCTAGCAAGGGACAATGTCGACGTCTGTTCAGCTGCACACTGTCATGTGCCCTTCTCCACCATTTCCTTCTTCGTGCTTGCTGGGCTTCTACAAGTATTTTGCTAGGGGATCATATATTCCCCCTTCATGTATGGTGTGTGGCGTTTTGAGGCACTTGGATTGGTCGAAGGAGGTCTCCGGTGCTTTGAGGTGTCGTTATCCAGGCCTGGCTTGGCCTAGTAAGGGACAGTGTCAGCGTCTGTCCTACTGCACACTGTCAGGCGCCCTTCTCCACCATTTCCTTCTTCGTGCTCGCTGCTTCTACGAGTGTTTCCTGGGGAATCACATATTCCCCTTTCATGTATGGTGTAGTTGACCTTGATTAGAGCTTAGGTGGAGAGGGAAAGGACCGTTAATGAAGTGCGGCCACTAAAGGATCCCAGCCGTTGATGGTTTCTCATTCTTCTTCCGTGCTTGCTGTCTTGCATTAATGGTCTGGTTTTGGGGTTTTACAGGTTGCCTCTACTCTTTCTCCCTTCCCACGTGGCCTAACATGAGGGTTAACGTCAACCCTGGGTAGGTCCTGCCACTTGCTAGGAGTTTCCATGGTTGTTCTAGAATGCTCTCAAGAATGCTAGACATTTCAACCTAGCTGTTGCAAGGATCAGTTCTAGCCTGGTAGGCGTGGCCGAAAGGTCTTAGCCCGGGTGATGAGGTTATTCCCTACGCCCGGTTTCATCTGAATAATGCATGTTATGTGAGAACCGGGTCCTTTCTAGGTCGGGTTCCTTCCATCCATTAGGTGTCTTGAAGGGGTCAGGATCCTTGAAGGACCAGATCCCTCTCTATACCATGCGCTTTTGGTTAGGGACCGGGTCCTTGACGGACCCTGTCTTTCTTCCATATCAGGCGTTTTAGGTGGACCGGGTCCTTCTTCGCAATGGGTCCCTAAAGGGCCAGATCTCCCTTCAATATCAAGTGCTTTAGAGAGGAACAGGTCCCTTTAGACCAGGTCCTTCTCTGTACTTGGTGGCCTTTGAGGGGTCGGGTACCTCCTAGTTCCAGGTTCAAGTGGCTGGATAGGCTCTTTTAGGGGGAAAGTTCTTCCTTGATTTAGTTACCGCTTTTTCCGATTAACGAACTCCTTATTAAATACTCAGTAACAAGATTTATTATCCAAGTCCTCGTAAAACCTATAAGGTGGTATTTTATCTTATTTGATTATAAGAGTCATGATGTCTATATCAATAAATATATGTCCAATGTGACATATGAATCAATAACGGTAAACTATCGAGATTAAACCATTCTATAGTCATACCCATTAATAATTCAAACGTTACAACTCATAATACATATGGTACATTATTTATTTCAAAATTAAGATAGATATTTCAGTTGCTCTATTGTGAATGTATATTTCCATTAATGGTAAAATCAAAATATATTATTCACTTGATTCGTTCAATACATCATATCTACTAGGTCTTTTGTTCAAAGTTTTTCACTCAGTGATTCTAAACTCATCACTTCTCAATTGAAAATAAAAGACCAACAATTTTAATCAAGATAAGGTGTCCAACCTATATCTTAAGTTGTGAACATTTTTAGACTAAATAAAGAATTATGTCTACCGGACATAAACTTCTTTATGTGAATACTTCTTTATGTTTCTTTTAATCTTGGATCGTTAAAATATTTTGTTTTTTACATATGTAATAAACGATTATACATACTACATAATTTATTTGTAAACAAAAGACTTTTATTGATATCCCAACAAAGCGAGACATCGCCTCCTGGGACGCCTGGCCCTTCCGAGAATAGAACTTCTTGGCCACTTTCATCCCACTCTGATGCTTGTAGTACATGGCAGCATCATAAGTCGCTTCTTGAACTTATCCACGGTGCAGAGCTCTAATTCAGCTACAGCACAGGCAGAGCATTGTCTTTGCCTTCAAGCTCCTCTCTAAGCTCGTGGATGACCTGGTCCTTGAAAGTCGCCTCCCACTCAACGATAGCAGTGACAGCAACGAGTTGCCCTTCCAAAGACTCCTTCCAGGCGAGCAGCTCTTCCCTGAGACTCTTCGAGCTGAGCAACCAAGTTGATTCTCTTGTCCTCAGTTGATTTCAGGTCAAAGAACACCTAAGCAAACATAGAAGGTCATATACATATAAAAATCGAAAGAAAGGGAAGAATTGTCAGAGGCGCGAACTTATAGTGGAGGAAAAATTGAAGTAAGCCTTCAACCTATTGTCTAAAAGGCTCCGATAAAATTCTGAAATCGGGAAGGAGCCCCAAAGAAGGTCAACCCATTGGTCATGGCGATATGCGCCTCTTTAGTAAAATGCGGTGAAGGATTTGAGGCGCCTGAAGTAGGAATTGGGGCCTAAGAGACTGGAACATCTCCATAAGAGGCGACCCTAGAGGCTTTTTCGAGGATGGTAACAGAAGCTTCCACCCCCACAATCGAAGTGACGGGAGTTATAGTCTCTTAAGCCGCCTTGACTGGAACAGCAACCATATCGTTAGCTCTCGACCTCTTATTCCTCACTAAGGGAACCTCCTCCTCCTCCTCATTTGAGAAAATCATACAAGTACATTGCCTAATACGTTCCCACGGAGTGACCTTTAGCGAACGCTTTTTTTTTACTATAGGGTGAGATGGCTCAACAACAACACATTTCCCTTTCTTGTTAGACCGATTAAAGGAAGGGCCCGTCGAAGTAACCTCATGCCAATAGCGAACGTGTGGTTGAAAGGGAGAAGAAAAAGATGAACTACCAAAAAGAGCATTCTGAGGTCACCTAGACAGAGGCCCAATTAGATTGGCTCGCAAGCCACATACAAGATCAACTTTGCACACTGGGAGACATCAACAATGCAAAGGGTTAGAAGTTCGAACATACACGAGAAATGGAAGACAAATCAATAAAGGGAGACTTATAGCAAGTCTTGTCGTTAGAGTGTTTTGGGAAAATGTCCAAGTTAATCATCCTCCCTTCGATGAACAGGTTCGAATAACCCCTTTTCCATTAAGAAAAGGCCAAAACCTTAGAAATATGCCCTTCCTCCTTTTAGGTCAGGCGGCAAGTCACGACGCCAAAAGAGCAAGAGCGGGAGAAATGTTAGGGGCACGTGAGGAGAATTTAGCATAGAGGTGTGATCCATGGCCATAAGGCCTCCCCTATCACCTCTCACAAAAAACCAGATGCTCATCCAGGAGGTTGATGCTTAAGGAACCCCCAGATAAGCTCACCCCCGCTTCTAAAGGGATCACGCAACCTAGTAGAAGCAAAGGATCTCGCAGAAAGTAAAGGATGGTAGGTCGTTCGATCTCCAAAGAGCACACATGCAAATCAAAATGAGATAGCATGTGTGCGACAGCTAGCAAAGCAAGAGTCTCACTTGCTTCAAAAAGCGAGAGATAAAAGGTTGAAGGGGAAGAGTGACTCCACAACACAGCATGGTGCCATAGATGGCCACCGCCTTTGAAGGAGGGTTCCACACTGCTCGACCATCGGAAAGAAGTAGTTCAACTGCCGTTGGGAGTTAGAAGCGGTCTATGTAAGCAATCAAATCGACATTGCTGCCCACCTTGTTCAACTCACAGTCGAACTGGAAAGGGGAGTCAAGGGAAAAGTGTATCCTAACCCTTACAAACTCCGCAGAGTCAGGCTCGATGGGCTACACAAGGCAATGGCGAGTTGATAAGCGAAGAACAAGTCGCCCACTAAACGAACCTGCTCACCAGAGAAACCCTAGATAAGCAAATTGACTCAAACTCGCCACCCACACATTATATGTAAAGCATCATTAACAAAATAGGATTTCAACATATCTTCCAAGAAACTCGACTTCATATTAGGCAAGACAATCACTTGAAATCCAACAATTGACAAATCCAGTAATAAATGCTAAAATGCTCCCACAAGGAATCAAGATCCTCGCACCATAAATGCACGAAGACTCGATCTACTGAGAATCTCACCAAGATACGATCCCTCTAAAATCTCACCCATTTATAACCTTTGCTTACACACCAAGTGCTACTAGGGAAACACTCTAACCCCTATATAAACACGTGTATCAAGCAAAGAAAAAGGGACAATACAAGCAATTCATCACTTGTAAATTGTAAACACTCTTACATAGTGAAAGATCTTTTTCTCATCAATACGACTATGGTTTTTCCTCATATTAAAGGTTTTCCACATACAAATCTTAGTGTCTTTACTATTTATACGCTCACCTCTCATTTATCATTCACTCATCAAATCACACACCTATCAATGAAGCGACCTGATCACATGCCAAAAGTTGTACCAAACATCAATTTGCATAAGTGTCATTGTTAACTAGATTATCCAAAAATCAACATCAACTTATTTTGAATAATATGCAAAGTCCAAAATTGGATATCCAAAGTTTGTTTTCAGTATATGACTTGTACTTTCAAACTAAACCAGCTAGTCTTGTATCTCGGGAAAAAAAAAAAAAAAATCTACATACATGGTATCAACCTCCCTTAACCACCAGTCTAAACAGTTACAATTTTTTTTTTTTTATTCACAGGCTATACAGCCTCGGGCCCTCAGTAAAGTACTAGCATGACAACAACCAAGAATTTGCACCATGTTTACAGAAAGAATGGTGTCCAGAGGACATTTAGGATAAGTCTACCATAACATTACACTGTCCAGAGGACATTTAGGATCAGTCTATCATAACATTACACTGTCTCCCAACCCTTCTCCGCTTCATGTCCTCATCAGACGGCTGCAAACAGGGACATAAACTCAAATAAGATCATGAATACCATGAAGCATTTTTATGTCATAGAAGACATGAAGAGTGATTAATCGATCTCAATATGATGCCAGAGCCAACTTTTTTAAAAACTTCAGTATCACCAAAATGGAATTCTTTTCACCTGAACACTCCGATGATCATTTAAAAACAAGAAACAACCTTGTGCTTCTAGCAATAGGTGAGAATTTATACATTAAGTTTACAATTTTTTTGACATCCACATACAGCTTGTATTTAAACACAGTTTCTCAATTTTACCTGACTGAGAGACTCTGGCACCCGAACTCTCTTTGAGCCATCGGCTGAGCGTTTAAATGGATATTGGTTTTCCAGAGAAGCAAAGTTATTATTGACCTGGAAAAGTTAAAATATGCAAAAGTGAGAATTACTGATAGGAGACATTTTGTAATTTTAATCACAGCTCCCTAAAAGCACAAAAAAAAAATTATTTGGTGATTTCTGAATTGAGGATTAGAAGAATACTTGCACACAGATTAGATACTGTAAGGCTTTTGCAGTCATATCAAATCAAGTTTACTTCTGTTAAAAGAATTCAGTTCAATAGAACACTAATCTCTCACTTAAGGTTAACAAGGTTATCAGCTATATAATTTAGATTTCATATTAGAACACACAACCAGCTTACTTCCCCTCAAGAAGCCTCAACTTAACTAGAAAAATAAACCACGTGTCCATTAAGGTCAAAGAATCTGAGGAAAAAAAAACTACTTCATTGTGCAAGGCTTTCATATTCAGCCTTGTATAGTTGTATTCCTATTAAGTTTCTTATGTTACCAAGAAGATAGCCATGTACAATCAGCTTTTTAGATTTTCCCTTAAGAGAACTTGAAGCCAGCAAACGGTGCATGACAAGAAATAAGGAAGAAGACTTGACAGTTTACCTGGCTCTGAATGGTACCAACTAATAAGTCTTGACAGCCTGAAGCATGCACACTTTCTAACTTGGGGCACTGAAGGAGCAATGTCTCTGGATACGATAACACAAGTAGTACTTAAATTAATACAATCCACCCATGTTCAAATAGATCAATAGTTACTGAAAGAGAGCACATCAGAAAGTATACCTGGGCGTAAATTTCTACAAGAATTCAAGTTCAGATCATTGAGTTCTGGACAGTTTAAACATAGAGCCTGCATTTAAATTCACATATTCAGAACCACAAGAGGAAAGAAATACAAATACATGTACAACATAAATTTTAAGTTGAGCATCTCACATCTAAGCCACAGCAACCCCACAAGCTAAGTTTTTTCAAGCGACAATGTTTAATAATCAACTTCTGATACATAAGGTGTAATTTGTTGTTGAAGGCTTTCCGTAACTCAAAGTCGCTGTTTTCATCAGAGTCTGAATTCTGGGAATTAGGATCACATATGGACATTCCACAGTCCATGAGTTCAAGAAGAGGTAGTTGTGCTGTTGCAAATTGAATACCACCTGAGAGGTCCAAACAGCATGTTAATAATTAGTTTGTATGAAACAGAAATTTGGGTGAAACATGGAACAATATAGAATCTAAGGATACTATAGAATAGAGCAAGGACTTGGAGATTACTTGATGTGATGTTTGGACACAGAGCAAGGAGGAGTCTTGACAGAGTATTAGGGAACACATTGCAGATCATCCCAATGCCACTGTCACTGATGCTAGAGCTGTAATCAAAGGTGGTGTCAAATATGATCCTGAAAATTAATCTTGCCAATAAAAAGAATCATTTTGAGTAAGACTGAAATGAGATCATAACCTACCCACTCAGATCAAGCAATTCTAGCTTTGAGTAGCTTGAAGCAATTGCAGCAACAGATGCATCAGTGATTTCAGATCCAAGCACAAGTGAAAGCATTCGCAACCCTCTGAATAATAGAACATTATAAGTAACAATTATTTATTGTTCAAACAATACAAGCTTCAAAATAATTACACTAAGCATATACATAAAGATGACTAGATAAATCAATAAAGTAAAAGGGGTGATACTGCTCATAACTTTTCATAAAGCAAATGTACAACATTACCAACATAAAGCAAAGAATTAATAAATTTATTTGACAAACCTTAAGCTTGCAGCTGTAAGGGCAAGCACAACAGAATGTGATAGTCGTAATGATGCAATGTGTATGTTTTGTAACCTTGGGCAATTCCTTCCCAATCCTTCAGCCATGGCAGTAAGATCAGTAATATCCTTCTCTTGGCGAGAAAATTCCAGAGAGATCTCTTTCAAATTGGGACAGTTAAAAACCTACACAAAGGATACACTGGCATGTAAAAGAGATTCACCTAAATTCAGCAAATTTGAAAAAAAAATTAGACATGAAAAGGCCAAGAGATAAACGGAGAGGAAAGGAATAATTACCATCTTTGATACGGAGTAAAGGTCTGAAAGCCAAAGCATAGAAAGACTAGATGAACAGAGGACGAATCCTCCTAAATTAGAACACCCCTCCATCTTAAGACTTGTAAGACATCGTTTATCAGCAACAAAACGACCCAATTCATCTCTACATAGCCAAACAAAGTAACAGACACATTTAAGTAATTCAGCACTCATTAAACCTGTATCAGATCACTCATTTCTTACACTGTGAAAGGACTAAACAAGAATAAGCATAAAATGGGACCTAAATGGCCCAATAGAATTTTGTAGCTTAATAACAGGACCCTGCAATTCCCAAAACTTGCAGGATTTCACTAGAAGTGACATCACATAAAGCACTACAACTAAGAGTGTGAAAGGGATCAAAGATTCTTATATTCAAGGAAATAGCAATCATCATAAAATGTTATGTTATAAAGGAAAAAATCAGAGTACAACTAAAAGAACACGTAAGGCAAACATATGTAGTACAAACAAAAAATTGAAAATAAATTAATTAATAAAAGATAGAAATTATACCCAGTGATGCGATTGACTGCAGTAGCAGATGTGGAAACCTCCATACACTCCAAATTAGGGCAAGAAAACGCAATGCAGGCTAACATTGTTGCATCTACATCACTGCAACACACAGATGTAAAATTAACGTTAAAACAATGAAAGCAAAACCTAGATCTGTAATCAGTCATTTTATATTAAATAAAACTCTCAGTGATTGCAAATCTTCAAACTTTCAGATAGATAAAATTTTCAGCCACAAATTGACTTGTGTAGTTGGTTTTCAATACTATCAGAAATATTAATATTAAATTTTGATCATAAAAACCCCATCTAAAATAAGAGCCAACACTAGCTCACTGTATCATGTAACGAAGTTCTTAAATCAAACAGTCCCATGCATTTTATTTTATAAATTAAATCACAAATTATATTTAGTTTTAAATTATGTTGTTTGATTATGTGTAGATCATATTCATTTTCTCCATTTTCACCATCTGAATTCTAATCACGGTCAACCATCAGTCAATTGAACGCTCAGATCCAATAAGCAGAGAGTAAACAGACCCAGAACCCTAACCTTTCCATTCTAAGAGAGAGCCTAACAAGCCCCGGACACTTCTGCAAAACGGATCCAACAAATCCCACCTGAGCCCTCAACGGAACCCTGAGCCGAAGCTCCTCCGACGCCCTCCATAGCCTTCTCGTTGTATCTCTCCACCCTTTACAAACCTTCGCCGCCGCCAGCAATCCAGCCGGAGGCAGCCTCCTGAGCACCTCCCATAGACATATCAACGGCAACCCGCCCGACGTGATCGGATCCGCATCCGCCGGCTCGTTGATCATCGCATCCGGTTCAGGAGAGTCGCAGCTGAGATCCATATTGTCGAAGGAAAGAGCTCGACGGAGGTGGGTGTAGTACGGCTGACGCGGCGGGCGGTTGGCGGAGAGGGAGGCGGAAGCGGAGACGCCGGCGGAGGAATCGGAAGGGGTCTGTGCGGCGGCGGAAAGAGAGGAGGAGGCGGTAGGGGTGGTGAGGTGGCAGTTGTGGCCCTTTTTAGGCTGGCCGCAACGGCCACAGTTGTAACTGCCTCGGCGTTTGGAAGGACGGACATTGAAGTCCAGGGCGGAGTAATCGGTGGAGGACGGAGAGACGTGGTGCTGCTGACGTTGCATCCTCACTTGACTTCAGAGAGCGTGTGTTTGTGAAAGAGAGGGAGAGTGAGAAAAATAAAGGGGGAAGAGTTGGTGATGGAGGCGCGGGAGAAAAATAGAGTTTGGCGCCCTCAGTTTTGAAGAAAAATAAAAATAAAAATATATGGTAAATATATTGAGATACCCTAAAGTTTAACATAAATGCAGCAAAAAGAGTAGGTATACATTTATTACTCAAATCTCCCTTGCTCTTAAAATTGAATTAATAAAAGAGATAATTACCCATTGGGCACTTATTTGGTTGGATGCTATCAAAATGGTCATTTTTTACGAACAGCATGACACTAATTATCATTCCGTTAACTTTCCCTATAATTACTCTAGTGGTCATCCATTTAGTCAATTGGTACCAAAATGCCAACCCAATGCATGGCTGATAAAGTCGAAAGGACTTGAGATATATACCATTATTTGCAAATAGCAATCATAAATGACTAAGCTTACGGTACTTACAATCACAAAAGTAGAGGTAACTCGATGGTAAATTTATTACATCTATACATTTGATGCAGGAGATATTATTGAAGATATTCTTGAAGATTTTAGATTTCAAAAATATTTTTATTATTAATATAAATTATTTTATTTCCATTTATTATGTATCTAATTAGGTAGTTAATTATTTTATGATTTGATTTTATTAAATCAAATCTTATTTCCTTATTAGATAGGTTTTAATGTTTTAGAATTCTAATAGTTTTAATTTACACTGTTATCTCAATTATCTCTTTTATAGGGAAATTGATAATTTTATTATTTTACTAGTTATTTTAGGTTTTTTTTTTAGGTTTTTATTTTCCTATTTAAAGACGATGTACCCTAATATGGATTTGAGTTTTTGATTATTATTAAAAATTTGAGAGAGTATATCTCTTTATCCATTTTCGGTACCTTTGCGAGGGTTAACGAATTTGAAGCATATTATTCTGGTATATGTGCGGATTAATAGATTCATAATAGAGTTCGCTTCCGATATCCGTGCACAAATCAACGGATCAGAATCAGTTATCCTGTTTTTTATCGATTGTTGTTTGCACTGAATTTTCACACTACATCAACATTGAGGTTTTATCCCTTCGCCCAATCTCAAATTGGTACTTTAATTTAAAATATATATATATATATATATACACAATATAAGTAATGAAAAATACACCTCTATAATTACTCTAATAGTCATCCATTTGGTCAATTGGTACCAATATATCAACCCATTTAACAGTAATTATAGAGAAAGTTACCAAAAATGATTATTTTAAAACGAATTTATCATCTAATGACTATCTTGATAATGTCTAACCAAATAGATGGTCATCAAGGTAATTATCCCTCAATAAAAAACCTAATTACTCATTAATAAAATTTAAGATGAAGATAATCATTTTATATATAAAAAATAAAAAAATAAAAAGCAATTCAAGTAAATTAATTGAATACAATCTTAGCAATGAAATATAAATTAAAAAATAATTTTGAATTGAACAAATAAAAATTAATTTTAAGTAAATAAAATATTGTTGTCTTTAAAATTTTAAATTATCCTCATTTTTAATTTTGTCTTTTACTATTTTAAAAGGTAATAAGAAAATTAATTTTTTAAATTATCTTCATTTTTAATTAATTTCTTTACTGTGTTATGAAATTTTTAATAAAAAAATTTGTTTCTAAATGTTAAATTTTTTGTACTGACTTTTACAATTATATATATATATATATATATATATATAAATATTATCTTCATATTAAAATTTAATAACTTTTAAAATTTTGGTCTTTCTATTTGTTCAATTTTACTTTCCAAATCTCGGACTGAACTACACCTTATTGCTGGATACTCCTCAGACAGAGTTACGTCATATCTCTATGTTTTTTGCGGTCGCTAATTGTGCTACATTGGTTGAGGCGGAGGGGAATGATGTAGAAAATATCGTTGTTCATCGAATGGCAAAGCTTAATTCTATTATTTCTAATGACTATCTTTAACAATGATGCTCGGTGTCCACCGGTCTGGGTTGATTGTCTAATTGTTTCGCTTTGATGCATGCAGACATTTTTAGTTTTATGATACATGGCATGAGCGACCCTCCGTTTTTTTTTATTATTATCTTTTCCCATTATTGTTTTTTCTTTTGTTTTGTTTTGTTTTTTTTTTGTTTTTTTTTTTTGTTTCATTTTATTTATATATGGTTTTGTCTGGAGTTTTTTCAGCATATGATCGTATGAGATGTTTTTTCCCTTAGGTCAATCCAATTTTATTATATAAAAAATAGCAGTTGAGGTTTGAGTAGATAAAATGTGTATTTACTCTCTAACTGCAATTATGATAAACTGTAAGGGTCTCAATGTATTTACCCATTAAAATAAAATAAAAAATGGGAGCGTTAGTCTTCAGAATTACTACTTTGCCCTCGGTGTGGCGGGGTAACACGTGATACTAATTTTTTTTTAGTGAAAATTACACAAACTTACCTTGACTTTTACATAAAAGGTGAAATATTAAACTTTTGGCCTTGATTACACTAAGATCCCCTGTCGTTAGTTTATAACAATTAGATTTAATCCTTAAAACTAAAAGGATCTAATTTCCCTTGGTCGATTTATCATCATAATTAACAGAAATAATAATATAAAAAAAACATGATCTCCACCAATGGTGAAGATCTGATCTCCCATACAACGGAAGGATCTCCTCCTGTCATGAAGAAGATTGTGATCATCTCCTCCACATGGGACATAGGAGTTCGAGATCCCATCGCGAATGAGATGTTGATCCCCTCCAAGAGAAGATCAAGGGTCTCCTTTGCAAAGGATCTGATCTCCTCCGCATATGTGATCAAAATACTCCATTGTCGGTGGAATGCCGAGCAGTGTAGGTTTTTGTTTTCAAAATATTTTGGGATGCTAGTGTGAAAGTTTAATATTTTGTCTTATATATAACACTCAACCGGGTTGTGCTTATAGAGTCCAATCTCGCCAATCCCTACGGTTGTTGTATAATTAAGAAAAAAAATATACTCAACCGTAACTTTGTGTAATTTTCTCTTATTTTTAATATTTAATTGTTATAATCTAGCTTTTGGAGTGCCTAATATTGTTACTTAAATGGAATCAATAGATTTAAATGTGTTTTTTCATTTATAAATGTTTTACCAAAAAGATCAATCTTTCCATGTATTATAAAATCAAAACTTTTTTATTAATTAAATAAGAACAAACAAATCTGTTTAATATGTGGGATTCTCATTCTTCGGATATAGATGTTCATGCTACATAATATTCAATTGTGGGCTCTTTTTTTTTTTTAACTAAGAATTGAGACCATCCCAACTTAAATCAGATGTTATCAAATAGTTTTATTTTACTTTTACACGTACTTGTTTGATTGGGCTTTTGGAAAACTTCTATTACTAAAAGGTCTACTTATAGTAAATCTATTATAAATAGAGTAAATTATAGTTGTTTTATAGATTTTTTTTTTTTTTTTTTAAGTCTATTTGGAGAAGCACCTCCACATGAACTTTTACCTATTAGGGGTTTAAACTCCACTACTTCTACTAAATTTAAAATAGATAATCTCAAAAGCTCAAACAAACTACTCTAAAAAACCTAAATAAACGTTTGTGGACCGGTAGAAAACTCAAGCACATAATCCTTTTTTAAAAGTTGGTGCGAAACCCTTTATATATATTTATATATATATATATATTTATTTATTTATATATCAATGTGAAAGGTCTAATCGACTTGGTTATGCTCGTAAAGACTTAAACCTTAACGGTTTGAATGTTAAAAAAATAAAAATAAAAAGGGTTTATAAGTATTGTTAGTATTTGACTATTTGTTACTAACCAAAAAAAAAAAAAATTGAGAAAAAATGCAACTAAAATAATGGAAAAACAAATACCATCAAAGATGTCAAAATTAACCATTGGTCTGGGGACCTGAACTGCTAGGGACGGGTTTAACCGTACCAATTAAGTTGTGATATGGGGCTGGTATTCTTTTAAATACCTGATTTAATTTTGATACAGTTACGGGATTTCAATTCCCCACCCTGCCCCATCCCCTCGTAACCCATTATATTTATATATATATATATATTTGAAGTACTTAATTAGTATTGGAATAAACTCTTTAAAAAAAAAAAAAAAATTAGTATAGTGACTACTATTTTCAGAAAACATAATTTTTCTTCGTTTTTTTTCCCTCCGACTAACATAGTTTTCCTTCTCATTTTTTCCCATTTTTTCCCTTCATTGAAAACTACTCCATTCCATATAATTATATATAATATACCTCACACTATTATTTTCATATTATTCAATATAAATTATGATCATCATTAAGAACTAAGAAGTCATTAAAAAAAATACATTAATGGGATGGGGATGATATTAGGTAAAAAAACCGATCCCCTAATAGGAAATTCTTGTACTCGCACCGTTTCTTTTAAGACGGGTATTCATAGAGGATGGTATTTCTTATACTAATTGGTATTAGGGATAGTATTGGAAGACCCGTACCATTGACATCCCTAAATACCACAACGCGTTGATTTACAAATTTCAACTAATAACATAATAGTATACAATTTACAACGCACCATAAGCAAGTCTTTCCTTTTTTATTGTTCGGCTCATTGGCTGCATGCAAGTAATGACTATTCACCTATCTGGGCTGTAAAGAAAAAAAAAACAATATTGAATTTACGGTGTAGATATCCTTGCATCATAGAATACAGTTATAAAAAAATGCATTTATTGCATGTATATTTTATATACTGTATCTAAAAAAATTTAAAAAAATTATTGCACGGTACAAACCATTATTTTATTACTATTATTATTTTGAAATGTATTTCCAAATACATTGACACGATTCTAATCTAAAACATTGGTAAAAATAATCCCCTTAAAGCATCTTTAAGAGTCTTCATTGGAAACCCCCTTAGTGTGTGTTTGTTAATTGGTCTGCCTTTTGTAAGGGTCAAAAGCGTTTTTTTAATGCTAGAAGCTGTTTTAAAGGTTTTTTTTTTTTTTTTTAGTAAAAATCAAAACAGTTTTTTGAATATATGAATTTTTTTATTACTATTATTATTTTGAAATGCATTTCCAAATATATTGGCAACGATTCTAACCTGAAACATTGGTAAACTAAATACTCCAGAGTCTCCATTGGAAATCCCTTTAGTGTGTGTTTGGTATGGCTTTTGTAAGGATCAAAAGCGTTTTGTTAATGCTAGAAGTTGTTTTGAAGTTTTTATTTTTTTGTTATTTGGCAAAACTCAAAACAGTTTTTTGAATATATGAATTGTCTTAACTACCATTTATAAAAGTTATTTTATGTTTACTAGTAGTCGCGGACTTAGGAATTTTAATCAAGTGAGGCACTTGAACAAAATATTAATTATATAAAAAAATATTGAAAAATTAAGGTAATAGTAAAATGATTTTTTTTTTATATAAAGAAAATTTGATGATAAAATGAAGTTTATATAAAATAAAATAAATAGAACACTTACTAAAGATGAACTAAATAATCAATACTCAAAAAGAAATAAAAACAAGAAACATGATATTAAAAAAATAATAATAGCAAGAAAAAACAACATAAACAATTAAAAATTACAATATTTATTCTTAAAATAATAAATTACATTCCAATTTTATAATAAGAATTTCTTTGTTTATATTTATAATGAATTCACATTAATATATATATATATATATATAAATAAATGATTAATAAATATTACTAAACATGCTTTTGATTTTTTTTATTATTCTAATTATTGGTATTTATTGATTCCAAAAACATTTAAAATTATATAAAAAAAAATATTAAGGATAAAATAAAATGAATCATGATAATAGGTGGACTATTTTATACAGTAAATTGACATTTGATATCTTAGGTTTATTGATTGGATAAGTTAGGTATGTCAAACTAAAATTATTAGAAATAATAAAAATTCAAAATAATAATAGACAATTTAATATATAATAAAATTGAATTAAGTAGCCACAAATTAAAGGTAGTTAAGAAGTTGTCAATGCGTAAAAAGAGAAATTGAAACATTTTGTTTTAAAAGAAGATGAAAATTTGAGAAAGGAATCGGAAAAGATGGTAAAATAAAAAGGTATTAAAATTACAGGATAAAATTGAATTAAAGAAAAAATAAATTTATTGCTTAATTAAAAATAAATAAATTTATTTTGCTTGAAAAATGCAAATGGTAGGAGGAAACCCAAATTTGAGCTTTCCCAAAAAGCTTTTATTTGAGCTTTTTTTTTTTTTTTTTTTAAATATATAAATTGTCTCAATTACCCTTTATAAATTTTAGATATTCCATCAGACAACTCTTTCATTAATGGTATATTTTATATGACTTTTCAAGTAAATCTTCTAGATTATATCTTTTTATAATAGAGTTTCTAATACATTGTCAACACCTTTTTTTGTAATTTATATAACCAAGTTTTTTTTTTTTTTTGTTAAAAGCTCTACTAAATAAAATCTCTATTGTAAAAGATCTACTCTCGAAGCTCTACTTGAAAAACCATATCAAACACACACTTATTTACAGGTAGATGTTATTGTAAGAGGTCATTAAGAGAGTATGTGTTTCAAAAATAATCTATTAAATGACTATTTTATAATTTATTATTATTATTTTATATTGAGCCCACTTATTTTTTATTATTAGTTTATATACTCGTTAACTGTATTTCTTCTCTATATGTGGTGCCCATTTAATTAAGGGAGGCTGAAACCACCCTTTAACTAAGAGAGTTATGAAAGGATCACTTGAAGTAGTAAAAATTGCATCTCCTCCTTTAATTAAGCTAAGGGGCTTGATTAAGAGATCTGTTGGAGATACTCTTACTATCGAATCATATTGGCACACAACTATATATATTTTTTTTCTTTCTAGTTTCTTCATAATTGATTTATAAAACAAAGTAAAACCCCTATAAAATAATATCGTTGGGACTGGGAAAATTTATTATTTTAGAGGGGTTATTATGAGAATTAAGAAGCATCGCCAAATGATCAATTGTGTATTCCAGTTGGGCCAATTACAAGGGCCAAGAGGATGAAATAAACACTTAATAGGTTGATTCAAGAGATATGAGATGATTATACAATGACACATTTCAAGATGGGCCCACGTGAAGACCAATGCTTAGTTAACATCATCGAGGCAACATTATGGGCGGCGTATGGTTGGGGGAGAATTTAATTTCAGCATATTTCCTATTTCAACATATTTCCTATTTTATTTATTTCCCAAATAAATAGTTGATTTGTTTCCCAAATAAAGGGCTGGTATGTTTCCCAAATTCAAGTTTCCAAATAAGGAGCAAGTCAATAAGCTACTAGTTTTAGTCTTTATTTATTTCATAAATTTGTTTGTCATTTTCTTTCATGATTGTAAGGCATTAACGCTGAATATTTGTTTCCCTTTTAGTGCTAGGCGTTTAGCCTATTCCCTTTTTAGGTCTTAGATATTTTTAGTATAAAAGGGACGCATATAGGTCTTATGTAATCAGTTTTTGAATTGAAATTATATTGATAGAGAATCTTCAGAGAACTTGTAAACTTATGAAAGGATCTATCTTGTGGCGTTCAAACCTTGACTTATCACTCACAATCCTTCCTATTTATTGAGTGTGGAGTCTACAATATTTCTTATACCTTTGGTTCTTATCTCTTTATAGATAACATGTCAACGTCCTTTTATTTTCTTTGTTATGAATTTGAATTGAACACGATCCTTGGTTATATTACCATCTTATTGGTTCTGGTGAGATTCATATCATTGTCCTTTTATTTTCTTTGTTATAGATCTAAATAGAACACGATCCTTGGTTATATTACCATCTAATTGGTTCTGGGTCTCGCTACTCTTGGTGGGGTTCATATCATTACAAATGATATGAACCTCACCAAGAGTAGCGAGACCCAGAACCAATAAGATGGTAATATAACCAAGGATCGTGTTCTATTTAGATCTATAACAAAGAAAATAAAAGGATCTTGACCCGTTATCTATAAAGAGATAAGAACCAAAGGTATAAGAAATATTGTAGATGCCACACTCAGGAAATATGAAGGATTGTGAGCGATAAGTCATGGTTTGAATGCCACAAGGTAGATCTTTTGATAAGTTCACAAGTTCTCTGAAGAACCAAAGAGAAAATTCTCTATCAATATTATTTCAATTCAAAATCTGATTACATAAAACCTACATGCGTCCTTTTTATACTAAAAATATTTAAGACCTAAAAAGGAAATAGGCTAAACACCTAGCACTAAAAGGGAAACAAATATTCGGCATTAATGCCTTACAATCAGAAAAGAAAATGACAAACAAATTTAGGAAATAAATAAAGATTAAAATTAGCAGCTAGTTGACTTGCTCTTTATTTGGAAAGTTGAATTTGGGAAACAAATCAACCATTTATTTTAGAAACAAATCAACTTTTTATTTGGAAAATAAATAAAATAGGAAATATGTTGAAATAGAAAATATGCTAAAATTGGATTCTCCTATAACCATACGCCACCCATAATGTTGCATTGATGATGTTAACTAAGCCTTGGTCTTTACGTGGGCCCATCTTGAAATGTGTCATTTTAGAATCAGCTCATATCTTTTGAATCAACCCATTAAGTGTTTCTTTGATCATCTTGACCATTGTAATTAGTCCAACTGGAACATGCAATGGATCATTTGGTAATACTGTTTGATTCTCATCAGGTTATTTATTTATTGATAAATGAATAATTAATTAATTTATCGATAAATGAATATTTATTAATTTAAAAAGAGTTTTATGTTTATACTACCTTTTTTTTTTTTTTTTAAGTTTTATGTTTTTACTTGTACATGTATTATACATATTTTCGACCAAGATACATATGTACATAAAAGTTAATCAGTATTTAAATATGTATATACATTAACATTAATAAGTGATGGATGTTGATCACCTTTTGAATTATTCCAGTGAAAATGATATAGTTTTGAAATCGTCTACTAATAAAGAAATTATTCAATAGGTAATGAATACGCCTACCGATAATCATGATTCAGATGACAACAACGTTTTACAAAGTGTTTCTTTAAAAGAGGTCTTTCAAACAGTGGTAACATTAAATAACTTCTTGCTACAAAATGAAAAAATATATATATACCAAATATGGTGTATGATTGGCAAAAAATTAAGGATTAGATTGAGTTCGGTTTCAGTACAAAGAAAAGACAAACGACTTTAGATGCATATTTTAAGAAAGATTTGAATTGAGAAAATAGAAGTTGTTAAGTTTTTTTTTTTAATTTTTTTATTTTTGTTTGAAAGGAAGTTGTTAAGTTAAAAGTTTAATGATATGTATTATGAATTTTTATGTGTTATATATATTTTTATATATTTAATCAATTATTAATTTATATATTCGTTGGACCTAAAGGAATTCAAAAAAAAAAAAATCTTATATATTTAGTGAGGTTATTAATTTAGTATATAGACCCGAGTTGGGACCGAAAGATTTTATTATTTAAACGCGGTTATTAATTTATCGAATATTCATTTATCGAGGTAATTGAAGCAACAATAGTAAACCAACATATAAACTAGTGATTTTAGTTTAACACACCATGTCAACCAGACAAAAGGACAGGCGCCAGGCAAGGGCCATTCCTGGCCGTCCCAACAAATTTTATATAATCTATATATTTATATATTTAAAGGTTTTATTTATTTTTTATTTTTTATTTTTATTTTATTTTAAGTATTACAAGAAAGGTATGTCCGGATCTACCGATATCAAATAGAAAATATGTAACATCACCGTTTATTAATATAAAATACATATTGTGAGACTTAACCCTGTGATGTGCAATTTATTCTGAGAGTTGATTTGGATCTTTTGCATTTAAAAAAAAAAACTCTTATATATATATATATATTGTTTTTATTTATTATTTCCTTAACTATTACACATATTTTTATTTTAAAATCACGAATTAATGCCCGGGAATATTGATGTTGACTGGGAAATCAAAAGAATTCAAAGAAGAGCCAAACAAATGCCTGACCGATTCGTTTGAAAACTTACAAAATAAAAACCATCTCGTATAGTCGCGTGTATATAATCGAAATTATATTTCTTTCATGAGAAGTATTAGATTCGATGCATGGTTTATAAGTTCGGAAGGACTTGACATATATACTATTATTCGCAAATAGCGATCATAAATTACTAAGTTTATGTTACTTACGATCATAAAAGTAGAGGTAATTCGATGGTAAATTTATTACATCTACACATTTGATGCAGCAGATATTATTGAAGATTTTAGATTTCAAAAATATTTTTATAGTTAATATATATTATTTTATTTCCATTTATTATGTATCTAATTAAGGAAATATGAGGTTTTGTCACTTTTTTGAGTTGGTGTTTCAAGATTATCACCACTTTAATAACTTATGTTTAAAAGACGTCAAAGTAAGTGATTTTAAAAAATGCTCTTACTTTATACATTTTTTTATTATCTTTTTTATTTTAACTTTTCTCTTTGTCTGAGATCTATTTATCTCTTTAACATGGAAGTTAAAGCTCTGTATAGTTATTCTCAACCCAAACTAAAAAACAAAACCAACTTCATAACATTATCAATGCATCTTTATTGGATAAGTTTAGTGGCGCTATGCTGACGCACTCGTGGGTCTTCGAGTGGGGAAGACGATGAACAGTAACTTAGTTTTCGAGACTTAGGTTAGTTTCCAAGACTTTTCATAAACCTTCCGAGACTTCTACCCGAGATTTTTATCCGAGACTTTTGAATACTTTTTGAGACTATTGTAACACTGTTCGAGATTTTTGTATAAGCATTCTGAGACTTTTACTAACCTATTTACTATTCATTGTCTTACTCAATCTAACTTTAGAAACCAGGTCTAAAACTAAAAACCCTAGAAACAAGATCTAACAATTCAAAAATACAAAACTAATGTATAACCCAATGAAACACAATCAAATTGGTATTCAAAATCAAATTGTTGAAGTTGAATATCTTGTTTTTTGACAGAAATCGAAATCGAAATGCAACTCAAACAAACATCGTCGTCGTCTACTGTCGAAATCCGGTTGCTTGGATGCTCTGAACCGTCACATAACTTCTCTCTTTACTCTTTTTGTGAAATGAAAAGTAAAAAACTAAAAATGAAACATAAGTTTTCAAAATAGCTGACGTGGAAGTACTTTTGGGGGCATTTTTATCCGTTCACCATAATAGGTGTCGTTTAAACATAAGTTACTAAAGTGGTGATAGTCTTGAAAATCCAACTCCAAAGAGTGTCATTTAATTTTTGAGCCCTATCTAATTAGGTAATTAATTATTTTATGATTTGATTTTATTAAATCAAATCTTATTTCCTTAATAGATAGTATTTAATGTTTTAGGATTCTAGTATTTTTAATTTCCATTACTATCTCAATTTTCTTTTTAATAGTTAGGTAGTTAATTATTTTATTACTTGATTTTATTAAATCAAATGTTATTTCCTTATTAGATAGGTTTTAATGTTTTAGGATTTTAGTATTTTTAATTTCCATTGTTATCTCAATTATCTTTTTTATAGGGAAATTGATAATTTTATTGTTTTATTAGTTATTTTAGGTTTCTTTTAAGTTTTTATTTTCCTACTTAACGACAATGTACCTAACAAGGATTTTAGTTTTTGATGATTAATTTTTTTTTGAGAGAGAGTATCTCTTTAATTCATTTTCAGTACCTTTGCGAAGGTCAATGAATTTGATCAAGCCTATTATTCTGGTATTTGTAGTTGGATCAACAGATTCAAAATCAGGTTCGATTCCGATATCCGTGCGCGAATCAACGGATCTGGATCGGTTATCTTGTCTTTTATCGATTGTTGTTTGCGTTGAATTTTCACACTGCATCCCCCTCGCCTAATCTCAGATCGGTACTTCAATTAAAAAAAAAAAAAAAATATATATATATATATATATATATAGTATAAGTAGTGAAAAATACACAACTCTATTTGTATGCAATTTATATATTGAACTAAAAATAGTGGGAGACGACTTGATTCTACACGAGTTTTTTAATCTCGATGTCAAAAGAATTAAAAGAAGAACCAAACAAATGCTGAAATGCACCTACTGGTTTGAAAACTTAAAATCATCAAATCAAAATGATTGATAAAGTTGGAATGGCTAGAGATATATACCATTATATGGCAAGCATATTTTATAAATGTCTAGATACAGTATAAGATTATATATATCCTGCCTTTGGGTTGTCGACACAGTACTTAACTAAAAGACAAATTATATATTGTGCCTAAACTGAACTAAAGTACTTGGAAATCATGACTTGCTCTTCAATAATCGTGTGTGTATGAATTGATTAAAACTTAATTAATTAATTAATAAACATGTTTTCCTTTAAAGAAAACAAGTTATACCATTTTTCAAGTGTTCGAGAGTAGGTTAAAATCTAGTGTACAGACAGTCAGCTTAATCCGTATCATTTTCACAATCCTTCTTTACAAGTAATACGCCGAAAGTATTTTAAATAATAATAATAATAATATGTAGAAAGAGTTATGAAAGAGTATTTTAAATAATAATAATAATAATATGTAGATAGAGTTATGAAAGAGAGAATGGTATCAATTATAATTTACAATCTATGCATATGCTTCCACTTGAAGTTATAAAACCACATATTTTTACAAATCTAATTGTTTGTAAGATATTTGTTACATCCAATGTCTTGAAATAATAAAGCTTTTTTATATATAATTTAATTATTACAATCTCTTGAATATAGGTGTGAGGTTTATTATTAACCCAACTTCATCTTGTGATCTAATAAAGCTTTTGTTTTACCTCAAATTCATGGAGTAAAACGTTGCATGCAAACTTATTTTAATTATGAGAAAGAAAAATATGAAACTCAAATCAAAATTAAAAATTATTAGCCAATAAACTCAAAATATATATGGGTTGGGCTAAATGGCCTTTAACATGGGTCACTTTCTAGTCAATCCAATGGTGGGCCAGCAGAAAGAACACATAACATCTTTTAGATTTTGATCAAAATGCTGACAAATATGTCAAGGGGTTAATAGCTGATAAGCTATATATATATATATATATATTAGTTATCAAGTAAGGTATACCTTATTTTAATTTTTGTAAGGACTTTGATGAAATCAAATATATTTTTTTGAATTTGATTTTTTTTTTTTTTGTTTTTTGTTTTTGTTTTGTTTTGTTTTTTTTTTGTTTTTTTTGTTTTTTTTTTTTTGTAAATAATAAGTTTAATAAAATTTATCTATGAACAAAAATTGAGATTTTTTCAAACACCGAAACTATTTATCCTGATTTTTTTAAACATAAAGGCATCGGAAAAATGAGATAAGTATATGAAAATTCAAAAAAATAGTTCTAGAGCTTGAAAAATTCTCAAATTTTATTCATAAGTAGATTTTAATAAACTTATACTCTCTCTCTCTCTCTATATATATATATATATTATAGATGAATTATCAAATGAGGTATCCCTAACTTTAATTTTGGTAAGAACTTTGATGAAATTACATCGATTTTTATGATTTTTGATCTGAATTTTTTTTGTAGATGATAAGTTTAATGAAATCTACCTATAAATTAAATTTGAGAAATTTTCAATTACTAGAACTATTTTTAAAAAAAATTTTAATTCTTAAATTTAATTTATAGGTAGATTTCATTAAACTTATCATCCACAAAGCAATTCATAAAAATCGATGTGATTTCATCAAGATCCTTACCGAAATTAAAGTTAAGGATACCTCATTTGATAATTCATATATATATATAGAGTTATCTAGTAAGGTATACATTATTTTAATTTCAGTAAGGACTTTGATAAAATAATATCGATTTTTATGAATTTTTATCTGAATTTTTGTGTGGATGAAAAGTTCATTGAAATCTACCTATGAATAAAATTTGATAAATTTTCAAGTACTAAAACTATTTTTTTTGAATTTTCCTATATTTATCTCATTTTTTTGATGCATTTATATTTAACAAAATCGAGATAGTAGTTCCGGTGCTTGAAAAATTCTAAAATTTTTTGTATAGGTAGATTTCATTAAACCTATTCATCCAAAAAAAATATTCATATCAAAATTCATAAAAATAGATGTGATTTTATCAAGGTTCTTACCGAAATTAAAATAAGGTATACCTCACTTGATAACTACTATATATATTTATATTTATTTATGAATTTTAATCTGAATTTTATTTATAAGTTCATTAAAATCTATCTATGAAATTTTTTTGAGAATTTTTCAAGAAATACAACTATTTGTTTGAATTTTTCTATATTTCTCCTATTTTTCCAATGCCTTCTCATTTTACAAAATCAGAATAAATAGTTCTAGTGCTTAAAAAATTCTCAAATTATATTCATAGTATATTCCATTAAACTTACCATTTACAAAAATAAAAAAATAAAAAAATTCAGATCAAAATTCATAAAAATCGATGTGATTTTATCAACGTCCTTACTGAAATTAAAGTAAGAGATTTCATTCTTGAAAGTTTATATATATATATATATATATATATATATATGTATGTATATATATATATATGGAAATTTTCCTATGAGGATCCCCTGATAGAATTATATAAGGACATTGAATGTAAGCCACTTGTTTTACATACTTTGACTTAGTATGTATGCACTTGTCAAATCACTTTTATAAATGAGTGGCTCAAATTCAATATCCTGATAAAGTTATATAAAGATGCCCTGATAGGAACGGGACCGTATATATATATACAGGGGCGAAGCCAGGATTTCGGCTTTGGGGGGGCCAAGATAATTTTTTTTTCTTTAAATTAACACTAGACAAATATGTTAATATTTAAAAATAAATTTATTAAAAGAAAAAAAAAACAAATATAATAGCGTCTAGTCTCATATGTAATGCTAAAATAAATAAATTAATAAACAAAATAGACACCGTCTTTATAAATTAAAATGGAACCCGCCACTTTTTTAAATCTCTAAAATCACCTATAATTGAATCTATACTAAGTTTCTCTGCGATTTCCCTTTCAATATACATGATCAAAGAGTTTGTAAGAAAGTCATCTTCCATCTTGTTATGAAGCCTAGTCTTGACAATACGCATAACTGAAAACAATCTCTTAGTAGTTGTAGTTAACACCGGAAAAGTAAGCACAAGCACAATTATTATGTGAACAAGTGGATATATTGTTGATCTTCTAGTCATTACCAACCATTGACACAAGAAAGAAAGAGTTAACAAATTTCTGAATTCTGAATGTTGAACTACATTATATTCATAATGTTGAAGTTGCATTTTCAATTGCAACTTCTCATGATCAGCGAAGTCATGTGGATAAAACGTGTTTATCAATTTGCAAATATCATCAATTCTAAAAGACTCATATCCTTCTCGAGGTTCCAAAGCTGTACTAAGAATTACCAACTCAATTGCCTGCTCACTGAATCGATTATTTAATTCAAGTAATTGAGAATCAATTGCAGCATAAAATATATCTACTTGGTAATATTGCTCAATTGTATAATTTGCTTGTTGTTGGCGAGCTCGACCTCGTCTTGCAACATAACGAACATTCATATCTGAAACATCTATGTTGCGTGCCTCACAAAATGAACATACCTTAGCAAATAATGTATCCCATCCAGTATCCCTCAATTATTGTATAAGTCTTTTAGTGGATGAAACAAGATGCATAGCATTTATAATGTCTTGAGATTTTTGTTGTAAAGCTTGACATAGTAGATTAGTGATTTCCATGATATCATTCACCAGATGCAAGATGAAGATAAATTCAAATGAAGTTATTGCCTCATAAGATGCATCGGCTTCTCCTCTATGAAAAAAAGTAGTTCTTCATCAACTATTTTAATTAAAGTAGCACATGTTGCACCAAACATTTTTATCAAGCTAGAAATTGACCTACAGTGAGAACTCCAACGTGTATCCCCTGGTCTCTACAAAGTGTTAATTTGGTTAAGTCCGGCCCTGCTCTTTAGTTCATCAATGTCAATTAAATGTGCAATTTTAGCAGCATGAGCATGTTTAAATTCATCATTACGCTTGCATAAAGCACCGATAATATTGACAATAGAAGGTAACTTGGTAAAAAAATGATGAATATGAATAACTTCTTTTGATGCTGCAACTAGTGCCAATTGCAACTGGTGTTCCAAACAATGAATATAATAAGCATACGGACAATCCTTTAAAATCAAAGCTTGTAGCCCATTCCACTCATTTCGCATATTACTTGCACCATCATAGCCATGCCTTCGAATATTTTGAATATCTAAATTGTGATTAGATAATACAAAATATATTGATTTTTTTAAAGTCAATGCTGCAGTGTCCGAGACATGAACAAGTCCAAAAAACCGTTCTCATAGAATACCATCTTGGTCAACAAATCTCAAAACTATAGACATTTGTTCCTTCTTTGACTCATCAAAAGCTTCATCAACAATTATACAGAACTTTGCATCTCCAATTTCCTAACGAATTTCATTTTTTACTCTAGTTGCAAAAACTTGTAGAATCTCTTTTTGGATATCCAGTGATGTGTAACATGCATTTTTCAGTGCCTTATCTAATGTAAGTTCTCCAACCTTCTCATTGTTAGAAGCCAATAATTCTAATAGTTCAAGAAAATTTTCACGATTGATTGAAGATGAGCTCTCATCATGACCTCTAAAAGCACAACCTTGAAATGTAAGCCATCGAACAACTTCAATTGTGGCTTTGACTCTAAGTCTATGGTTTACAATTTCTTAAGAATTATACTTTTCGACCACTCTTTCTATATGTTGAGACTGGTTCATTAAGTCTGTAGATGCTCTCTCAGCAATCTTGTGAGGGGTCATATGATTATCTTTTGGTCATACATGAGTTAAAAACGCACACTTGTTGCCATCCCTAACTTTTCTCCAACTTTTAAATCCATTAACAGTGAAAGTGGTTACTACAAGGTATTTAGTTGGCTTACTAAAGAGAAAGCAGTGTAAACAATAAACTGCATCTATTGTAGGAGAATATTCCAACCATGTAGAAAATAATGTAAACCAAGAACTCTGGAAGCCGTGTTTATGAGAATCTCGTCCCGATTTGTTATAATGGTCAAAAATGGGTTGAATGGACCGGCTTTAATATAAGCTCGACGAATTTTATCACGTTCATTGATTGGATAATCTCATATTTGTCGACGTAATCCTGGGTCACGCACCAAAGATTTATTATCTTGGTTAATATTATTTGTTGGAGATTCTGTGGATTGATTTTCAGAAGTTGGAATATTGATATTAGATGTTGACGAAGATGAACCGGCTTCTGAGGTTTTAATTCTTTTGAAAAATCTATCAATTGTTGATGGCTTACTCATCTGAAGATCAAATAAAATTTTTTTGAATCAATTTAAATAAATAATGTTTAAATAAAAAATTAGTATAATAAATGTAGCAAAATCATATATATATATATATATATATATATAACAGCCAAAGGCAAGGTAAAGGAAGCAAGAAAAGAACAAAATCAACAACCACAAGAAAGCAAACAAGCTCAAAATTACAACGCAACATAGAGAAACCAAAAACAAAAGAAAACTAACAAAGAATATATATATATATATATATACACACATATATATATATATATACATATATATATATATAAGAAGAATTCATTAAAGAAATCATGTTAATAAACTAAGAAAGTTACAAATATAAAAAATTTGAAAAAATTTAAAAATTTTATTGATTTGTAATCTCGTATCTGAAATTATTCTGATCGATGAACCGAAGAATACGAAGAATTTAATTGTAGTAATAAGAATGAAATTTCTTAAGTGAAAAACTAGAAAGAAAATAATAATAATCAAGAATATATAGGTTAGACAAGTTTAATAAACCAAGCAATCATTGTTTTTCAAAATAAAATTAATAATTTTTTCTCCAAAAAGTTACAGCCCATATATGACACGGGGGCGTTGCCTTTTAAAAATATAATACACACACTCTCACACAATTCACCCCTGTATATATATGAGGCAGGATCCATGACCCTATTTTTTTTACAACACTCACAATTTCACCCCTTGTATATATATGGGGCAGGATCCATGACTCTATTTTTTTTTACACAGGATTTGACACAATTTTATGTCCATTAGATCTTAGATGTTTGGATGGTCCATATTTAATACTCTCTAATCTTCTTTCTCTTTCTTCCATTAATGTTTTTATTTATTTCCTATTTTCTCCATCCTTTCTCCTAAATTTTAATGTTATCTTTCCTCATTTATTTTTGAGTGGTGCTATTGGCACATCCCCTACTAATCTATTTATGCCCCACTTGTTTAAATTTTGATTTAATTAAATAAAGTTAAGAGAGCTTCTCATTACACAAATTATCTATTCATACTCCAATTTAAATTTTTTTATTAATGACAATTTTAACCTAAACTGAAATTACTAAACAAGACAAAAAAAATTTAAAGACACTCAAATCAAATTAAATTATTTATATAAAAAAATTCTCTCTCCTAAATCATTAGATTAAATATTACGTATTAAACCTATTTCCTAAATCTGTTATTACCATATTAAACACTCTTTTCTAAATAATCTCTCCATTTTTCAAAAAAAAAAAAAAAAAAAAAAATCATATTTTCATACTTTCTCTATCAATCTTTGATTAATAGTTAAAGAAAAAAAATTTATGAATATTTTAGTTTTTTACTAACAGTAATATATATATGTATATATATATATATATATATATATATTAAAATGTCAATTTTCAAAACAAAACAAAAAAGATATATGAAAGCTTGAATTGTTTCAACTAGATTCGATTAAACTTAGAATTTATAAGACTAATGAAAGAATTAAAGTTGTATAGGGAATCACATACCTATATAAGAAACAAAAAACATTTTCATATTTCAATATAAAAAAATAAAAAAACAAGGTACTTGTTTTTTGAGTTTTTTTTTAGTATATATATACATATGGTTTCTAAAAATCAAATTTATTAGTAAGTTTTTTTTTTTTTTCTTAACTGTTAATCTTGTTTGAGAAAGAATGGAGATAGAAAATTAGAAATATATATTGGAGGAGAGAGAGTTTAATATTGTAATTAAAAATTTATGAGAGAGTATTTAATATGTAATAATTAATCTAATGATTTAGGATAGATATTTTCTTTTTTTAATAATTTAATTCAAAAAAGATAAAAAAGATAATATTGTAACAAAATGAAGTGTTTTTAGAAATTTTTAAAATTTAAATTTTGAAAATGAAGTGTTTTAAGAAAAAAAATGTAAAAAGAAAGAATTGGATTGTCAAAAGAAGCTCTCTAAAGTTAAATGTTTTTATTAATTTATTTTATTTATTTCCAAAACTACCATTTTACTAATTTTTCAAACTTGATAAACCTATCTCGGGATGAGAATGGGGGGCCCAATGGGGCGGGGGAGGGTCCCCCCACCCCTGCCCTCGCCCCCAAACCCCATTTGGGGGAACTGGGGATGGGGGTGTTTGGGGGGAGGTTCCCGTGTCCCAATTTCCCCCGTTTTTAATCCTAAATTTTTTCAATTTGA
The DNA here is from genome assembly GCA_035582765.1 of Acer negundo. Classification (NCBI taxonomy): domain Eukaryota; kingdom Viridiplantae; phylum Streptophyta; class Magnoliopsida; order Sapindales; family Sapindaceae; genus Acer; species Acer negundo. The sequence goes on along the minus strand of CM069236.1, from coordinate 18,326,580 downwards.
AATCCGAAATTTAGAATTCAAAATTCAATCAGACCAAATTTTTGTTTCACCATGTTTCAATATCCAATCCAATAATTAACAAAATATACGATCGAAAATATATAATTGATTTAATTTAATCATAAATTAATATAAATAACTATAATAATATAATGTTAGTGTATTACGCATAAAAGTCTAAACAAATTTAAAGTCTTCGATCAATCCAAAATATGAGTGATAGACTAATAGAGTTAGATTTTTTTTTAAGAAAATAAAATAAAATAAATATAAATAAATAAATAAAAATATGTGGGGAAAATGGGGGATTTGGGGCCCCACCACCACCCCGATTTAGAAAATTGGTAAATGGGGAAATTGGGGTCCCACCCCCACCTCAAAACCCCATTTGGGGGCGGGACCTCGTGGGGGTTAGGCCTCATGGGGGAAATTCTCATCCCTAAACTTATCTCTAATATCTCTATTTATTTCAAATCTCTTTATCTCTGGTCTCGTCTTTCTCTCACCTCCCATTAACGATTTTTTTTTCTTCTTATTTCGTTTTTAGTGTTTTTTTTTTTACATCAAACTTTATAGAAAATACCAAGAAGTCACAAGATAAAGAACAAGCAAACAACCCTAAGAAAAAAGCAAAGAACAGAGCAACCCAAGACAAAACACATAGAGAGAAAAAAAAATGCCCAAAAATAAAACAAAACAAGAAGCAAAGAGCGAGTATTTGTTTTGGTTATCATCATTTCACTTTCAGATTCTAAAAGAGCAATGAGATTAAATAATAATCAATATCTCATCTGTCTAATGCACCTAAAGTGTTGATTTATTGTTTAAATAAGATTCAGTACAAGTATTTTTAGGGTTTAAGAATTATGAAAAATAAAAAATATTTCAAGAAAAGAATTAAAAGAAAGTTGTTGTTTTTTTTTTTTTGAAAAAGGAATGTGGGGTTTTATTGATTTAATTTATAGAATATTTTTTTTCTTAAATAATATGTCTCTTTTAGTAATTTTGATAAAGGAAAAAATAATAATAATAAATAATTAAAAAGTGGGGCATAAATAGATTAATAGGGGTGTGTCAATATCACCAATATTTATTTTTTATCTTTCCTTTTTTTTTCCTCCCTCATTTCACTCTACGTGACTTCTTTCCTCACTATCTTAAATCTTTTTTTGTTTCCCTTTCTTCTTTCTTTATATTTCTTTAATATTTCACCCTTATCAAAATGTCAAAAAATAAAAAATAAAAAGAAGAAGGAATTGAAAGTGCTATATGCTATGATTTTGTTAACTAGATTTTTTCATGGATTTTTTGAATACCGAACAAGTTTAAATTTCTATTATAAAAGAAATTTAATTGGAATATTGATTTTAGTTTATGTAAGCTTTTATATCAATTAAATTTATCATTTAAAAATCTGGATTTATTTTCGTTATAATTAAATTTTAATATAATATTACATAATATTTTTATTAGAAATTTACATAACATTATCAATTGATAAACAGATAAAGTGAGAAATGGAAATACTTGAACATTTAAAAAAAAAAAAAAATCAAAGTGAAAAGAGAAAAAAAAAACTTGAAATAATAAACATGTATTGTCTGTTGTTTGCTAAATAAAAACTGTTGTCCGTTGAGATTTGAGATGTTAAAGAAAAAAAAAAGATAAGAGAGGATAAATGAAATTTAAATGAAGAGAGAGAATGAAATGAAATATTAAAATTTAGGTGAGAAAAAAACAAATATTAATAAAAAATATGAAAGTGAATTAATGACAATTAAATTTGGACCATTCAAACACCTAGGATTTAATGGACACAAAAGTGTGTCAAATCCTATGTAAAAAAAATAGGGTCATGGCTCCTGCCCCTATATATATAGTCGGGTGGTGCCTCAGCTTTGTTTGAGCCAGTGTTTTTCTTTTGTCTTTGCTGACCTGGGCCGATTCCTCAGATTCTTATGTTATCGACCGGTTTATGCGTATATGTAGAAATCTTTCTCATTATCACAGTAGATCTTAAAAAAAAAAAAAAAAAGTTCACATAGAATAAAATATATACTCCGGGTTTCTTGTGTTAAAAGCTTGGTAAACACAAAAGTACTTCTCTGCTCTGGTTGCTGTCTGTTGGTTTTGTTTTGTTCGTTGCATGTTGGCTTCCTTTGCCTCTTTGAATATATTTTAAACGTTCAAATATATATATATATATATATATATAGTGAGTATCTCTTATTTTGATTTTGGTAAGTATCTCAATGAAATTATATCGATTTTTATGAATTTTGATCTGAATTTTATTTACAATAAAATTCGAAAATATTTTAAGTATTATAACTATTTATCCCGATTTTGTTAAATATGAAGACATTGAAAAAATGGGCAAAATATAGGAAAATTCAAGAAAAATGGTTCTATTGTTTGAAAATTTCTAAAATATTATTCACAGGTAGATTTCATTGAACTTATCATTCACAAAAAAAAAAAAAAAAAAAAAAAAATTGAGATCAAAATTCATAAAAATCGATGCAATTTCATCAAGATCTTTATCGAAATTAAAATAAATGATCCTTTATATATATATATATACACATATGTCATGTAATATTATTATTAGCACTTTAGCAAGCTGCGATAATAGTAATAGTGTATTGCTAGGAGCGCGTCCTGTAAGCGTTTTTTATTTGCTATTTTTTTGAAAATAAAAATAAAAATGAAAATGGTGTTTTTGATTTATATTTTAAAATCTAAACACGTGTTTGGTAGGATATGCTGAAAGCTGCATTCTGAAAATAAAAACGGTAAAAACAGGTTCGGTAGATTAATTAAAAATGTTAAAAAAATATTGTAATATCAAATTTGCATTTTTTTATTTTATTTTGTACATTATAACTTAAAATTATAGAATAATTCGGCCAAATAATAGGTCAATAATTTATCATAAATAAGTATTAAGTAATAGATTCAACATTAATCTTATAATTAACAAATATGAATTGTTATTAAATAAATATTAGTTTTTTATTACATATAAATTACATAGAATAAAATTAAAAAATATATTAAAAAAAAAACTAAAAACAATTTTTCAAAAAAATCCAAAGGAGCCCCAGATATTGACGCTAGAAAAGCAAAGCAAATCTGTGGCATCAATCTACTCCTCCAAATCTGATTCTTGGAAAAGCTAGGAAGAAGAAGAAAAAAACGAGAGAAGAAGAATAAAGAAGAGGAGGAGAAGAAGAAGAAGAAGAAGAAGAAGAAGAAGATTTGTTTGTGACGAGAAGAAGAAGACGAAGAAAAAAAAATGATCAATAAAACAAAATGAAAAACATGGCATAACATGTTTTCCATGTTTTTAATTTTAACACTACTTTTGTTTTTCGTTTTTTGTTTTTTGAAAAAAAAAAAAAACAAAAACAAAAAAAAAAAATGAAAAACGAGCTACTGAATACGTTTTCAAAACCCTCTACCGGACTGCCCCGAGGCTTTCCAAAAATCTTTTCAAATGATGTGGCTTGTATTGAAACAAATAGTGACATGTCATTACAGGTGTTCAAAAAATCGACAAACCGAACCAAACCGACCAACCCAAACCCATAAAGTTTGGGTTGGTTAGATTACAAATATAAAGAATGAGAGGTTTGGTTTGGGGTTGAGTGAAATAATTCACCAACCCAAACCAAACTACATATTTTAGAAAGTAAAACTAAAATATAAAATTCACCTACGTTTTCAATTCAATCAATGTTTTATAACTTTTACCAATTACTTTAAGCTTTATAGTTTATTTATTTATTTGATATAATTTTTCTGATTGATTGATGTATTAGGATTTTAAAAGCATAGATGCTGTCAAACATGTCTTTAATCAGGTTATATATACATGTGTATGTATATATTTACATAATTACTGGTTTGACTTTTCTGTACTTCCTTTATATATATAATTAATATTTTATGTAATGATTTTTTTTATTTAAATATTTTTTATAATATAATATTCATTTTTTTATAGTTGAAATCTAAACCGATAAACCGATAAACCTATCCAAACGAACCCGAAACTTTTTGGTTTGGTTTGAATCGGTTTGAAAAATCGAATTGGTTTGGTTTGGTTTGGTTTGGGTTGAAATATAACCAAACCGATCCATATTGGTTTGATTTGACATTGAGCTTTAGCCCAAACCAAACCGAAAACGCACATCCCTACATGTCATCATTGTCAAAACATTTGATTTCTATGTGTCATGAAAATAATGACCTGATAAAATTTGCATACGATTGTTTTTTAGATTTTAAATATATGATGAGGTGGCTACAAAATGGTTGTCCAACAAAAGATTGTCTAAGAACATCTTTTATAATAACATGGGTTGTGAAAAATTAGATGTCACGTAGGATGAACAACCATTTATTAAAAAAATTCATCTCCAATGCGACCTTTCTAGTACACCTTAAAGCTGAGGTGACAAATTTTTTTTTAGAGGCTGTCAACATGACTTTTTGATTTTAGACAGTCTATTGGACAACCATCTTGTTGGCTTAGTCAGCAACCACTCTTGTCTTCTACTTTATTTTATTCAACAATTCTAAAGTATATTTAAAAAAACCAATAATAAAATGTTATGTCATTAAAAACATGTATTTTACAAGTGAAACATTAGAGACCAATTTCTCGTTTGGTTGTCTATCAAGTTTAGTTATATACCACATAGGAAGCAATTGCTTTGACAATGTTAACATATCACCATTTTTTTAAATGCAGGCCACATTACCATTGGAGATGCTCTCAGAGCATCTCCAATGGTAATGTAAGTTATGAAAAAATTAGATACCACGTAGGATGAACAACCACTTTATTAAAAAAATTCATCTCTAATGCAACCTCTTTAGTACAACTTCAAGCTGAGGTGACAACTTTTTTTTAGAGATTGTCAACATTAGAGCATCTCCAATGTAAAACTGGCTTGTATACCAATAATTGTTGACATGACAACAATGTTAAGAGACTTGCTTTCTATGTGGCATAAAAATAAACTTGATAGACAATCAACTCAAAATTTGGTTTCTAATGCTTTCGTCTAAAACACAATTTTTTTAATAACGTATCTATCTTTTTTTCCTATTTTATTTCTTATTTTATTTCCTTACCAAAAATATATGAAAAATCAATGTCAGTTTTAAATGTTTACTGAGTCAACCTAAAAAATAGTTATGCAACATATCTTTTGAAAGTAGAAGGTCATATTGACAATGTCTAATATATATATATATATATATATTTTGCCACGTCAACTTGAGGTTGAATATACACGGTTGCATTAGAGACATGATTATTAACATAACATCTATTTATTCTACATGACATCTTTTTTTTTTCACAAGCCATGCTTGCATTGGAGATGCTCTTACTCTCTGATTTCAGAGGGTCCGTCACTCCGTTGGATAGCCATCTTGTTGACCTAGTCAGCAACCACTTTTGTCTTCTACTTTATTTTATTCAACAATTCTAAAATATATTTAACGAGACGAATAATAAATTGACATTTCATTAAAAACATTGTATTTTATAAGTGAAGCATTGGGGACCACTTTTTTATTTGGATGTCTATCAAGTTTAGTTACATATCACATATGAAGCAATTGGCTTAACAATGTTGACATATTACCATTTTTTCAAATGCAAGCCACATTACCATTGGAGATACTAATGTGGATGATCAGTCACTTTGTTAAAAAATTCATTTCCAATGCAACATCTCTAGTATAGCTTCAAACTGGGGTGACAACTTTTTTTTTAGAAGTTGTCAACATAACTCTCTGATTTTAGAGGGTTTGTTGGACTACCATCTTGTTGGCCTAGTCAGCAACTCTCTTGTCTTCTACTTTATTTTATTCAACAATTCTAAAGTGTATTTAAAGAAACCAATAATAAATTGATATGTCATTAAAAACATGTATTTTATAAGTGAAGCATTGAAGATCATTTTTTTCATTAGGATGTCTATCAAATTTAGTTACATGCCACATATGAAGCAATTGACTTGATAGTGTTGACATATTACAATTTTTTCAAATGTAATTCACTTTTGCTCACCCCCCCTCCCAAAAACATGATATGTGTCCATAGAGGGGCCTTTATCTTTTTAGACAATTTTACACCCCTTCCCCCCTAAGAATTGGTGGAAAATGTCACATTTTAAAACTGATTTGGTGACAAAGTCACCACTTTAATAACTTAAGTTTCAAAAACACTAAAGTAAAAGCAAGTGATTTCCAAAAATGCACTTATTTAACACATTCTCTTTCTTACTTTGAAGTTTTCTGAGATTTTTTCTTTCATCTTCCTATATAACAGACCTCCAATGGAGGTTAAACACCATATCATTATCAATTCATATCCATTGGATAATTAATTTTGTGCCTCTACACAGACGCATTTGGGGGTCGAGCTCCCTGGTGAGCTCACGGTGGTCAAGTTGCAGAGTCAACTCGAGGAGGTGCAGGGAGCAGCGCCCCAATGAAGGTTTTTTTTTTTTCAATTTAAAACCCTTCATTGGGTTCCTTTTTATTCGTTATCCGAGTATTTTGTAAACCTTAAAATGGTTGTGTGAATTTTGAATCTAATTGAAAAAGCTTGAAGACAAAATAAAAAGGTTCGGAGACTATTTACAAAGTCTCGAAAACATTGTTAAAAGTCTCGGAGACTATTTACAAAGTCTCTGAGACTAAATGAAAAGACTTGAACCTTTTAAATTGTTCCTCGAGCCTTTTGAATTAGTCTCCGAGACTTTGTAAATAGCCTCCGAGCCTGTTCATATTAGCTTTGAGACTTTGTAAACAACGTTTCAAAAGGCTCGGAGAGTGTTTCAAAAGGCTCAAACAACGTTTCAAAAGGCTCAAACAACGTTTCAAAAAGCTCTCGAATAACATTTCAAAAGGCTCGGAGAGTGTTTCAAAAGGCTCAAACAATGTTTTAAAAGGCTCGAAAACCTAGATCTTCAAGAACAAAAACGAAATCGAAACATAAACATTGTCAGTTGCTCGTTCTCATCGGCTTCAAGACTGTAGCGCCACTGCTTGTGAGTTTGCCGTGAGATTTACAATCGGATTTCTTGCAACAATGCTTTCTCTCTCCAATGTTCTCTCTCTCAACTTTTTTCTCTCCACGTTTAAAAAGACACAAACAGACAAAATGAGGGTATTTTTGTCTGGTCACCTAAATAGGTGCTTTTAAAACTTAAATTAGTAAACCAGTGATATTCCACCCCCACCCCATAGACACATGTGCAAAAATGGACTCTCTAAAGGTGGTGATTCATGTTGACAGTGTCTACTTTTTTTTTCTACATCAGCTTGATATTGAGTAGTGATGACTGCATTGGAAAAGCATATTTGAAATCAATGTTTATTTATCCTATTTGGCATCCAATTTTTTCACAACCCACAACTGCATTGGAAATACTCTTATGTGGTGAGAGGTGTGATGTTGACAACTCACATGTCAAATTATTTGTAAAGTTCTTTGAGAAAATAGTTTGGGATCGTTGCTCATAGTTTCCAGATTCTGGCTTGCTGATTCGTGGAAATTAGTTGCTGGGAATATCGAGATAATGAGGAAGGTTGACCTGAAATGCAGAGCAGTCCAACACGAAGTATCCGTTTTTGGGTGGGCCTCTAACCTTTATTCCATAAATAAATTGGGCCTATCTATATATATGTATATTATTCTTAAATTATAGTGACAAATTCACTCTCTTTAAAATTTGTATATTCCCCATTTTCGTAAGTACATATCATAATTTAATTTTATCTTTTAAAAAATATTAATTTATAGGTACAACCAACTAATAGTAAAAATACTATTTACTTAATTTTATTGCATTATATTTCTGTTAATGAACTTCATTCATATTTATTTTTACTGTTTTTTTCTTTTTTTAAAATTCAATTTCTTTTTTTTGTTTTATAAAATAAATAATTCATAAAACAAACACATGACACGTCCAAAACTGTTAAAAAAAATAAAATTAAACCTTTAAAAAGCTAAAAAATCAATTGCAAACTTTGAAACAATAATAAGTTTTGAGTGGTTAAAAAAGAAAAACAAAATATTGAGTTCATAGTAAAAATATTTTAAACGAGGCTTATTTATAATATAGCACAACAAAATTACAGAAAATAATTTTCTGGTATCAAGTGGATTGTAATCAACAAAATATTATTTTTTTTTTTTATATAAAAAAACACCTTTAATGGGGTTTACTTATTAAAGAAGTAAAAATTAATACATACAATTTTTTAGGAGTGTAAGATCCAGTTTAGTATTGTTGTGGCTTTTAAAATAAATGCTAACAGTGCTTTTAGACTCAAAAGAAGTATATATGGTTTGGTAAGTTACAATGTTAATTTCTATGAAATTATATAATAACTAAAAAAATATATGATTTTTTTCAAAGAAAATGTAAGGAAATTGAAATGTTATAATGTGTAATTGGTATCAAAGAATTATTTAAATCAAATATCAATATATAAATGTAAAAATATATATGTATATATAAATATATATAAATATAACATTTAATTCAGATGTTAAAAAAATATATAAATTATATATGTATTATAAAAATATCGGTGTCACGACATAATATTTACGGGTTTGTGATATATCTTATTGGGTTCGGGTCACTGATGGATCAACACGTTAAACTCGTTAAGTAAACGGATCGTGTTTGAGTTAAACCTCTCATAACCGGTTAATTCATTTAATACGATTAAATATCTATGATAAATATGTAATTTATAATTATATAAAGATAAATAACTAATTTTACATTTAAATAGCTTATAGAAATTTCATGGCTGCGCTGTTTGCTTTCAGAAGGAAAAAAAAACCCGTAAAATGTGACTTTATATTGAGATCCTCTTGTCGGGGGATGTTTAGTAATTATCTCGTACACAAAAGTTAAAAACAAGGTTTTAGAGAGTTGTTTTGGTACCTCTTTATTTATTTATTTATTTATTTATATAATTATTTTAAAAAGGTTAAGATTTCACGATTTTTATCCAAAATTTCACGTTTCTTACAAAAAAAAAATAAAAATAAATAGTGAAGATGTTGCAGGAGATATTTTCGTCATTTGTGGTTATAGATTTTTATTTATTTTTTTATTTTTTTATTTTCTTACTATGAAGCAATTAAGAGTTAAAACTTTATACAATGTTAAAAACAATTTTTCATATAATAGATGGTTATTTTTAATAATTTTCACATAATTAATATTTATTTACATGCTCATAATCCTAGCGGTATTACAATTTACAACTCACTAAAAACCCTCTTTTGAAATAATAATAATAATAGAAAGAAAAAAAAAAAAACTTCTTTTACCTTAAAAAAAATTAAGGATTCCAAGCTTTTTATAATCCAAAATTAATTTGTTTACAAAATTCAATGAATTGAATTGGTGAAAAAATAAATAAAGTTTTCTCTTACCATTTGCGAGAAAAAAAATCCAATCTTTAATTCTGAGTAATTTGTAATTTATGAAAGAGTAAGTTGCACCAAACTTCTTAGGGTTTGACTTTTTACACTCACTCATAAACAACTTTATTTTCAATTGACACTCATCTCTCGCTGTTAGTAAAAGTTAGACGAATCCTCTTCTTCTGAAACCCGGGGTCTTTTGCCCTCTTATCAATGCACTCCTCGGAAGTGAAGGGTAGACCCTAAAAGAACACAAATCAAAAGAGTGGGTAAGAATTGCTCACTACGCCATGGGGCGTAGGGAAGTGCAAAGCCCAGTCAGATTAGTCAGGTGCTAGGCTTGGAGATAGCAATCCCAACAAGGGACCTTCCCGCCTAGGCGAAAGAACAAACTAACCAAAATGACGAATAAAAGTAGTGAGTAACCACTTCTGGAAAGTGCCTACACCTAATGGCTAAATTGTGTCCTTGAAATGAAGATTGCTGGGCCAAATCCAAGGTCCGCTGGAAGCCTTATGCCGAAGGTAAGCCCCGGGACAAAAAATTATTCATTCACAATCGGCACTAGAAGTTAGATGCCAATAGAGAAAAAGGTTGCTAACGCTACGCAAGGACCTAAATGTGAAATATTCTAATCCTGGCATTCGATTCGGGATCAGACTGGTATTGATTGAGTGATACACCGAATTCAAGCACTAGGGAGCGCTGACCACTATACACTCCTGTAGCTCATATGGTCATGGCCCCAGTTCAAGTCACAACCCATGTACTCAAAACGGGAGTCATGACGCAACAACGTATACCTGGCAGCGGCGGGAAAGAGACATGTCCTCCGTTTTGAGATATAATGTTTCGCTTTTTGATTTACAAAACTTTCGTTAATGAAATCTGTTAGAAAAGGCTTATCCCTGGACATTGAATAAGGCCGTCCTTATCTGTTTGTGCTATGTATGGATAAACTCTCTGTATTTATTTCTAAAAAAGGGAGGGGAAGGAAGGGTGTCTAGTTATGGCTTTTAGGGGAGGTCATCTCATTTGTTTTTCACAGATGACCTTATACTTTTTGCTAAAGCGACAAAATCTCAAGCTAGAGTGATATGCCATACATTGTGCGAGTTTTGTAACATTTCTGGTCAGAGAGTTGGTCTTAGTAAATCTCAGGTATTTGTGTCTCCGAATACCTCTCGAGATGTGTTAAATCAAGTTAATTGTAGGGATGCCTGTCACAAAGAACTTGGGGAAGTCTCTTGGTGTGCCATTACCACTAATTCATGAAAGGGTTTCTCGGATTTATGCAGATTTATTAGAGAAAGTGCAATGAAGATTCTCTGGTTGGAAAGCAAAATTGTTGAATATGGCGGGAAGGGAGACACTTATGAAATCTACAACATTTGCTCTACCTATGTATACAATGCAATAACCATCCTCCCTCAAAAGGTTTGTGATAAATTAGATAGAATGAATAGAAATTTTCTCTGGGGTTTTACGAATGAGAAAGGCAAAGTTCGTATTGTTGGCTGGCACCATAATACAAAAAGTAGATTAAGATGTGGTTTGAGTATTCAAAGCGTAAGGAGATGCAAGATAGCCATGCTTGGAAAGTTGGACTGGGCATTGAACCATGGTAAGGAAAGGCTTTAAGTGATTTTGTTGATTGTAAATTTCCTTTGGTTAGACCTTTTACTAGATCAAATCCTTTTCGGGCGAGCATAGCTGCCCTAAAATACCTTACGTGCTATCGTAAAACGATCAATTTCTTAATATAAGAAAGAAAGTCGCCTAGTTCGGTCTGCTACAAGGCTATCCAAGTTCACAGGTGTCGTTGTTTATCCCCTTATTCATAAAGATTGGGTTTATGTTTAGTGAGTGGTCTTTCTCTTGTTGTTGTCGAGCTTTACTTCTTTATTTCTTCCATATAGGCTAGCCCCCTCACTTGCATGCCTTGTGGCAAACTAGACTGACAATTGTGTATATGTATATAAAGAAGAGTTATGCTCTTGAAACTAGGGGTGTGCGGCGGAACGGATCCAATTGGATCGAAGAAATTGCAATTCGATCTAATCCAATTTTATAGCGAAATCCGATCTAATCTAATTCGATTATAAAATACTTCAATCCGATCCGATCCGATCCAATCCGATATGATTCGATGGATCGAATTAATATAAAGTCATTCGTAATATATAAAAGTTATAATATGAAATAAATAAAATCATATAAATTATTCAAACATTACTAATTAATTCAAATAAAATTAACATTAAAAAAATACGTGACATAACTTGTAAATTTTATATAATTCAAAAAGTTTATAAACATTATACATTAGCTCCAAATGTAAACTTAATAAGCCGTGAGTGATGAAGAAGAAAAGAAGAAAAGAAGATGGTGGATTGTTGGCTATAGAGAAATTGAGAAAGAAAACTCAAAATAGTAACATTAGAAAATGTGTTTTGGTTGGGCCTTTATATTAGAAAGTAGTGGATAAAATAAATTGCCCAATATAAAAATAAGGTTTAATAATTTAGGCGGATTGACAGATTTCCAAACAGAAATCCAAGATAAGATCCGATCCAATCCAATCCAATGGATTTTAGAATTTATGATCCAATCCAATCCGATCCAATCACCTCTCTAGATCCTATCCGATCCAATGGATTGTATTGGATTTGATTGGATTGGATCCTGCACACCCCTAATTGAAACACCCTTCAAGAAAGAGGCTTAAGTCAGTAGTCTTTCTTCTTTTTTATCTGGCTATATCCGTTTTTCGAGAAAAAGTCCCCTCCACCACCGCCCATCTGGACTAGCCGCGCTGTCAAAAGCAAAGCCATAGCAGGATAGGTAAAACTTTTTTTTTTTTTTTTTAAATGTAAAAAAATGAGAACTGAGATCTTGTTACTGTTAGGTATATCTTCCTTAATAAATAAGCAAGTAAACTCCCTTATATAATATATAAGCAAGTAAACTAACTTAGTTTTTATCCTATTTGTTCTCTATTTTACTTGGAAAGTAGTATGTCAGCAAATGACAAAGGAACAGAGTCAAACCTTTTAAATCCTTATTCCAACTTTTTTTCTTCACTGTGCTTAACTGTAGACTTTATTTTATTAGCCTTTCACTTATTTTCTGGTCACGTCTCCATGTGTTCCGATAACTCATCATTTTATATGGGCCAGTTCACCACGGGAGTGGGATATTGCCGATATTTTTTGTTTTCGTTGCTAGCATGACGTCAAAGCATCATCATCTCATTGAGCTCCCGAGCAAAGGGCTGCTAGGCTTCAACGGCAGGTGAACCAGCCCCCTTCTCTGCACCCCCTAAACCTGCGGAGGCTGCGCCGCCTTCCACACGAGTCGTATGTTATCCTTATGCCTCTGATCAAGTTATAGGAGGTGATAGACTGATAGTGTGGAAGCCATAACACGTCGCTTTTTAAATGGGGAAACCTCGTATAGGGCTATTGAGTTTGCATGCATAAGAGCGGAGGACCACTTTGAGGTCAAAGTGGATATTTGTCGGGAAATGTCGAGCCTTGGCCTAGAACAACCCTAGCTTGAACTCAGGGCTAGAGCCCTCGAAAACCCCTGAACTGCTACGGGGGCAGAGTCTCTCAAGAGACTGTATTCCATATTGAATGACCTCCGTGAGAGAGGACGGGAATCAACATCTTTTAAGACGTTGCCAGCAAAATTTTTGTGATTTCATGAATTGTTTTATTCTTCTTTTTTGCCCCGCTCGCAAGGTAGTTTACTTGCTTATATATAAGGAAATGAGAGAATCTGTTTCCTTCCAATTGTAGTCAATGAATATCTTATTCATAGGCAGTGGGCTCTTTTAAGTAAGTCTCACTCCAATCACCTTGAAAGTCAGACTATTTATATATATATATATATATATATAAATGGATATCTTGAGATTTTTAAAGGTGATACTGAGAAGATTCTTTGTTTGTTTAAAATTGATGTGAATTTTTTGAATTTATGTTTTTTTTTTTTAAATCTAAAAACTTAGTAGAAATCTGTATTATTTTTTGGAAGAGAACTCTATTCCTTCATTACTATTTCTTTATTATGTTTTTTTTTTCCTTTCTTTTTTGTTTTTTTTTTGTTTTTTGTTTTTTGTTTTTTGTTTACTAAGTTCTCATGCATTTACAACATCAAGTCTTACATTAAATCAAAAATTATTTTATTTGTGTTTTCGAGCATAGAGAACTTAAGAATTTATTATTTGTGAAATTGAGTGCGTTAATAACTTAAGAGGGTTTATAAATAAAATGTGTTAACTGCCAAAAATGACAAGGGTCCAAAGAAAAATTTTCCACCAAGATAAGAAGTAGAGGGAGGCAGCAAGAAGTATCCCGCTACCTTAAAGAAGAAGGCTAGAATGATGTACCATGCTACTAGAAGATCCATGGTACCCCCACCACGATATCTGGGTACCTCGATACTGAACAGTCTGGGTACCTCACTGCTACGACAAGGTACCCAGTTTCTAAATTCAGGTATCCCGCCGGGTACACTGCTATCACACCTGGGCATCCTACCACTACCCCAACCAAACACATTACTACCACATCAGGGTACCCTGTTACCACACCCAAATGTCCTACTTGGTCTGGGTGCATCGCCACAACGCCTAAGTACCCCGCCATATTAGTGTCCCGGTATCCAGCTACTATATATCCAGGTATCCTGTTACTTTCATCATCCGGGTACCTCGCTCCTGCAAGATCCAGGGAACTCTGTTTCTACACCATCTTAGTATTCCACAATTGTACCATCTTGGTACCCCGCTGTTGTACTCCCTTGGTACCCCTATCCCTCATAGAACCAATCCACCAAACGATGAGAATGTCAAAAGAATAAACTACCAGAAAGGGATATTATACCCGGGTTCCGATATTAAACTAGAAGAGGGATACCACACAAGTACAAGATTAGAATTCTCCTTCAAGTAACATGGAAGGAAAGGGTTGACTCATTCACCAGTTAAAGCGCCATAAATGAGACCTAATAAAACAATTGATTCGTATTTCAAATATAAACGGAAACATGACGTCATTGAAGGGAGCCATTCCTGCGTAAATTGATACCCTTCATTATCGCCTGTCAATTCCTCTAACACGGCCAATCAATTTGGTTTAAATTAGGGGGATTTGATTGGCAAGAAGGAGGAAATAAAATAGGACGACCATGTCCAGAGAAAGGGAGGGAGAGAGAGAGAGACCCATATAGAATTTTTCTACTTATCGACTCGTACGATTTCGTTATCTTCAACGGTGTCAGAATCCTCCTATAGAATAGATCGTAAATCGCCATTGCATTGGTGTCTAGTTTGAATCGATCAAAGAGTTGTATTTCATTTTCTATAAATATATGAGTATAGACGTTGGTTTATTCTAACTTATAATCACCATTGTGTCTATTTTGTTTTACTGATATTATACAAGTATTGAGCTACGTGATACCCCTCTAGGCCATGGTCCCTTTAAAAGTCGTTATTCGAAAACTCACACCGGTGACGATTTTCTGGTAACAAAATGTATTAAAAGTAATACATTCAGTTAAATAGGAGTATTATTAGCATTAAGATATGTGCTTATAGTAATGATTTAATTTTAAATTTTAAACATGCGTTTACTTATAAATATGAGTATGCTTATTATATTTATGTGTGACAATATTTTGACTCTTTATTTTTATGGCAATTGCATCCTTAATTAAAATTACTTAAGATTATATTTAAAATCCTTACAAATATATCACAAACTCTCTCTTCTTTCATGAACCTTAAATTTAAGCTTATGAATACAATTAAAATAAATTACTCAAAACTATACAATTAAAAAGAAATAAAGTTTTCGCTGTTTTTTTATTTTTTTATTTTTTTATTTCTTCATTGTTTTACGCAAGTTCTTCTTTTTTATTGTTGCAACTCTCTTTAGCTGATTTCTTGGATTTGGGATACAAGCAAAGGGAGGGAGGGGTCCATATGGGTCATGGTCCTCTTCCCTAAAAAATGTTTTAATAATTTTTTATATAAAATTTTATTTATAAAATTATCAACCTGTCTTTATATTTTAAATGTTTTCATTCTGTATCCCTAAATTTGCTATTTTTTTTATTCCTAACTCCGCCACTGATATACAAGTATAAACTTTATAACTATAACTCTTTTAACTTGATATAAAGAAATTGAAAAGTAGATAAAGTTTCATTATATTTTTAAGGGGTTTTAGGGATAAAAATTCATTATATACTTATGGAGTGTGGTTTGCATTATATATAAAATGAAGAATCAAAAGTGAAGTAGAAATATTGATTTTAGTGGGAAGAGATGTGGAAACTGAACTATTATATAACTCAGACGATGAAGAAGTTTTTCCGGTCACAGGAACCTCTAAAGGCCGTTTTATGATAGGCGAGGTCCGGCAGGAAGAAAGTTGAGGAAACCACGTCATTAAGTGTGGTGTAAGGATTGGTTTAATTATATTTACTCAAATTTTTGTATGTAGTTATCTATCCAATCAAGGCATCTACTTTACGGATTAGGATCTTCTACCGAACTTTTTCTCTCTTGAAATGTGCTGAGCTTTTTAGGATCTGACAACATGTGTAAACTATTAGGGTTTTGTTTGTATGACTACAAAACCCTAACCACCTTTTTTTTCGCGGAACCTGTGAGAAACACTTGCTAACAAAAAGAATAAAGCTAACCAAACGAACAGAAGATATAGATCAAAAGATATTGAACCTACATATTCAATATGAAAGCAATAAAAGCAGAATGTAAAGAACACGAAAGGTTTATCGAGGTTCGACCAAGAATGGGGCCTACATCCACATTGAGCCTTTTCAGAGAGACTCTATCACTATATATTATTCTTACAACCTTGATCTACCCAAAATATTATACAAGAAAGCCCTCAAAAGGAGCCCAGAACCTAGATCTACAAAACCACTCAACCAACTGCCCTAATTACACAAACTCAACTTGATATTATAACCCAGAATGAAACAAAATTGGTATCAGTAGATGTACATCAACATGATCTCTCTTTTATCCTTCTACCTCTCACTAAGATTCACTACAGAGAAGTCTAATATTCAAGTTGAATATTAAGACACTAAGAAGAAAATACAGAGAGAAAGCTTCAGAGAATATCAACGAAACCCTAGAAACCAAAAAGTGATTTCTCTCCCCTTCTCTTCCACTTTTATACTTCTCATTAGATAAGGTTCAGCTCACACAAGAGGAACCAATTATTTGCTTCCAAATCAGCATGAAATCCTGACTCAGCATTATCACGTCACATATCTAAGGAATGACGTCGTGTAGAGTAAGTAATGGGCTTGGTTGGGAGCACGTAGATCTCGGGTTTTACTGGCTTCAACCCATCTTGTCATTGGGCTTCAGAAGTTGGACTACAAACAACAAATTCCACATAGTCCATCTTCACAACAAAAGAAATATCAAGGTTGCAATGTCAACTCATGTAGCAACATAGATCTCTCCAAAGCATACCTGGATAAAAAAACACACAAAAAACAGTTAGCCATAATCTCATATCTTTAGCAAGTTCAAGTAGTGCTTTGACTTGCTTTAAGGTACAATTTTTGTTCCCATGTTAGCTGGATTGTCTTTAGTGGAAATCTTTTCCACTTCCACCACTCCATTAGAGATCTGATCTCTAATGAAATGATATTTCACCTAATGTATTTAGTCCTCATGAAAAACATGATTTTTACATAAGTGCATAGCACTTTGACTATCTGTGTATATAACAACTTTATCTTTAAACACATTGATCTCACCTAGAAGGCCTTGAAGCCAAATGGCTTCTTTTATGGCCTCTACAACAGCTATATACTCAGCTTCAGTTGTGGACAAAGCCACAACAGATTGTAACTAACTTTTCTAGCTGACACAACATCCAGCTATAGTGAAGAAAAAAGAAGAAGTGGACCTTCTCTTATCTCTATCCCCAGCATAATTAGAGTCTACATATACTATCAGTTCTAACTCATTATTGGAACACTCATAAATCAGTCATATAAAGATGGTGGAACTGATATACCCTAATAACCACTTCATGGCATTCCAATGTCTTTTTCTAGATTAGCCATGTATCTAGACAAAATATTGATAGCTTGAGCCATATTTGGTCTAGTACTTATCATAGAGTACATCACTGAACCTACTGCACTAAAATAGGGAATAGTCTCCATATATCTACTTTCCTCTAAAGACCTAAGAGATAGAGCAACAAATAAAACAAAGTTGGAGGACAAAGGAACATTGTCAGGTTTGCAAATTTTCATTGCAAATCTGTCCACTAATCTTGACAGATACTTAGTTTAACTAAGACACAACCTAGACTCTTCTCTCGACCTCAGAATTTCTATACCTAGAATTCTCTTAGCATTTCCTAAGTCTTTCATTTCAAACTCAGATTTTAACTTCTTCTTTAAATCCCTAATCCTGCTTATATCTTTACAAGCAATAAGCATGTTATCAACGTATAAGAGTAAATAAACAGTAGTTTCAATATTTTTGCTACTAAAGTAGAAACATGCATCATATTCACTCTTGTTGAAACCTAAACTGGTAATGAGAGAGTCAAATCTCTTATACCATTATCTATGGGCCTGTTTCAGCCTATATAGGGATTTCTTAAAAAGGCAAACATGTGAGGGTTTGGTTTTAGAAACAAAACCCTCAAGTTGAGAAATGTAAATAGTCTCATCAAGATCACCATACAAGAAAGTAGTTTTTACATCTAACTACTCCAGTTCAATATTGTAGAAACTGACTAGGGCAAGAATGATTCTAATGGTTTTATATTTGACAACTGGTGAGAAGATGTCATTACAGTCAATTCCCTCAATTCCCTCACTTTAGGTGAACCCCTTAGCCACCAATCTAGCATTATACCTAGTTGGTTCATTCTGCCTATTATCATCTTTGATCTTAAAAATCCATTTACATGCTATAACCTTCTGTTTCTCTAGTTTGCTAACTAAAATCCAAGTTTTGTTCTTATCTAGATACTCCATCTCTTCTAACATAGTTCCAAACCATTTGGACTTATTTATAGAGCTTACAACTTCTTGATAAGTCCTTGGTTTATCATTTTCCACCTCTTGGCCAGTGTATAATGCAAAATTGATAACATTTGCATTGACATACTTACTGTTAGGTTTTATAGTTCTTCTAACCCTATCCCTAACCGGCTCGTAATCAGCTAGAGACTCACTGATCTTTGGCTGATTTTGACTCTTTTCCACCTGATGAGAACCATCAGAGTAGGCACCCTAAACCTCTTCATCTGTTCAAATTGAACCAATGCTTGACTAATGAATGGGCTACCAATATCCACCTGAACCTGAATTTCATCATCCTTTGAAGGATCTGAAACAGATTCAGGTATAACATCCTTATTCAAACAGGGCATACTAGACTCATCAAAGACAACATCTCTACTTATTATAACCTTAAAACCCTTTTGGTCTCTAAGCCAAATTCGGTACCCTTTTACTCCTAAAGGATAACCTAGAAATACTCATTTTAATGACCTAAGCTCAAGTCCCCTTCAGATTGGTATGCATAAGCAGCATAACCAAAAACTTGAGATTGGGAGGCCTCTCTGTCCATATTTCTTCAGGTGTTTTAAGTCCTACAGTTGTGAAGGGAGACCTATTGACCAGATAAGCTGCAGTAGCAGTTGCTTCCCCCAAAAATTTTTGGCTTTAACCAGATCATATAAGCAGGCATCTAACTTTGTCTAAAATAGTCTTATTCATCCTTTCTGCCACTCCATTTTGTTGAGCTGTATACCTAACAATTCTGTGTCTTTGAATACCCTCATCACTACAAAATTTATTAAACTCTTCCTTGTAAAATTCTAGTCCATTATCAGTCCTAAGAGTTTTAATTTTCTTGGAGGTTTGGTTTTCAACCAACCTCTTCCAAGCTTTGAAACTATCAAAGGCTTAATCTTTGGATTTCAGGAGATAAATCCAAACATTCCTAGAGTGGTCATCCATTAAAGACAGAAAATAATTGTTTCCACCATGAGTGGGAACCTTGGCAAGTCCCCAAAGGTCTGAGTGAATGTACTCAAGTATCCTTTTAGTGGTGTGTTAGACAGTGCTAAAACTTAGTCTATGCTGTTTACCTAGGACATATTTTTCACAGAATTCAAGTTTGATAGCTTGATCTTCATCAAAGAGATTCTATTTACTTAACTCACCTAAACCTTCTCACTCATGTGACCAAGTCTCTTATGCCAAAGAGACTCTTTGTCACTGACTTTAGAAGCCACCAAAGCAGCTTCATCAGCCACTGTGACTCTTCTCAGCACATATAAACCATTTCTCTTGTCTACTTTCAGGATTACAAAAGATCCTTTAGAGGCTTTAAGAACCCCTTTCTCAGCTTTGTATGGGTACTCTTCCTCATCTAAGGTGCCTAGAGAAATCAAGTTTCTCTTTAGGTCAGGGATATACCTAACACTAGTGAAGTTTCTAAGCATGCAATCATACATTCTAATAGTCATAGTGTCTATTCCTTCTATCTGACAATGTTGGTTATTGCCCATCAACACAATTCCACCATTGAGTTCTTTGAACTCAGTGAACCAGTCTTTCTTAGGACACATATGGAAGGAACATCTTGAATCTAAAATCCACCTAGATTTAATCTCACCACTGCTAACTATTAAAACCTCACTAAGCTCATAAGACTTTGATGCTATAGCAGCATCACCATCTACATTGGTTCTATCTTAACACTTCTTTTTATACTCAAAACATTGTTTCTTAAAGTGTCACTCTTTGCCACAAAAGTAGCATTTCTTGGAACCAAATCTACCTCTAGACTGAGACCTATTGTTGGGAGTTTTACTTCTGCTTTTATTCTTGTTGTTAGGATTACTATTCTTAACAGAAGGCCTACCTCTAGCAAATAGATTCTCACCATGATCTTTCTTCTCAATCTTAAGTTCAAAATCCTTAGATATGAGAGCTGAGATGCACTCTTCCACACAGAGAGAGGACCTGCCATATTTAATGGCAGCTTTAACATCTCTTTTTGGAAGTGAGTTGAGAAGAATGATTTCATCATTCTCATCACCTAACTTCTATTTTTCCCCTGCATTGGCTAATTATATAGTCATCCTTTTAAATTCAGTTAAGTTCTGACCTAAGCTTTTACTGGGGTCCATCTTAAAGCTAAACATGCGTTATTTAAGATAAATTTTATTCATTAAAGATTTTTTGAGATATAAGCTTTCAAGCTTTTTCCAAACATCAAAAACAGTAGATTCATCATTTACTTATCTTAACACATTATCAGATAGGTTAAAAATGATTGTCCCTAAGGCCATTTCTAGCATATCATCTTTTTGTTCATCAGTTAAAGCATCTGGTAACTTATCAAGACCTTCAATGGCTTTAAGAATCTTTTGTTGAGAAAGTAAGACTTTCACCTTTCTTCTTCAGATCCCAAAGTCACCAGTACCATCAAATTTATCTATATTAAACTTTAAAGACATTATAGGTGAAAAGAAGTTACCCTCGTTTTGCGTATTTACTTGTTCCTGATTACTGGTTGCCTCGCTGGTGTTTACTTCTTCTCCAGTTGGAGGTTCATGTTCTGGTTCATTCGTCGTTGGTACTGTTTGGGTGGCTTTGATACCACTGTTAGGATTTGTACAACTACAAAACCTTAACCACCTTCTTTTTTCACGGAACTTGCAAGAAACACTTGCTAACAAAAAGAATAAAGCTAACCAAACTAACAACAGATATAGATCAAAAGATATTGAACCTACGGATTCAATATGAAAGCAATAAAAGTATAATGTAAAGAACACAAAAGATTTATCGTGGTTCGGCCAAGAATGAGGCCTACATCCACGTTGAGCCTCTTTAGAGAGACTCTATCACTATATAGTATTCTTACAGCCTTGATCTACTCAGAATATTACACAAGAAAGCCCTCAAAAGGAGCCTAGAACCCAGATCTACAAAACCACTCAACCAACTGACCTAATTACACAAACTCAACTTGAGATTACAACCCAGAATGAAACAAAATTGGTATTAGTAGATGCACAACAACATGCTCTCTCTTTTATCCTTCTACCTCTCACTAAGATTCACTACAGAGAAGCTTGATATTCAAGTTGAATACCAAGAGCACCAAGAAGAAAATACATAGAGAAAGCTTTAGAGAATATCAACAAAACCTTAGAAATCAAAAAGTGATTTCTCTCTCTTTCGCTTCCACTTTTATACTCCTCATCAGATAAGGTCCAGCTCACACAAGAGGAACCAATCATTTGCTTCCAAATCAGCACGAAATCCTGACTCAGCATTATCACTTAAGATATCCAAGGAACGACGTCGTGTAGAGTAAGTAATGGGCCTGGTTGGGAGCACTTGGATCTCGGGTTCTATTGGCTTTAACCCATCTTATCATTGGGCTTCAGAAGTTGGACTATAAACAACATAAACTAAAGCTTTATATGGTATAGATTAATTTTTAAAAACTTTCCTTTGTTTTTTACACTTTTTAATGCCACCAAAACGACATTGTTTTCCCCATAAATACCCTTCACGCTAAACTTGGCCTGAAACTTTACTATTTCATTTCTCTCCATTTGCTTAACTAAGTCAACCCACAAATTATATAAAAATTTTATATTACCAACTAAACATATTCAATAATCTTGTGAGGCCATGATCTTGAATCTTGATCAAAAACTTCAAAATATGAATCCGGTGCATGCTAACAGAGGGCATTTATTTTCCATTGTTAGTCTTCCAGATCTGATTTTTTTGTTTAACATCTACATTGCAAAGGAAATTACACTTCAATCAAATGACTATTGGGTTCAAGATTTGAATGATGAAATTGAAACTGATTTTTTGTGGTAGGAAAATGATTTGATACCCATTACAGACGGGTTTTCATTTGGGTGGAATTTACTTTTCCATTTCTGAGATTTACTTGTTTCCATATATCAATCGAATTTGTGGGTCAAATTTTTTTAGATGAGTCGAGAGAGGTAGTGCATTAGAAAAATGATGTCATTTAAGTTACTTAACTGTTAAAGTGAAGTCTTTGGCTTGATGTTGTCAGCGGCGGAGAAAAAACATGGTGAATCAAAATGAAGATAGAATTTGTTAATAGACACGTTGAGTTACAGCCTTAAAGAAGAGATGATTTAGTGGTTTTAGTAGTGAGGGAGAAAACGGTGTTTTAGCATTAAAGAGAGAAACAAAACTAAAATTAATCTAGACCATACAATGCTTAAATTTACACGTGTTGTCAGATTCTAAAAAGCTCAGTATAGCTCAGGAGAGAAAGAGCTCAAAAGAGGATCCTAGTTCTTTACAATCTCATAGCTTCCAATTTTGGTTATGATTTGATCATATATATATATATGTTTTGTTTGTTTGAAAGTTGAATAATTAGGGATATTATTAATTTAGTCCCTTTGTTTTTTTTTTTAAAATATCTATTTTTTACTCATTTATCAATTTTTCACTGAATTGGTTACTATGTTTTCCAAAACCACTCATTTTGGTCCCTTTGACTATAATTTTGACGGTCAACGGTCACAGAAAATACAAATTGACTCTCTTACCCTTCACTTTAATCAAATGACCATTTAACCTTTAACATTGTCAATTATTACAATTTAACCTTACTTGTAATCTAATCATAATATGACATGTGCCACCAAAATTTTTAAAATAAAAAATAGTTAAATTGTTAATAAAAATCTGAATTTTTTAATTTAAAAAAAGAAAAGAAAAAAGAAACGATAGATATCAAATTAAAAATATAATAATAGACATCAAATTAATCATTTTTTTAAATAAAAAATAAAAAACAAAAAACAAAAAACAAAAACTCCACTACTTACAAACCAGATCAATCGACCTTCACAAACCCATCTTCATCAATCTTCAATCTTCAATCTTCGTAAACCCAGATTCTCCCTTCCAACATCCAACATATATCATCAATTAAAACAATATCTCAACTTCACAAACTCAAATATCTTTCAATCCTAAACACAAATTGTTTACACAGAGTTTACCATACAGAACAAGAAGTTGAACTATTTCTCATACAGAACTTTACCACTACAGTTTACACTTTACACACAACAAGAAGATATGCTGGAAGAAGAAATAATAATCATCACTAAACTATTAGTTAAATTATACAACAACAGTTTTGAATAACATACTTGGGGTGTTTGAGATGTATGAACAAATGCATCACACTGACCTCATTTCGGACTATCACCAGGTTCTTTTATAGGTTGTCCGGCACTTGCTTTAATTCCCTATCTGTGATTCTTCATCATTGTCGATCCCAACCCAACCTATCAAAGCAAAAAGGAATTCCCCGAAGCTGACCTTCCTGTTTCTGTCCCAGTGCATTTCCTCTGTAATTTATCACATGAATGACCAAATACCAAGATTAAGAAAACTTATCATAAGAATAACTACAAAACTAAAATTGGAAGTACAACAAGTGATGCAATTACTGAATCGAGACTTGGTGATGTGTGATGGTGATTTTTCCCAAGGAGAAGACTCGTTCAAAGCCTTAATCATCAATACACAAATCTGGGTTGCCCTTCAACTTCAATTTTGCTCCAACTTTTGAAGTAAACTTGGAAGAAAATGGGACTCTACCGCTCAAATTGTTGTTCTCTAGATTGATTTCACTAAGAAACTCCAAAACCCCAAACTCAAATCTGGGTTTTCATGGAGGTTAGAGAGAGACCGAGAAAGGAGAGAGTGAGTTGGGTTTGATTTTTGTAGGGTTGATCGAGAAAGAGAGTGAGCTGGGTTTGATCGAGAAAGAGGTGGATTTAGAGAGAGATCGAGAAAGAGAGTGAGCTAGGTTTGATTTTTTTTGGGTTGATCGAGAGATGTAGATTTAGAGAGGGATCGACAAAAAGAGAGCTAGAGAGAGATGGATTTTGATCAAGAAAGTGGTGGTCCTCGGCCACGTAGAGCAGCTACGGCCACGAAAGTATGTGATAGAAGTAGAACTTCATCTGGTAATTCTCTGGAAGACATAACAGATTGCATTCTTGCATCGCCAGCAGGTCATCCACCGTCGCCTTTCGTATGCACACCGCGGTTTTTCGATTAGGGTTTCGCTGGTTCGATTTTTGTTGTGAAAGAGAACTTAGAGAAAAGAATGTTGATCATCCACCGGCGAATCCTTGCGACGACTCCGCGGCCATCTCTACCGTCATCGACAACGACATCGGCGGTGGCATCTGATGCTCTGATCTTGTGCGGACAAGGCGGCAAGAAGACGAAGAGAGGATCGGTCCTGAAGACGAAGTGAGGCGACAATTCAAAATCCCCATATCTCTATGGAGCCGATCTGTTAATGAACAAAGAGATATTTTGT
Source organism: Acer negundo (assembly GCA_035582765.1). Taxonomy (NCBI): domain Eukaryota; kingdom Viridiplantae; phylum Streptophyta; class Magnoliopsida; order Sapindales; family Sapindaceae; genus Acer; species Acer negundo. Next base: position 18,301,642 of record CM069236.1, on the reverse strand, counting down.
TTTTATTTTTTTAATTTTTAATTTTTTTAATAATTTTAATTGTTCTTTTGTTTAGTATCAAACAAAATATATATTTTTTTAAAGAGAAGCTTAAAAGTTAGAGCCGTTTAATATATATTTTTTAATTTAATTTTTTTTATATTTTTTGTGTCTTGACACGTGTCATATCATTATTGAAAGACAAAAATACCCTTAGATCCGTTAAATTTGACTAACGATAGACTAACAGAAGGACCAAAATGAGTGGTTTTGAAAAATATAGAGACCAATCCAGTGATAAATGGATAAATGAGTAACAAAAATAGATATTTCGTAAAAATATAGGGACTAAATTAATAATATCCCGAATAATTATTTATCAAATTTATTGGAATAATTATCGGAATGCTTCTAAATGTAGAATAGAAGTGTTTAAAGAAAATAGTGACCTTTACGACATACAGGCGAACCTCTCTTGCAAATAACATCACTCTTCAATTAAAATTTTAAATAGTCATAATTACCCCTAATTAATTAGAAATTAATTATAAATTTAGGTACAACAACCCTGTACTATATTCAATGATGAATTTATATCCTCCCATTGATCAGATCTTTTTCTGACCTTATATAATCTCATGATATATAAGTATTGCAATGAATGAGAGATTAAAACGAGATTGGTTTTCACAACCATTTTATCAACAACCAATCATATATTTTAAAAATATCGGTAAAAAGATTAGATCAGTAAATAATCCAAATCTATGTAGATATATGCACTTGCACAATGTACATTCCACAAATGACAGTATCTATTTAAAAATTGTTCAGGGATCTGATCTCAAAGCTGTATTAATCTCAAAACACCAGAAAAAATATATATTAATATATTATACATATGCTACATGAAATAAATCAAAAGCAATTAAAATAGAAAAGATATTAGGGAAAATTACACAAATAACCCCTAACTTTAGGTGAAATTGGACCAGTATACAGAAGATCATTTTATTGCACAAACCTCCCTTGGATTTCATTGACCAATTGGTTGACTAGCTGAAAGTTAACGGTGGAAAGGGCAAAATTGAACTTTGGAACAAACCCACAACACAGATTCGATCATCCCTAACCCCAACCCAGATTCGATCATCATCTACAACCTTAAACCCTAGCCATCACCACCCACAACAAAAACCCACACAAAAATCATCATGAGAAGATCAGATGAAAAATCAATTAAGAAAAAAAAAAAAAAAAGAAACAATTTTTTTTTAAGTCATGGAGGAGATCTGATGTCGAATGCCTTGATGGCTGCTGCTGCTCTTGAATTGGGGTTAACCTCTGCCCGTTCGAATAAAGCCTTTGTTGATGCTCTTGAATTTTTGTACCCATTTGAATAATGCCTTTGTTGATTCTGACTTGGAGTTTGAACTCCATTGTTGCTCAGCGAGTTCTTACTCTTCAACATATCTACAGTTTGATCTCTTCTCTTCTCGATCTGGTGTGTTCTCCAGACATGGAAGGGATGTTGCGGCGGCGATGAAGCTTTGGTGGACTGTGTGTGGCGGCAGTGGGAGGGTACGACAACAGTGGTGCGGCGGCTGTGGTTAGTAATGAAGGTTAAGTTATAGATTAAAATTAAAATTTGGATCAAGGAGATTTGGGCATTAAAAAACAAATTTTTTTCTTTAAAATTGTCATTGGAGATCTGGGCGACTAATCTCCATGTCGAGGTTGCCAGATATCTCCTTTGGTGAGATCGCACCAAATTTCCTCCAAAATGGAGATGGCGAGAGCGGCAGTGGTGGCGAGAGCGGCGGCAGTAGTGGCGAGAGCGGCGGCGACAGGTGGCTTATCGGTAGTTATAGTGGTGGTGGAGCCATGGGTTTTTGTTGTGGGTGGTGATGTCTGAGAAAATTAGAAGTTTAATAAATTTGTTGTGATGAAATTGTATGTGATGAATTTACGGTTGATGATCGATGAAGATGATAAACCGTCACTATCATTTGTAATAATAATGGTTGATGATAAACCGTAGAAAACTAGAAATCGGTGGAAAAAATTGGTTCTGAAAATGATTTATATGTGGAAGCCCATCCCTTCTCAAGTCTCAACACCTAGAGTATGCAGATCTCCAACTACACCAGATTGATCTCAAAAAAATGAACTATCGAAATTGTTGTGGGGTTAAAGAAGAGATAGATTTAAAGTAGTCTCACTGCCTTGTTGCTTCAGAATTTATATCCCGAAGAAAAAGTTTAAAATGCAACAATAAAAGAAAGTGTGACATGAAATATACTGTACTTTGAGATCCGTTAGTGGAAATTGAATTAACCTAAATTAGATAAAACCATTCTTTGACATCTGATCAATGCTTTTTGGCAACTGAGAGATGAATCATATTGGAAGGTTGAAAATCAATTTTAAAAGGGGTAGGTGGCATAAACAATTAACTATAGCATTATTAATTTCCACCCGCTAAACATGCGCATTTAAGTGTGTATTAAATTTAAGAGACTAATCAAACTAAAATTGAAGCTACACTAAAGTTTCAAAGGTATGAGTTGAACTTCAAACACAGGAACTTTCCTAATAAAAAATAATAATACTATTTGGAGTCGGATTGAAATCAGCTGTCAAATTTTGGTTTCTTAATTTGTATTCAACCAATCAAATTGGGACATGTGTGTATATTTATGGATTTTTTTTTTCCAACTACTTCCATAAATGTGTACACATATCCCAATTTGATTTGGTAGACATAAATTGTGATATCAAAATTTGACGCCGATTCGAATCTCATGGATGACAATGAGCACTTTGCAATCTACATGATACACATGTATTAAAATAATAATTGCACTTTATATAAAAATTAAAAAGATAACATAACAATTGGGAGCTGGGACCATCAATATTAGACCATACTCTAGCTAATTGTTAATTATTTCTCCTCTCAAATATATAATGACACACCAGACCTCCTCCCTCTTTCACCCACCACTTTACAGCAAGCCTTGACCAGCTTTGCTAGTCAACATTTCAATGGCTGCTTTTTCTCCATCCAACACCCTGCTACTTTCTCTCATCAAACAATCTCAAACAAGCTTCCAATCTCCATTTCATCACTCAAAAGCCATCAACTTTGCAGCAAAAAAACCCACCACCATAACTAGGGTTTCGTCCAAAACAAACGAGTCTTTGTCCACCATCATCACCGAACTGGAAAAGGGGAGAGAAACACAAGAAGACCATCTTTCAACCAGTAGATTACACCAATCAGAGAGAAATCTAGCAGATGTATGGCGTGAAATCCACGGCCAAGACGACTGGGTCGGGATGCTCGACCCGATGGACCCACTTTTAAGATCCGAACTGATCCGCTACGGTGAGATGGCACAGGCTTGCTATGATGCTTTTGACTTTGACCCATTTTCTAAATACTGTGGAAGCTGCAGATTCATGCATCGTAAATTCTTCAGCTCTCTTGGGATGTCAGATCACGGTTACGACGTTTCACGTTATCTGTACGCAACCTCCAACATCAATCTCCCGAATTTCTTCAAAAAATCTCGCTGGCCCAAAATCTGGAGCAAGAACGCTAACTGGATCGGATACGTCGCCGTTTCAAACGACGATACAACCAAACGGTTGGGCCGCCGTGACATCACCATTTCATGGAGAGGCACCGTGACCCGACTCGAATGGATCGCTGACCTCATGGATTTTCTCAAACCCATCTCCGATAACAAAATCCCATGCCCGGATCAGACTGTCAAAGTAGAATCCGGGTTCTTGGATCTTTACACCGACAAGGACGTCACTTGCCGGTTCTGTAAATTCTCAGCCAGAGAACAAATCATGTCGGAGGTCAAACGATTACTGGAAATGTACTCCGATGAAGAACTGAGCATAACCATCACAGGTCACAGCCTCGGCGCTGCTTTGGCGATATTGAGCGCGTATGACATAGCCGAGACCGGCGTGAATGTGATGAAAGACAGTCGGGCCGTACCCGTGAGTGTTGTGTCGTTCTCGGGTCCTCGGGTGGGTAATGTGAGGTTCAAGGAGAGAATCGAAACGCTGGGTGTGAAGGTGCTGAGGGTGGTGAATATGCACGACATGGTGCCCAAGTCGCCGGGATTGTTTTTCAATGAGAATGTGTCGCCGTTTCTGATGAAGTTGGCGGAGGTATTGCCGTGGAGTTACTCACATGTTGGGGTGGAGTTGGCGTTGGATCATAAGAATTCGCCCTTTTTGAAAGAAACGGGTGACCCGGTTTGTGCTCATAATTTGGAGGCTCTCATGCATTTAATCGACGGGTTAGTATTTTCTTACCCATCTACAACATGATTCTTTAAGTTTATGACATTGAAAATTCATAAAAAATAAAATAAATAAATAAATAAACCTAGTTAAAAGTGATATATATTTATACAAAAACTTTTTAACGAGGATGTTCTGATAGAATTATATAAGGACATTGAATGAGCCACTCGTTTTACCTACTTTGCACTTGTTAAATCACTTTTATAAATGAGTAACTCATATTCAATATCCTGATAAAGTTATATAAAAATACTCTGATGGGAGCGACGTCGCGTGTATGTATATATATATATAAAAGGAATAAATTGTGAAAAAGTTAATTAACTTGTGAGTTGACATAAAAATTTGTCCTTCTTCACTGTTTTAACCACCATTTTTATATTACTATTTAATACTTTTCGTAGCATCAAGAAATTTGTTGTTTTGTAAAGGTTATTCACACGTCTGAGAAATATTTTTATTCCTATAGTGTTAATTGATATGATAATGGATCCGATGCAATGACAGAACAAAAAGAAATGAAATGAAAATTAAGTGTGAATATGTACTTAAATAATTGTTGATTTAGTCTCTCTCTCTCTCTTTTTTTTTAAATTTTTTTATTTATTTATTTATTTATTATTTTTACATAAAAAATGACTATAACTATAAAAAAGTCCAAATTATTTTAAATTGGATCAAAATAGTTCCTCTAGATATTTCTCCATTAAGTTTTGTGTTAGTAAATAAGGATATTTTTGTACTTTTATATTCAAATAGTTAACTTTTATAATTTTCAACAAATAATTTGATCAATTTAGTTTTAAAGTATTATATATTTACATATAAGAGCATCTCCAATGCTATTATGAATTTGGAGAAAATATATTGTCACATATAATAGATATTAAGTTGAATATCTAAGAGCATCTTCAATACTATTATGCATTTAGAGAAAATGGAGAGCCATATAGGATAGATATTAAAAAAGTTAGAAAAACTCTCTTCAATGCTATCTAAGTTGAATATGGAGATGATGTAGCTAAAAAAAAGTTAAAAAATATGGAGTTGAGTTTCTAATTCTAGAAACTCTCCTAGAAATGCTGACTATGATTTCTAACTCTTTCCACCAATAAGATTAAAGTTTTCAACTTTTTTCACCAATGAGATTAAACCTCATTTAATTGTAAAATAAAAGAGGAGAGAGAGTATAATAATTGTTTAATTATGATTGGACATAAAATGGATGCATATTTGACTTTAGATAATTGTATTGGAGATGTGAATATGCATTTCTTTAATTTTTTTTTCAAAAGTGGGCCCATAATAAATTGTAATGCTGATGTGGCACTACTTAGAAACTAAAAAATGCATATTATATATTTACATATAAGAGCATCTCCAATTCTATTATGCAATTGGAGAAAATATATTGCCACATATGATGGATATTAAGTTGAATATCTAAGTTGAATATAGAGATGATGTGGCAAAAAAAAGAGTTAGAGAATATGAAGTTGAGTTTCTAATTCTAGAAATTCTCCTAGAAATGCTGACTATGATTTCTAACTCTTTCCACCAATAAGAATAAAGCTCATTTAATTGTAAAATAAAATAGGAGAGAGAGTGGAATAATTATTTTATTATAATTGGTCATAAAATGAATACATATTTGACTTTAAATAATTGCATTGGAGATGTGAATATGCATTTGTATAATTTTTTTTTTTTCAAAAGTGAGCTAATATTAAATAAAAATGTTAATGTATCACTATTTAGAAACTCAAAAATGTATATTTGTATCGGAGATACTTTAAGGATATAATAGTATACTACATTGAAAATGCTTCTGGTAGCAATTATTGAAAATGATATCACAAGAATGAAAATATTAACAACGTGTCTGGTAGTATACTTAATATTAAAGCAGTAAGTACATAACAACAACGAAAATAAAAGATAATATTACTATTATTAAAAAAAAGATAGTTATAACACCTAATAAGTTAAATTAATAATAGCCGTACAAACAAAGTTTACTTAATCATAATGTTTATCTATTATTATATTCATTCCACGATTGTAATACGTTCTCGTTCCTGTTCCTAATTGGGTTTATTTGTGTCATGTTATCTTGAGCATTAATGCTAGGCAACCAAAAAATTTAGTTCAAATTTCAACCCAAATGCTATAACAAGTGTTTTTTTTTATTAACCACATCATCACATGTTATGGTGGTAATGATAATTCGCTTGCCACACCATTTGAGTTGATTATTTGAGTTATATAACATTACTCTATCTTGAGATACATCCAAATTGAAAATATTTGTCTATATTTTTTTCTCGATACTCGTATCTTTTAGTTTAAATTCTTTATAAAAAATATTATATATAAAATTATTAATTATTAAACTATTCAATTTGCTGTTAAAAAAAAAAAAAACATTCAATTTCTCGTAAATAGCAAAATCATTAAATATAAAAACTAAAAGAAAATCATTTAAAGCATTAAACAGGTGGATCCCACAAAAAAACCAAAAAACAAAAACTTGAGAACTTCAAATTGTTGTTTCATTAGACCCCTTTTAATGCTTTAAATGCATCTCAATATTCCCCATATTTTCGTCCGGAAAATACTTGGGTGCTAACCGGTAAACACTTAAGGTATTGACTTTGTGTTTTGATTGATTGAAAAAATCAACATCAACCCTATGAATTAAATATCAAGTACTTTAAATAGTTTTTTCAACCAATCAAAATATAAAGTCAGTACCTTGGATGTTAACCGGTCAGCATTCAAATATTGTTCTTTTCGTTTTATTTAAAAAAAATATATATGGCTGCCGAACTGATATTCAAAGTTTTGTATCTTGAAAAATGAAAAACACCCTCCACAAAACAACACCGAACAGCCCTTAATTTTTCTAATTGTTTAAACCTTTGGATTAAATTAATAATTATGTAAAACAATAAGGATGATTTTGAAATTTTCTCTTCAAAGTGTTTTTTTTTTTTAAAGAATATTCTCTTCAAAGTTAAAAAAATGAAAATTGGGCTGAAAATGAATTACATATGGAATTAAATTCAAAATATCAAACATTTCTGGAAACAACATTTCTTTTTTGTCATTTGAATTATTATTTTCATTTTACATGAGTTTGTTTTATATTGTAAAGCATATCGTATCCATTGGCTGTACAGACAATCAATTAAAATGTCATTTTAATAGGGCCACTCTTGCATGCATTAATTGTTATAATTTTATAATTTTATACAGAGGACTCAGTATAAAAAGAAAATCTTACATGGGACGGTTCCATATCCACGTCAATGGAACCATCCCACTGAAGTTTTTCTCCGGTATGAGACATCATGGCTGCCACGGAAGTGTATCGATAATATATATATATATATATATATATATATATATTAAGTTAGACTGATGAGATGGGAAGCCATTTTAATATGAAAAAAAGTCAATGATGAGTTGATGTCACTCATGTCTAGTTGCTAATTTCCAAGCTTCAATTATTAAATCATCAGAAAAGTTTCTACCTTCTATCAATGGTGGCATTTTAATATGCAAGATCAAGTGGTAATTCTTGATTGAAAATTGTTAGTCTGCAAAAATGACTGTATTTAAGAACATAGTAGTTTTTTTTATTTTTTTGAATTAAAGAATATATTAGTTTAGAGTGTATAATGGTGACAAGAGTTGTTTAATTAATTTAATGATGATTTACTAAATATATATATATATATATATATGATGCAGATACCATGGAAAAGGGCATAGATTTGTTCTAGCAAGTGGAAGGGACCCAGCATTGGTGAACAAGGCCTCTGATTTTCTGAAAGATCATTACTTGGTTCCACCATTCTGGAGGCAAGATGAGAACAAGGGAATGGTGAGAGGCAAGGATGGCCGTTGGATTCAGCCGGAAAGGCCTAAACTGTTTGATCACGATCATCCCCCGGATACTCATCATCACCTCAAGCAATTAGGCCTTTCTTCTGACCAAGCATAATGCCGATAACCGATGTCAAAATTATCGGATGAATTCTGGGGTATTCTGAGTTTTAGTTGATCATGATCGAGTAACTGTTATCGGACACACGATTCTGCAGCTTAATTATCAAGTATTTATTTGTGGGCCTACAGCTGCTACATTACTACTTACACCTTATCTTTGTTGAGTTTAATTTATTTCTTTTTATAATATATAAAACTATTAATTGTGATATATTTTATTGTTTTTTTTTTTCTACGTACAATGTCACCTCGATCTTAATGATAATTACAAGTACGTTTATGATTGATTATACAACTCATTTTAGTTATTAGCAATAGAGATTTGACTCTCATTTTACTCATAACGAAATTTTACCGTATGTTGGAGAGTAACTAATAGTGTTTGATTGGATCTCGGCCTACCTAGACAATTCCTGTGTATGACTATATGATCCTACAAATCTTAATTATCAAGTACGTATTTGTGGGCTTGCAGTTGCTACATTACAACTTACACCTTATCTTTGTTGAATTTCATTAAATTTTTTTAGAACGTATAAAATATTAATGATATACATATTATTGTTTTTTTTTTTTTTTCTACATCCAACCTCACATCTCAATGATAATTACAAACACGTTTATTATTGACTAAGTGGTTATACAACTAATTGCAGTTATCAATTATAGAGATTTGAGTCTCATTTTATTCATAACAAAACTTTACCATATATCGTAGAGTAACTACGAATTAGTTTATGATGGTAGTGCACCTCTCATCCATACATTTTACTAATATGTGTGAGGAGATTTCTTTCTTTTTTAAAAGGGAAAGATATTTAAATTGAAAAAATTCATCATCATTATCATCGACCTCCAATTGAAAAAATAGAAAAGAAAAAAAAAATTATCTCCATCTCAATAAAAACATCAACAAAACCACTGTAAAATAATCATCAAAACCACCATCAAATCATATATATATATTGGTTATTTTCTACATCCAACGTCACCTTGATCTTAATGATAATTACAATCACGTATATTTTTTATGGATTAGGATCCTCTGCTGTGCTAATCTTTTTCTTGATCTAGAACATTTGAGAATAAGACTTTATATTTAAATAAAATAAATACAAGAATTAAATGACAATCATTGATTATACATGTCAAAAGATCTATTTAGGAAAGGATAAAAACCAGCTCAACAGAGGATTAAAATTTATTATTGATTAAGTGGTTATACAACTCATTGTAGTTATTAGCGATAGAGATTTCACTCTCATTTTACTCATAACGAAACTTTACCGTATGTCATAGAGAAACTGCTAACTAGTTTGTAGTGTTTGATTGGATCTCGACCTTTCGGTCTGGACAATTCCTATGTACGACTATTATGATACTACAAATCTTAATTATCAAGTATTTTTTTTGTGGGCCTGCAGTTGCTACATTACAACTTACACCTTATCTTTGTTGAATTTCATTAATTTTTTTAGAATGTATAAAATATTAATTGTAATACATATTAATTATTGTTTTTTTTTTTTCCTCATCTAACATATGTTGTAGAGTAATTACTAACTAGTTTGTGATAGTAGTGCACCTCCCTTGCACATATTTTATTAGTATGTGTGGAGAGTTTTCTCTCGATTGATGAGAGTAGTTATCTAGACAGTCTTATTATAATAGTTGTAAATGTAATTAATACTAAAAAAAAAAAAAAAAAAAACCTAGTTTTTAGTTTTTGATTTGATCTCGACCTCGTGCTCTAGACAATTCCTATGTATGACTATTATGATACTACAAATCTTAATTATCGATTATTTATTAGGATATTATCATTTGAGTCTCTATGTTTTTTTGAATCATCTCTTTTTTATTCACTTATTCATTTTTCACTAGATTGGTCCCTATATTTTCAAAAACCACTCAATTTGATCCATTTGACCAAAATTTTGAAGGTCAACCGTCAAAAAAAATACAAAATGACATTTTTACCCCTGATTTTAAAATCAAAATACAATAAAAAGAAAAATTTTATTTTCTTAATTTTATTTATAATTGTATATTAAATTTTTTTTTAAAAAAAAAGGGAAAGAAATTTAAATTGAAAAAATTTATCATCATCATCATCGTTAATTCATCATCACCGACCACCAATTGAAAAAATTGAAAAGAAAAAAAAAATATCTCCATCTCAATCCATCAACAAAACCATCAACAAAACCGCCATCAAACCATCAACAAAACCACCATAAAATAATCATCAAAACAACCATCAAATCATCTTTTATTTTTATTTTTATTTTTATTTTTGTATATATTTTTTTATAAATTTAAATGTTTTGATTTAACTGTATGCACTTGTCAAAATAGCTTATATATATATATATATATATTCATTATTGTTGTTGTGGGTATACTGTATATCGTATGCCATCAATTCCATATTTACTAACTTATATAAAGGAAATGACAAGATAAGATTGGTTCAATGGTATACCCTTCACACCCACACCACAAGACTGTGGGTTCGAGTCTCACTCCTTTTCCAAATTATGAATTATTGTAATATTTGTTTTTCTAAAAATTAAAAAAAAAAAAAAGAATTGGCAAAGTAACCTAAAAATTATGGGTACTTTTAATTTTACCGAACAATTAGTATGATTCTTTTACCAATACCTAACCTATATATAACGACCAACAAAATATATATCGTGTCACTATACAAAAACTTAATAACAATTAATCTTTTAAAGATTTTGTTACTATTAACAAATTTAGTGACAATTTAATTATCGAAAAATTATGTCATTATATGCAAACTTATTGATAGTTAGCCGTCTGAAAATTGTGTCACTATATACTTTCTTAGTGACCGTTGATCTTATGAAAATTGCCACTATACCCATACTTACTTAGTGACAATTAATGTGACTACTATTTAGTTTTTAAATAGTTCTAATCATAATAATTATGATTATATTTGTGAGTGATATTAGTATTCCATTAAATTTTCACTAAATTAAATTATTACAATTAAATTGTAAGCAAACATATAAAAAGACGCCCACACATTTAAGATAATTTTAGTATTCATTAACTTATTTATTTTATTTTTAATTTGGGAAAACACCCAAAAATTATAGTTAGAAGAAACAATATTGCGGACAAAGGATAGGCACTCAATGAGCCAAACCCTATCGTCATAAATTGAAATAGCCATCCTAGAAGAGAGTGAGCAACCATGTTGCTTTCCCTTGAAACAAAACTAAAAGAGGTACACCCCAAGTAAACATGTTACAGATCTCCTAAATAGGGAGTCCACTAACATTGAAAGGCTATCGCGAATTGATACTGTTAACAACACCCAAAGAATTAAGTGATCTACCGAAAAGCCAAGTTGAAGAATCTGGATAAGCGCTTCTTGAGCAGCAAACAACTCGCCAATATTAGAAAAAAAAAATCCAATCCGCGAGCATTACACGATGAATATCTTTACTCGCTGAAATATCAACATGATTGCACGATTAAATAACATGTTTATAAGCAGAAATATCAACACATATATTACACACTGAAGTGCATCTTTATACGCTAAAATTGCATTTCAGGTTGTAATGTTCTTGGAAACTTCCAATTTTCTATTTTTCAATCTATCTTTCAATTCTCAATTTTCTAAAATAAAAACAAAACTTTTTTTTTTTTTTTTTTTTTTTTAAAAAACCTCCATTGATGGAGATTGAACGGACCTTCATCAATGGAGATTCGATGAAGATGAATAAAAAAAAAATTCAGATCTCCATTGATAGAGCAGACCTCTATCAATGGAGGTCGAACAAACCTCATTTGATGGAGGCGATGAAGTTGATTAACAAAAATTGTTTTTCTTAGATGTGATATTTGCACTAAGGGCATTTTTGTCCAAAATCATTTCTCTAGGATACAAAAAGAAAATTTATTTTTGAATACTCCCTTAATTTTAGGGCTATTTATGATTTTGACCCTTCTTCAATCTATCCAACACCACCAAAGTATCTGCATATAGAGTTGGAGATACAAAATAACACCAACCAGCCGCGATCCAGGGGCATTCTACATAAGGGCAAGTGAAAAGAGCATGTATGAGAGGGACAAGGATCCTCTGATGAGCTATGGCCTCAACTCCACATCGAGGACAAGTTGGCACCATAATGATTTTCCTGTGTAGAAGATTACACTTTGTAGGCAACGAGTTTTGGCAACAACGCCAAATAAAAAAGCTGATCTTCGACGTAAGAGATAAAGACCAGGTAAACTTCCACCAAGAAGAAGAGCTTAAATTAATAGTAGAGGAGACAACAAATTTGTACCATCCGCAGTAAAATGCCATATAATCTTGTTTGAGAAACAATTTTACGAGATAGCTAGGGATTAAGAGAGCCATTTCCTTGTCAACGGCCATCAAATTCTGAGATATCGCTTCTAAATTCTATTGTCTGCCCCTTGGCAAAAGCAGGTCAGAAACCTTCAACTAAAAATTAGTTACAGTGGAAACCATAGGGGGGGGGGGGGGGGTGGGGGGTGGGGGAAGAAGTTGGCCTCGGGAGCCACGGATCCTGAAAAACACGAACATTCAGCCATTGCCAATTCACCAATTTGCCAACGGATCCTACATAAAAAAAGCTCTTGACCCCATAGAATGCTACGCCAAACAAGAGATGGGAAGTAGCCCAATCCTACATCCAAAAAATTATTGTCCGAAAAATACTTTCCTTTGAGAACCGAAAACAGAAAAGTAGAGGATGACAACAGTAATCTACAAGCTTGCTTGGCGAGAAGAACTTGGTTTAAAAGAGATAAATCGTGGAAACCAAAACCGTTGAACTCTTTGGCTGAGCAAATTTCCCTCCACAAATCTAACGAAGCTTGTGCTTGGTTAAGGAAGAACACCAAAACTTTGCCATAAGGGAGCCCGATTTATATCAAAGAGTTGTTGAAAGAAGAAAAACGCTCATAGTGAAAGCTAGAACGATCAGAAAACATCTTTTAAAAAAGCAATTTTTCCACCAGCTAAAGCTCCAGAAGTATTTGTCTCTTCTTGTTGTCGAAACATCATCTTAAATTTTGTAAATTGAAATTTCAGTCCCTCCATATACTAAAGTTGAGATCTCATCACGGTCAATTCAATCTCAAGATGTTTTACCTTTTTATTTACTGCCTTACTTGGGTTGGAATTCACGGGTACCCTGCTGTGGAAATGATGGGAAATGTCACATTTTTGACCAGGTTTTGTAAGAAAGTCACCTCTTTAATAACTTAAGTTTAAAGACATTAAAGTAAGTGATTTCAAAAAATGCCCTTACTTTACACATTCTCTTACTTTTAAGTTTTCTGAGATTTTATTCTTTCTTCTTCTCTCATAGAGGTCTGTTTAACAGACCTCCAATGGAAGTTGAATAATATAACATTATTAATACATCTTCATTGGATAATTAATTTAATGGCGCTACGCAGACGAATTCGGGGGTCGAACCTTTTCATTTACTTTCCGAGACTTTTCATTTGTTCTCTGAGTCTTTTCAATTATTCTTTGAGCCTTTTCAAAAATCATTTTTTTTTTTGTTAATTTTAAACTTCCGAGCCTTTTCATTTGTTCTCCGAGCATTTTAATGAATTGCCAGAGCCTTTCCAAGCTCTGTCCAAGACTTTTCCGAACCTTTTTAACAATCATTTTTTTTTCACTCAATCAGCTTAAGGTTTATAAAAGAGAGTTTTAAATTAAAAAAAAAAAAGCAACTAAAAAGAGGGTTTTTATCTCAGATGCAACTAACAAAGGCTCGGACATAAAAAAAAGTCGCTATCGTGTTTGGTCGTGGTTGTCGACGGCGACGTATGCATGTTCATGGTCCACCGTCATCTATTGATGAAGGATTTTGAAAGGAAAAAAAATGGTGAAGAAGGTTACTGTGGGGGGCATTTTTTGTCCGTTCACCATAATAGTAGGTGTCAAGTTGTGACTTTCTTACAAAACCCAGTCCAAATAGTGACAAAAAAATTTTGAGCCTGTACTTGGCCCAGGTCTGGGTATTCACAGTTTTTAAAATAATAATAATAATAATAATAATAAATCAATCAAATAATAATAAAATAAAAACTGCTAGTATATTAAACTTGAACATCCTCATAGCCACATGCCATCACTTCACTACGGATATCCATTGCTCTAGCCGCACTATATATTAATATATATTAGGAATGCTTGGTCAACGTTGCTGATTTCTCTATTTTATATTAGGAATGTAATAGCTAATATCCCTCTAGTCCCTGATTCTTCTACCCTTGATAATCTCAATTTTATTTCTTTCCTTTTCTTCCAGATTCTTGTATTAATAGCAGTTGACTTAGGCTTGTATATTTAGTTGTTCAATAGTATAATGAAATACACACAAACCATTTTTCTGGTTCAACATTTGTCATATGGTATCAGAGCGCTCTTGTTACGCATAGTCACGCAATTCCATCGGCTATTTCTTGTTGTGGCAATCAATCCATTGCCGACAATCCTTTCTCTATTTTACTGTCCATTTGTTCTAGTTTTTTTTTTTCTTTTTTTTTTTCTCACCATGGCTGGAGCTATAGATGCAAACAATCCATATCATTTGCATCACTCTGACAACCCCGGTTCTATATTGGTGTCTCAACATCTAACCGGTGAAAATTATTCGACTTGGAGCAGAGCAATGACTATGGCTTTAAGTGCGAAAAACAAAGTTGGGTTCATTGACGGTTCGCTCAAGAAACCAGACTCGAAAGATTCAAATTACAACCTATGGGATCGCTGCAACAACATGGTAAAATCTTGGATCCTTAATTCTCTTTCTAAAGAATTAGCAAGCAGTGTTATTTATGCAGATTATGGATCTGAAATTTGGTCCGACCTCAAGGAGCGTTTTTCTCAACTTAATGCTCCTCATCTTTTTCAAATTGAAAGAGATATCATCTCCTTAAAACAAGATCAACAATCTGTTATTGCTTATTTTACGCGATTGAGGGCATTATGGGATGAACTTTCAAATTTGCAAACTTTTCCCATCTGCACATGCACTGCGAAAAGGCAATTGTAGAGTATCAACAACAACATCGACTCATACAATTTTTAATGGGTCTAAATGACTCATATGCTGTAGTACGTGGACTGATTTTACTAATAGATCCTCTTCCATCTGTGAATCGTGCGTATTCCCTTATCTTGCAAGAAGAGAGACAAAGAAATGTCATTGCAACAGGACAACCAAGTCTTGAAACAACTGCACTGGCAGCTCAACACCACAACCAATTTGCAAGAAAACAAAACACTAAAGGACTGAAAAAGGAGCGTCCTACTTGTAGTCACTGTGGGTGGGTTGGTCACACAATGGACAAATGCTACAAAATCCATGGGTATCCTCTTAGACATCGTTTTCATAGAGAGGCTTCTCAACCCATTGTGAATCAAATAGAACAACAAAAATTTGTTAATGGAGAATCCATCAGTTTTGATAGAAACTCCACCGCATCACCTTTTACAGCGGAACAGGTTCAACAATTACTTGGTTTTCTTAAGCCTCAAGCCATGGCGAATCAAGTAGGTAGCAGTCCTTCCACCGCTAACCTCTCAGGTATTTCTTTGAGTTTTTCCTCATCTCATAATACCGATTAGATAATTGATAGTGGGGCAACCGATCATATTGTGAGTTCTGTGTCTCTTCTTTCATCTTTTACATCAAATTGTTCTACTACTATAAAACTTCCTGATGGTAGTCTTGCTCATGTATCACATATTGGTACTGTTATGCTAACCCCTTATCTTATTCTCCAAGATGTATTATGTGTTCCTTCTTTTCACTTCAATTTAATCTCTGTAAGTAAACTCACTTTTATTTCAAATTGTTGTCTCATTTTTCATCCGAATTATTGTCTTATACAGGACCATACCTCGAGCAAGATGATTGGTAAAGGTAGAGCACACAATGGCTTATATCACTTCAGTTCTCAAAAATTATTAGCTTGCAATTCTGCAACTTCTCTTTCTTCTGTTGATGTTTGGCATAGACGTTTAGGACATTTGCCTTTAAAATGTTTGGATTTATTATCTCAGTCTGTTCCTGAAATAAGTGTTTCACATATTCAACAATGTAATATTTGTCCTCTTGCTAAGCAAACTAGATTGCCATTTCCTCGCAGTTCTATTTCTACATGTGCTCCATTTGAATTGATACATTGCGATATTTGGGGAGGATATCAAACTGAGTCTCTTTCTGGTACAAAATATTTTTTAACCATTGTTAATGATTATAGTTGTGCTACATGGATTTATCTTTTGTCTCATAAATCTGAAACTTGTTCTCTTTTACAGTGTTTCATTAAACTCATTAACAATCAATTTGATTGGCGAATCAAACAAATTCGATCCGATAATGGGGAAGAATTTTGCATGACTAATTTCTTCCATGAGCACGGTATTGTTCATCAACGTAGTTGTGTGTACACCCCTCAACAAAATGGGGTTGTTGAACGCAAACACCGCCATCTCCTTAATGTAGCGCGTGCTTTGCGATTTCAAGCCCATCTTCCAATTCATTTTTTGGGTGATTGCATTCTTGCATTTGCATATTTAATCAATAGAACTGCATCATCTATTCTTGCAGGTGAAACACCTTATGAAAGACTGTTTGGTGTCAAACCCTCCTACACCAATTTGAGAGTTTTTGGTTGTCTTTGTTATGCTTCCACACATGCATTAAGACGAACCAAATTTGATCCTCGTGCCAAACGATGTGTATTTATCGGATATCCATACGGTCAAAAAGGGTATAAGTTTTATGATCTTGAGAATGAAATCACTTTTGTTTCACGTGATGTTATTTTTCATGAAAACATATTTCCATTTTCTCAAATAGTTAAAGATTCTCAATCTGAACCTGTAATTCCCTTACCCTTAACTGATTGTATTAATTGTCCTCCACAAACGTCTAGTTTTGCATCACCACCTGCTATTCATCGTTTTGAACGTCCCCGCCAACCACCTACTTATTTGCAGGATTTTCATTGTGGTATGGCTACTGTACCTCTTCCAAACCAATCATCTAACTCAAAAGATGGTCAAACTGTAAGTACATCTCATCCTTTATCTCATTATTTGTCATATACTCAATTTTCTCCTCCTCACCGTGCTTTTAGTGTGATTATATCTTCTCTATCAGAACCAAAATCATTTAAACAGGCTGCTCAAAATCCAAAATGGTGTGATGCCATGGCTGCTGAAATTCGAGCACTTGAGACTAATAAAACTTGGACTCTTGTTGATCTTCCTCCTGAAAAGAATGCAATTGGGTGCAAATGGGTTTATAAAATAAAATACAAGTCTGATGGAACCGTTGAACGCTATAAAGCTCGCCTTGTTGCAAAAGGTTACAGTCAAATGGAAGAACTTGATTTCCATGAGACGTTTGCTCCTGTGGCTAAGTTGGTCACTGTTAAAGTTTTGTTAGCTCTTGCATCTATCAAAAATTGGCATCTCCACCACTTGGATGTCAATAATGCATTTCTTCATGGTGACTTGGAAGAAGATGTTTACATGCAACGTCCACCCGGTTTTCATCTAAAAGGGGAGACTCGGGTTTGTAAACTTCATAAGTCTCTATACGGTCTTAAACAAGCATCTCGACAATGGTTTGCCAAATTATTCGGTGCTTTACTAGCCGCGGGATACTTTCAGTCGAAAGTCGATTATTCTCCCTTTACAAAGGTATCTGATGGTTCTTTTATTGCTCTCTTAATTTATGTGGATGACATCTTAGTTTGCAGCAATGATCTTTCTGCTATTTCATCCTTGAAGTCTTATCTCCATGACCATTTCGCATTAAAAGATCTTGGTTCTCTCAAGTATTTTTTGGGACTTGAAGTGGCACGCTCGAAAAATGGTATTTATCTTTCTCAGCGCAAGTATGCCCTCGACATTTTAGAAGATATCGAATTCCTAGGCTCACGTCCCTCCACAACTCCTATGGATCCAAATCTTCGACTAAATTATGTTGATGGAGACCTTTTACATGATGCTTCACTCTACCGCCGACTTATTGGACGTCTCATTTATCTTACCATATCTAGACCTGATATTGTGTTTTCGGTTCAGATTCTTAGCCAATTCATGGATAAGCCAAGACAGCCGCATTTGGATGCCGCTCATCATTTACTTCGTCATATTAAGCAGTCACCTGGTCAAGGCATTATTTTTTCTGAAGTTAGTAAAATTCAACTAAATGCATTTTGTGATTCTGATTGGGCTACATGTAAAGAGACTCGTCATTCGATTACTGGTTATTCTATTTTGTTAAAGTCTTCTCCAATTTCATGGAAGTCTAAAAAGCAAAACACGGTTTCTCGCTCTTCCGCTGAAGCTGAATATAGCGCTATGGCTACCACCTCATGTGAGATCACATGGTTGCTTCAATTGCTGAAAGATTTACAGGTTTCTCATCCACAACCAGTAAACATGTTTTCTGACAACAAGGCTGCCCTACACATTGTTGCTAACCTGGTATTTCATGAACGTACTAAGCATATCGAGATCGATTTCCGTGTGATTCGTGAAAAGATTCAAGCTGGCCTCATTCACACCCATCACGTCAACACCAAAAACCAGCTTGCTGATATTTTCACCAAGGCTTTAGGACCAACTGTGTTTCACTCACTCATACACAAGTTGGGCGTTTGTAATCTCCGCACTCCGACTTGAGGGGGAGTATTAGGAATGATTGGTCAACGTTGCTGGTTTCTCTGTTTTATATTAGGAATGTAATAGCTAATATCCCTCTAGTCCCTGATTCTTCTACCCTTGATAATCTCAATTTTATTTCTTTCCTTTTCTTCTAGATTCTTGTATTAATAGCAGTTGACTTAGGCTTGTATATTTAATTGTTTAGTAGTATAATGAAATACACAGAAACCATTTTTCTGGTTCAACATTTGTCATAATATATACCAAATTGTGACAATATAAATACAACATATAACAATTAATCGATCAATCATATATATAACATGATGGTGATGATATGTACCTGACTATGACTTCTTTAATATCCCTGGAATAAGGTTACTGATTATTGAAGAAAGACTTATTCTAGGGATATTGAAGAAAGTGTCGACCTTTCTAAAAGGGGTGTTGATGGCTAAAGACGGACATAGCAGAGGGCTGTCCGGGGCAGTCCAAAAAAAAAAAAAAATTCAATACATAAATGGTTAATTACATAAACATCCCCTAAAATTTAATAATATTGCAAAAATATGATATATTCTCTAAATTTAGTGAAATATAAATATTTGGTTCTTCAAGGTAAGTTATAAAAATATACATAGTATTATGGCTTCTAACATTATAACATTATAGAATTAAATCATCCAAAGTTTAAATTATTATTTTTTACTACAAGTTTAAATAATTTTTTTTACCTATAAGTTTAAATAATTTTTTATGTATTAATTTTACAATATATTTCATATGCTTAAGTAGTCTATTATCAAATTGGTGTCATCTTATTATTCAAAAAAATAAACAAATATTCATCGAGAATTATATATATAAAAAATTATTTTTAATTAATGGATCGCATGTCTCGCACCGACTTTATTATATATGTGTGCATTGAGGAAGAAAATCACAAAAGTTTTCTCCACAATACACACCGAATTTTAAAATGTAGTGTGAGAATTTGTGAGTCGTTAATTAAGCATTATAATATTTTGACTAAACAAAAGTAAATAGATCAAACTATTGACTTTGTAATGTTAATGTGTAATGGGGAAAAAAAATACTGTATATATATATATATATATATAAATTAGCCCGGGCAACTAAATTTTCCTGGATTCGCCTCTGTTGATGGTTTTCTTCCAAGCCTTTTTTATATCTGTGTACAAAACTACGTACCAGTATATAAACTAATGAAATGAATGAATGTTTGAATGTGTTTGGGTAGCTATAGAACTAACAAAGACAATTAAAGGACGCACGAATGGAGAGTTGTGTCCAGACTCTAAACAGAAAAATGGGGGTGTTTGTTGCATTTATAGGAAGATATACATGATAATAAGGAGATAATGTTCTCTCAAATACTGAGATAATGTTATGTTATCTTCAAAACATTTTAATGTAGAGACTAGAAACGGTTTTGAAAAATGAAGTTTTGAAAAGAGTGAAGATTTGAATGTCAATTTGGAATCCAACATGCTTTCTCTTGATACAATTTATGGCCAGTAATCTCTCAAAATTTAATTAATGTTGGTGTTTAATTCATTGTTTTAAAGTTTTAATAATGGAATCATTCCTATTTTAAAAAAAATAATAATTATAACCCTATTTTAAAAAATAAAATTAAAACACTATTTAAAAAAAAATTTAACCCAGGTATTGTTAGGATTATGCTCAATAGCAAGAGTGTAATGTTGTAATTGACAATCTTTTTCATATTAATAAAGTGATTTCTGGTTTAACAAATCGTATAGCATTTATAGTTTAATATTATAATTGTCAAAGTAAATAATCATAAGGTCTAAAGACTATGGGAAAAGAAGAATTGTTCGTACATTTGGATGTGTATGTGGTAGACACAATTCTTTAGTTAGTCTTGAATAATGTTCACAACTTAAGTTAAAAGTTGGGCACATTTATCTTGTTAAAGTTGTAGAATTCTTTTGCTAGCATTTGAGTGGGATCAAATGAGATATGATGAGTCTAAAATCATCGGAGTGTCTTCGAGCAAAAGGATCTAGTGCACTGGGTGCATTGAACTGGATCACAATGAAAAGCTTTATCTAGAACCGTCAATAGATAATAGTCTTTTCATTATCAGGACAATCGGAGAGTCTATCTTAATCCTGAGATAAATGATGGACTTATGGTTGCAAGTGATATCATTTGAGTTATCAATGAGTATGATTATATCGCATAGTCTATCCTCGATAGTTTGGTGATATTCATTTGTTAATCGATAGAGGACTTCATTTATAGATATGGACATCGTGGCTCCATTTAATTAAATGAGAGTATAATATCATCATATGGATGTTTTGATGTAATTGGATATTAAATCTCAACGTTGAGTTTTCAATAGTGTCTATTGAAAACATGGCTTCTGGACAAGTCAAAATATCCAAGTTCAAAACGTGGTCATATGAGTAAATATGGTAACTTGGAGAGTTATAGGCGGTCTATGAACTCTTGGCGATTACTGATATTAATCACGAGGATACACTATCTCCAATATGATTGTCTAGGGTATGAATGAGGAGCATCTTCCTTTTCTATCTTTATTTAAGAGTTCAGTTTTAGCTCTTTAGTGGAATGAGTTAAAATTAATGGATCGGACCTAAGTGAATCATTTGTTGATTGTGATTAGGTTATGTCTATTGAAGCTTAAATTTAGATGGCCCGCCAAGATCCCCAATCCACACGGACTTGCATGGATCACTTGATATATTCTACCGGACCAATTTAAGGGTCCATCTAGAATTGCATTTAATATATTAAGAATATAATTTGCACATTATTTTAGTAATGGGCTACTCAATTATATTAATATATTAATGAAAGACATGTGGGCTTGTTTCTTTTAGTAAGAATGGGTCTGGTTCACATGTGGGCTTTTTATTTAAAGTCCAATGGATTAAATGAAATAAGAAAATAATAAATTGGCCCATTTACTCTAAGTGGGGCCGCAAGGGTTAGTTTAACCTAATATATTATTTTGTTTCATTGTTTTAATTAAATAAGAATTAATTAATTTATTAATTAATTGTTTAATTAAAGAAACAAATCTTTTCTAATCAGGAAATATATTTCCTAAAAGTAAAATTAAAAGACTTGTTTGATAAGGAAATAAATAAATAATTTTATTTATTTAATCAAATAAGAAGTCTTTTTTTATTTAGCTAAAATAAAAGAATAAAAGATCTATGAGTTGGATTAGGGTTTAATGTCTTAAAAACTAGATGGAAATTAGGGTGCAACGTAAGCCTATGGTGGGCATGTGATTTCGGCAACCCTAGTTATTTCTAGGTTAGGATTTCGGCAACCCTAATAATAAAAGAAAAGAAGAAGCAAACTTAGGCCACCTATATATTGACAAGTATAGAATTCGGCCATGATATGGGTTCATGATACAAATTTCTTATTCTTCTCAATTCATAGAAAGCTTTTTATTCTACTAAAACAAAAAGGAGTGTTAGATTGTTCTTTGATAGTATACTATTTGCTTATTCATCAATAAGCTTGTGTATATGATATCGATCTAGGTTCACGCGAGTTTCGATCATTAGATTGAGAACTCAAAAGTGACCGGAATAATCTTAGTCATTCTTTTGATTGTTTTTGTGACTAACAAAGAAAAGAAAAGTTTGTTTTGTCCATTCACAGGTTTGCAATTCAAAGAAAAGGGAGACCACGCTCCTGGGTGATCCACGTTCGTGCTAGGATTGAAGATCTTGCGGATTACCATCGACGTAAGTCAATCGGATCACGCGACAAAAGGTATTCTACTTTTTGTTATTGTATATGTATGTTTAATTAATTAAAGGGTTTAAGGTTCATAAAGGAAATTTTTTTAAAAGTCACTAAATCTAATTTTTAGTATCGCTTCCGCTGCTTGTACTTCTTTGGTATTTTTCCCAACAGGTATGGGTACCTGGATATTCGGCTGGATCTTTCTCAGTCGAATACTCAGATTGCTAAATCCAAGTTTTTCCCGGGTGGATACCCGGACTGTTTAATTTGGGTACTGATGGAGTTAAATTTACATATGGTTTTGGTCCCTAATTCCGACTCTTTTTTTATGTTCTCGGGTAAAATCCGGTCATTTAATAGCTTGAATCGAGTTGTGTAGGTGATATTGTGTCACAAGGGCATTTGTACACAAATTGAAGAATTAGAGGTCAAAAGTGCAAATTGAGAGAAGATGTGAAGCAAAGTACTGTGTCGTTAGTATGTCGCTATCAACAAGCAGCGAAATCAATTCCAGAGGATGTTGCCCCCATTGCTTCGCCGGGGGCGATCATGATATTTATAGACTAAACCAGTGAATCAAAGTCCAGAGGATGTCGCCCCCATTGCGTTACAATAGGGAGATTGAGACAATTAAGCATCAAGACAACGAAGATCAATTTCAGAGAATGTCGCCCCTCTTGCATCGCTAGGTAAAGATTGCAACTCTTTTGTCGAAAATGTAGATCTGAGATATTGCTATCATGTGTCTTTAGGTTGAAGGCCGCAAATTCTAGATTGAAGATGTCCATAACCGTTTGTCTTGGCTGATGTCGCTATGACCAGACCACGAACATCAGGCCGTTGCACATGCCACATTAGCGAATTTGGTGGTTACAAGACTACTTCCGGACCACCTATATAAACATCTCTTAGATTTCTCTCACGTCACCTTTGAA
Source organism: Acer negundo (assembly GCA_035582765.1). Classification (NCBI taxonomy): domain Eukaryota; kingdom Viridiplantae; phylum Streptophyta; class Magnoliopsida; order Sapindales; family Sapindaceae; genus Acer; species Acer negundo. The sequence goes on along the minus strand of CM069236.1, from coordinate 18,277,876 downwards.
TATTCTGAAATCCTTTACAACCCATTCCAAACCTCACTACAAGAAATTTGGCATTTCGCAATGCGCAAAATGCGTTGCGAAAGGTTTTCGCAACGTGCAAGTGTATGTTGTTGATACGCATGTTGTCAATAGCTTGACTTTTGGCAACGCACTATGTAGTCGTATTTTAATAACAACGTACTATACGCGTTGTTATTGACATTTAACGTAATGAACGGTTGATGTATGTTGTCTTAAACAATTTTATCGTACATTGCCTTAAACAGTTTTAGCAACGTGCATTGCATGTTGCCTTAGACAATTTTTGCAACGCGTATTGTACGTTGCCTTAAGTTAAGAAAAAAAAAAAAAGGTTAAGAAAAAAAAATTCAATCTCATTGGACAAACCCCACTCACTATACAACACCCCTAGCCATCCCTTGCTAAATTATATCTCTTACTTTATTCAGATGAGGGTTTGAACCTATGACACACCAACCACCACCATGAGAACCTTTGCCATTCTGCTACGAGTTAAAATTTGATATATATTACACACTTATTTATATATAGCATATATTATAAAAAAATTAATACAATATTTTATTGAAAAAATTAATAATTTTATTAATTGTTAATTTAGAGTACTTATAATAATCATTGTAATTATTTTTATGATAAACAATTAAATTTTATCCCAACATTTAGGGTTTATTTGAATTTGATAACGATAGTCGTTACAAACTGATCACGACTTGAAATAGAACTCCCACCATAGGAGAATCGTCTCCTCCACATTTATGATTTAATGGGAAAAAGTGAGACTCAAATCCTTATCACAATATAGAAGGGGATGTGTCCAATTACTTTACTAACGGTGAAAGTGTATTTTAATATTTTTGAATACATCCATGATGTTTGAGTTTCAAAATATTAGTTTTTTCGTAAAGCATATGTCAATAGTTGCTAAAAATGCTTCTACGACAACATGCATATAAGATGTGTGTTGCGGAACAATATACTTTTCTGTAACGTACAATCCAACAATTACTAAAGATGCTTTTACGACAACATGCTTCATATGTGTGTTATAAAATATTAGCCTTTCAGAACCTGCAAATCAACAGTTGCTAAAAAGTCTTCTACAATAACATGCATGATATGTGTGTTGTGAAATATTAGACTTTTACACAACGCAAAAGCCAATAGTTGCTAAAAAGACTCCTATAAAAATGTCCATAATATGTATTGTGAAATAGTTGCTTTTTAACAACATATTTATATGTTGCTAAAATTATGTTTATAGCAACGTGTATTCGTTGTGTGTTGCCATATGTTCTCATTTATAGTAACGTACATCTGTTATGTGTTGTCTCATATGTGCTCAATTATTGGCAACATTCACTTGTACGTTGCCATATGTGGTTTTAACAACACGCATTTTGTGCATGTTGCAATATATGACTCTATTATTGGCAACATTCTTCTGTGTGTTGCCATATATGATTTTAACAACACATATTTTATATGTGTTGTGATAAATGACTTTATTTTATTATTGACAACATTAATATGTGTGTTGCCAAATATAGTTTTAACAAATGGGTTGTAATAGATGATATTATTATTGACTTCATTCATATGTGTGTTGCCATATGTGGTTTTAACAACACACATTTTGTGCCCGTTATGACAGATGACTTTATTATTGACAACATTCATTTGTGCGTTGCCAAATGTGATTTTAACAGCACACATTTTGTGCACGTTGTGATAAATGATTTTATTATTGACAACATTCATTAGTGTGTTGTCATAGGTTGTTTTAACAACACACATTTTGTGCATGTTGCAATAGATGACATTATTATCGGCAACATTCATCTGTAAGTTGCTATAGGTGGTTTTTACAATACACATTTTATACGTGTTGCGATAGATGACTTTATTATTAGCAACATTCATATATGTGTTGTCATAGATGATTTTAACAATATACATTTTGTGTGCGTTGCGGTAGATGACTTTTGGCAACGTATATTACCTACGTGTTGAGATAGATGCCTTTTAGCAACATCCACAGTCCGCATATTGTCTTTTGAATGTTGCTAAAACTCAAATTTCTTGTAGTGCCTCTTCATATTTTCTCTCTAATCTCATCAAACAAAAAATCTAGATTTACTTCATTTTAATCAATCCTCTCTACTCATCTTCTCCATCACTTTCCTTTGTTACTACCCATTTGACTCCATCACACTACAAATCTAAGCTTCAATTCTTTACACCAAATTCAAGGCAAGGAGCTCAAATAGGGATTAAGCTTACAAGAGAAGACTTAACATCATCTATGAGTTACTTCTTTATTTTTTTTTTTACCTCTTTACTTGTATTCTGAATATGTGTAACTAAATCCCCCTTCCAGGGGATTGATGTGAGGTACTTTTGGATTATTGGTTTTGTTTAGCTTTCAATGGAATATTTACACAATTATTGTTCTATTCATGTACTTGATTAGTTTTTATTCTTTATGTGATTGAATTGTACATCACTCTTTAATTGCAATATTGGTAAGATAATTTAAGATACAATTGATTGAGAATTGACACACTTGATTAGATCTCTTAATGAATATAATAAGATGTTAGTGGGAATGCCACTCCCGCCTAAACCCATTGATCGTCACTTAATCGATCTCACATTTATCCCCTTACGTACTCTAAATGCCATCAATGAGGAATTTTGGTGAGAAGTGATTTGGTCTTCTTTTTACAGCCAAATCACACTCTAGAAAGAGACCAGGTCCTTAATTGTGTGAATCGTACATCATTGAGGCTATTAAAGCATAACCCATGGTCCAATTGCAACTACATTGATTCCCTAGACTTATCTCATTTGATTTTATCCATTCTCTTATCTAGATTGTTTGATTCTGTATCTTTAAATTATTGTTATTTAGATTTCTAGTTATTAACTCCATTATCAATCTCAACCAAGATGATTTATGTTTACATGCACTTAGGCTAATTTAGAGTAGATTGTAATTCGATTATTCAAATCTGATCCCTAAGGACGATCCCTTACTTGCCATGTATATTAATTTTTATATTTGTAGTGTGATTGCAAGTGGTAAATAAATTGGTTTTCAAAGCAAATATTATTATCTTTTTGACGTGTGTAAAACGACCTTGTTAGGTACCTGGTCGGGTTTTTACCATCCCTACCTCTATCATCTTTAATAGTTCACTGGATAGAGGCACACCATAAATTTGACCAGCCTATCGATATGCCATAGTAAGCATAAAGGCAGAGTTCAGGGTTGACCCTAGGGGTAGCTCAATGAGACAACTGCCTAAGGCACCCAAAAATAAATAAAAATAATGGACCTTGAATTTTATTTCTTAATATTAGACATATATCTAATATTTAGACCGGTCCAAATATGATTATTTAAAAAAACCTAGTAGCCGATTGAAAAAGGTCCACTTTGATTTAAAAAAAAAGGCTCACTTTGATTAAAATCCTAACAACATTCTTTGTTTATAAAATAAAGGTCCACATTTATTTTTTTTAAAGCCCACACATTAAACAACATTCTTATAAAACCATTTACCATATCAAATCGACATGATCAGACAATTTAAGAATTTTTTATATATATCAAAGTTAGGGTTCTTGGACTCTCATCTGATACAAAAATTTAGAAATAAAACCTTAGAAATTCATGTAATCTTACGTAATTCACTCGTAGAAGATTTGAATTCATAGTCGTTTCAAAGGTAATTGAATCGATATACTTCTTTTTGTTTTTTTATAGTACTTCTTTTCATTTTTCATTTATAATTTTGTTTGATTGTCTTAGTTATGTTATCCATTGAAAAAAAATGATAAAAAAACTTGACTATGTAAACCTAATTAGTAATTTTACTAAAAATGTGAGACATATAAGGTTTAAAATTTTAATAATATATTCTTTGATGCAATTATATAATTTTTATTTTAGTAACTTTATTTTTTTCTTTGTTGTGTTACTGTTAGGGATGGCAATAAAGGATCGGGGATCGGGGTTCGGGTATGATCTTACTGGACCCAAACCTAGACTCGATAAAAAAAATTGAACCCAGACCCGAACCCAGACCTATGAAAATTTTTGGATTTGGATTTGGATTTGGGTCTGGACCCACGGGTCTTGACCTGTGGGTCTTAGGAAGACTCAGACCCGACCAAGGATCCTTGAAAATAAAAACAATAAAATACTATTGTTCACCAACTGCACTCAGCCTCCTCCTCAGGTCTTCTATATTCAAAGAGCTGGTGGAGAAGAATAATCTGAATGCTAGTAATAATAATAAAGAAGCTCATGATCATCATCAAGATAATAATAATAATAATAATAATAATAATAATAATAATAATAACAACACAACGAATGTATCGAATGCACCACGAGTACTACTAGGCAACGATAATAATGAAGTTGGACGGTGTTCTACTGATGAATACATACACGTGCCCTTCTAACAAGATCATGTGTTGTTTGATTTATAGACTGCTTGTGGAAATCAATTGGAAAATAAAGCAGAACAGGCATTGTGCAAGTGCAATGGTGCCTTGAGACAACCGTATCATGTTTCTCTACTTGAGAGTTGAGACTTAACTGGTTTTTGTTTTTTTTTGTTTTTTTCTACTTGACATGGATGAAATTGATATCAATATTCAACTAAATAAAAATAAATAAATAAATAGAGGACATAAAATGGAAATATTCTTATTTGCATTCAATTTCAATTTCAAATTCTTCAATTTTTATTTTTTTTATTTTAAACAAACTCACTCACTATTCGGGTCTACGGGTCCGGGTCTATGGACCTAGACCCGAATTGGGTCGAACATTTCGGATCCAAACTCGACCCGTGACCCAAATTTGAGGACCTAAACCCGACCCATGCGGTCGGATCCGGGTCAGGTCTCGTGGGTCCGGGTCTAATTGTCATCTATAGTTACGGTCTTGAGTTTGAGTTATTATATTAATTTTTATAAGTATTTACTAGGGAAAAAAAATAATCAACTAAATGTACATAGAGTGTCGAGGGTTTTATTTTCCAAAGTTTGCTGTCTCAGGACCAACACTGGAAGAGCTTCAACCTCCTTGGCAAAATTTCAAATCTTAAAAATATTGTGGTGTGTATATGCTCTGTGCAAATCCAGAAAAAAAAAAAAAGATTAAAAAAAGTATGACATGAAGGGTGTTACCTTAAGCTTTTGAGCACAAGGGTGGAGTCGAGGAGATATGTATAGAGTAGATCGGGCTACAACATTTTGAATATATATATATATATAATTCTTTCAAAAAACATTATTATATTAATTAAATTATGGATTTCAATTGTAAAGTTTATAGCTATTGATTTCAAATTATATTCGGTTCAATATATCGTCATAAAGATCATTGTCCAATGAGGTTTGATGGTACGAGCGTTTATTTAGTCTGATAATATCTCATGTCAAGTCACTGCCAAAACATGTGAGATTTTTTAAAGAAAAAATCTCATCAAAAAGCTCAAACTCAAGTTATAAACATTTGATGATTAACTTAGTTAAGTAAGCCCATTATAATCGTTGAACCTAGTAGTTTTATTTTAGCAGGGTTTCAAATATTTCTTCACTTTTAGAATTGTGTCGTAAATTATATTTGAAATAAAAAAGTCATTTCTACTTAATTGATTGTTTAATTTGTCATGTATTGTTTCTTTTTGTTTCCACTTCAACAACAACTTCGAAAACAATGCAAATATTTTTCAACCGTGAAGTTTATTAAAACAACACTTAGCAATAAGAAGAAATATGAGTTTCTTGCACGTTGTTGCGAGTTGCATGGTGGTGTATATTAAAATAGAACTTTATAATACCATTGATTCATATATGATAATTGATGAATTTTGTGTTGTAAACCCTCATAGGGTACAACTCAAACGCAATAACGATGCATTTGTACTATAGGTTATTTCTTATTTTCTTGTTATCTACTTTTCAAAATATATGTATTTTTTTTATAGAACATATATGCATTTTAAAAGAAGACTCGCATCCCTTTATTAGGTGCAACATTTTTATATTTCTAAAATTCGATTAAATTTGGGGGTCGTTTGTTTTTTACACTTAAAACTTAATGAGTCTTGAATTGAAATTATTATTATTTTTTTTTAAGTGGTCAAATAACTAAAAATATCAAAAAACAACTTAAAATAAAAAGTAAGAAAATCCGACTTTTAACTTAATTCCAAATCATTGAATTGCAATTAATATATTTTCTTCCAAAATTATCCTACCAAAGATAACATAGTTCTAATTTTATTATAATTTTATATTATAATTTTATATTATACACATTTATTTCTTTTGACCTATTACCTATAATAAACATCTAAAAAAACATTAATCACTAAATCAAAACCATTTCTAAATTATTATTTATCATTAAAACAAAACAATTATTTATCATATCTTAATCATCAATAATACATTGCAATTATTACATAAAAATGGTATAAGATTTGTTAAATTATTTTTATTTAGTCACCAGGATTCCGACAATCTTGTGGAGAACTTTGGAGTTCAGATCATCCTCACGATCTGGGAAACCCATATCGTCTGGGTTCAGGTCATGGAAGCTCCTCCACGATCTAGAAAAACCAGATCAGCTGGGTTCTTTGGAAAATCCAGATCGTGGAAAACATTAGATGAAAAAGTTGAATCAAGTGAAAGAGTATGTATGATATGAATCGGGTTGCATGTTGGCCCCTTTAAAGATTCGACATGCCTCACGCAAATCAAATAACAAAAGCAAGCTATTCTACAAGAAGACGAAAATATAGAAGGTTATTGAAACCTTTTCTAGAATCAACAAGAACACCGATATTATAATCACAAGAACACCACAAAGCAGCAACATGGAAATACATTGGCCATATGCATAAAACTGAGTTGGATGCTTAAAATTGAGATTTGAAAAGATTTTCAGATTGTGGAACCTTCAAAGGAGGGCACACTGTTCGATACTTTTTTTTTTTTTTTTTTTACATTTTTTTTATCAATTTTACATAGGGATATTAAAGTAATTTTACAACTTCAGTTAAAGTCAAACTTTTGAATTAACGGTCAACAATGACCAATTTGGTATTTTTGAAAAGTCGGGACTAATTTGGCACTTAGAAAAAAAAATATAAAGACTAATTTAGTCACTTTTGTAAAGATCGCAAACTACTTGAAATTTTTTAAAAAAGTCTAGGACCTATTTGGTAATCGCCCTAAAAAATATATTGTCAAAAATACCTCGACAGATTCCCATAAATGTAGAATTGGTGATATGGGTCATAACCAGTGAACTAGTGGTGGCCACGGTTCGGTTTCGGTTTGAAACCGGCGATTTCGGTTCCGTGGCCACCCAAAACCGAAACCGTAACCGGAAAACCGGTTTGGTACACGGTTTCTAACCGGCGGTTTTATGGTTTCGGTTTCGGTTTCGGTTTAAAAACCGACGGTTTTGGGTTCGGTTTCGGTTTTTAAAAAAATAATAAAAAAAATGTCACGTGTCAGCTTCTGATTAGTCGATTTTTTAATTTTTTTTTTTTAAAAACCGGCGGTTTAACTGCGGTTAAAACCGCCGGTTTAACTGCCGATTTTTAGCGGTTTTTGGAAGTACCCAAACCTAAACCGAAACAGTAACCGGTTCAACCGGTTTCCGATCGGTTTTGAAACCGCCAGTTCCGGTTTCGGTTTTGGGGCGGTTTTTGGAAGTACGGTTTTGGTTAAACCGCGGGCAAAACCGTCGGTTTAACCGAAACCATGGCCACCTCTACAGTGAACTCGACATGAACCTAAGACAAATAAACATATTTAGGTTGGTTTAAACGAGCTTGATTTTGGTAATTGGGTCAACATGTTTGACCTGTTTAACGAATGGATCTTGCTCACCTTTAAATTATTATTGGATGTATAGTTACAAATGCTTTTATTTTAAAAACCTCACTTATGGACTAACACCGTTAGTATTTCATTTGTGTTGACCGAGTTTGACTGTTAAAAAATCTAAAATGTCTCTATTTAAACTTCAATTATATGAATTGACCATTAGATCCTCAAACATTTACAAAATGATACAAAAAGGTGGAAATGTTAACTTGTAAAAGAGAAGTTATTTTGTAGACAATTTTATACGACAATTTTATACCTAAAAATAACAAAATTACAAATGAACTAAAAACATTGAAAATAAACTAGAATATGCATTTATTTATGTATTTATTTGTCTTTTTTTTTTAAAAAAAAAAAATCTAAGCAAATACGCATTTTTAATACTTTTGGTTCATTTGTAATTTTGTTATTTTTAGAGATAAAATTGTTCACAAAATAATTTCTCCTTTTTAAGTTAACATTCCCGTATTTTATATCATTTCATTAATTTATTTGGTAAAATATGAGGGTATCAATTCGTATAATTGAAGCTAAAATGGAGACATTTTAGATTTTTTAATAGTCAAACTCAATCAACACAAACGGAATGCTAATGATGTTAGTTAATAGGGGATGTTTCTAAAATAAAAGTATTTGTAACTATACATCCAATAATAGTTCAAAGGTGAGGGGAGGTTTTTAATATTAACCCTTTTTAAAAATAGGGAAAATATTATTTTCGACCCTATGGTTTACCATATTATCCATTTTGGTCCCTATCGTTCCAATATTGGCCTGTTTAATCCTTCTGTTACATTTTCCGTTAAAAATAGGCCATCTGACATATTTAAAAGCCAAAATGACCGTTATGCCCATTAAAATGTTTGAGAGGCTTGCAAGGACAATTTTGCCCTCCAATGGCATAAATGACCATACTGCCCTTTAAATTTAAATTCTAATTAATATTTACATATTTAAAAATAACACCATCAAATAAAAATAAAAATGAACCGGATCATCAAAAACAATCTTCATCACCATCATCGTTCAAAAATTTCAAAACAAACAAAATCTTCAACACACTAGCAGAACCCATAACCTAACTTTCATCATCATTATCACACCTAAACCCAAACGACCAACATCACCCACACCACTAGAACCTAGGCCGCCGCCACCAGAAAAAAAAAAAAAGAAGACAATTCGTTATCACCAACACCAAACGCTCCGTCGGACCATTTCTGCTCAGCCGGACCATTTCCACGTTGTCGCAACCTCTAGAAAAAACACCCCAACAAACCACACGCAACATAAAAAAATCACCACCTCCAAAATCCAGCCACTAATCACAGTCACCATAACCACTACGCTATATCGAAATCAACAACAACCATAACCACAACCCTCACCTTAAATCGAAATCAACTAACCACAGCCACCACACCACCCATAGTCGAAATCCTACAAAATCGAAATCAACCAAAACACTATCCTAACCACTCCGAAGCTGAGAAAGAGAAGAAGAAGAGACATATCTGGTCATCGTCATCGCGCTTTCGGTCATCGTCGCCGTCTTTGTCGTTGCTTCCAGTCATCGTCATCGTCGTCGTCTCTACTGATCACCGTCGCCGTCATCGCTTGGTGTGGGAGAGATAGAGAAAGCGAAGATGATGATGATGTTGAATTTTGTGTGGGCGTAGTTTGGTGATGACAATGATGATGGGTTGTGTGGGTTTGATTTCTTTGTTGTCTTTTCCAAATTTTGGCAAGAGGCAATGGTGGATTTGGAGATAATGGAGTAGTTTACAGATGGTGGGATTTGTTGTGGGATTTTGTTGGATCTTGATTTAGTTTAGGTTTTCAAATTTTTTTTTTTATTTTTTTATTTGGGTGTTTTAATTGTTTAAAATTCGACCAGATGGTCTAGATCTCTCCCTTAGTTTAGTTTTAATATTTTTTTTTATTATTTAATTAATTAAATTAAAAATTATTAGTATACCATTAATTATTTTTTAATTTGATGTTTGTTTTATTTGTTGAATGTTTTTTTTTAATTTGATTTTTTTAAGTATTATTTTTTAAATCAATTTTTAATTGTTTTTAATTGAAATTATTAATTTTAACTGAAATAATTGATTTAATAATGAATTATAAATTTAATTATTTTTATTTTTTAATTTAATTAATTATAAATTTAATTAGTTTTTTTAGATTTTATTTAATTAATTTCAAAATTACCATTATGCCCTTCATTAGATAGGCTTCTAGAAACTCAACATTGAATTACCGTCTTACCCTTGTTGACCTGATGGAGTTTTAAGAAAAGCTAACGGAATTGGATGGTAGGGACTAAAATAGGAAGTAATTGAAAACGTTTAGACCTGCATAGCCAATACTGAAACGACGGGGATCAAAATGGATAATAAGGTAAACCACAAGGATGAAAATGAAATTTCCCCTTAAAAGTATTATAGTAGGGTAAATTTTTAATTTTAAATTATATAGGGATATAACTGTAGTTTTACATGGGGTTTATAAGACAATACGGAAACCCTAAAATTCTAAAGACAACTCAGCCACTCCATTCTTTCTCTCTTTGATCTCTGCCTCTCTCAACTCGTCGGCCCTTTTACGTTGCTGTTTTCGTTTTACCCGGTAAGTTAATAATCTTCTGGTCATGATTAAATTAGCTATCCTTGAAGGGTTGAAGTTGGTTAGCTATGGATGATGTTTCCAGTTTTGTGTATGAAAGTTCTTTTCTTTTCAAAAAAGAAATGAGATGCAGATATTTTGTTGTGATTGAATTGTATCCGAAATCAACTTTTGAATATATTTTTCGAAATTGTTAAAAATGAAGAAAAAAAGTGAAATTTTTTGAATTTTTAAATTTAAACGTGTCACGGGTCAACCCGTTTAACTAATAGTCTCGGGTTTCAAAGGGTTGACCCGTTTAATTAAACCAGTCGATAAACGGGTTCGGTCGGGTCGGGTTTCCGGATCTACATAAAGGTATAAACCCCTCCTCCAGTCTAGGGTTTTAGTGAAGCCGTTTTCTCCCTGGCCTTCGTTGATTTTAGTTTCAGGTACAAACCTTTCAATTCTCTTATTTTCTATAGCCGCATACGATTGCATCTCAGTAATTTACTGTTATTGTGTTTGTTTCTATAACATTTGCTTATTTGAGCTGTTCTTCTGCAAATTGATTCTGTCTTCACTCTCTGATTGCCTTCATATATATTAATTATTGTATTTAGTGTAAGCTACGATGGTATCTAGTACTTAATAATCGTTTGTTTGATTTGGTTCTTTTACTTAGGGTGCAATCTCAATGTAGAGTTTTTGCTTCTCCTGTTTCAATGACAAACTGGGAATGTTTAATTAACGTTTATGATGTACTTCCTTGTGTAATTTATGTTTGAGTTGTGTATTTTCTGGAGTCGGTTGATTGTAGACTTGGATATTGTTGTATCACTAATTTACGTAATGTTTGATTTTGCAGAAGCATATTCTATTCTGCATAAAAAATGAGTTTGATATCTCAAAATATTAGTTCTAGAAAGAGAACCAAGACAAAACCAGAGGATGGTGACAAGCCTTTGCTCCTGGAAGAGAACAGAGATGTAGAGGATGGAGGAGAGGCTGCTTTGGAGTTTTCTAGGAAAAAGAAGATAAAGAGGGAGAAGGAAAAGAAATTGGGAATGGAGCAAGAAAAGGAAATGAAAAAGCTGGAGAACTTTTTGTTTGGATCCCTTTATGCTCCTGTTGAATTTGGGAAGGATGACAAGGAAAATATCCAAGACGAAGTTGAAAATGGTTCTGCTGTTTTTTTTGTGGACCCTTCTGCAAACAGTGTGCCATCTGTTAATGAAGAGTATGCACAATTGTCTGAGCTAAGTGACGATGGAGAGAAAACTGTGCAAAGGAAACCTGTCTGGGTGGATGACGAAGAGGAAAAGACCAATATAAATATAGCTAAAGTTAACAGGTTGAGGAAGCTCATGAAGGAGGAGGACGAGAGTTTGATATCTGGTCCGGAGTATGTTTCAAGACTGAGGGCTCAGCATGTTAAGCTGAACCCAGGTACAGAATGGGCCCAACATGATTCACGGTCGAGGGATAATGACTCTTATGAGGATGAATCATCAGATGAAGAAAATAAGGTAGTGGCGGCTCGTGATTATGAGGATGTTGAAGCTGTTGATGATATTCTTAGAACAAATGAAGATCTTGTTGTGAAGAGCTGTGCAAAGTTGTTACCTGGGCTTCTTGAGTACTCAAGACTTGTAGATGCAAATGCTGAGGAACCTGCAAATAGCCGAATTAGTTCAGTGCATTTCCATCGTAATGCTCAGTTGCTGCTTGTTGCTGGATTGGATAAAAGTTTGAAATTTTTCCAGATTGATGGCAAACGGAATACGAAAATACAAAGCTTTTTCCTTGATGATTGCCCTGTTCAGAAGGCATCTTTCTTACCTGATGGTTCTCAGGTAATAATAGCAGGAAGAAGAAATTTCTTTTACAATCTTGATATTGTGAAAGCTTCGATTGATAAAATAGGCCCCCTGGTTGGTAGGGAGGAGAAAAGCTTGGAAGTTTTTGAGGTTTCCCCTGATTCTAGTATGATAGCATTTGTAGGTAATGAAGGTTATATCTTGTTGGTTTCGACTAAAACAAAGGAGTTGATTGGAACTTTAAAGATGAATGGAACTGCACGTTCTTTAGCTTTCACCAGTGATGGGAAGCAACTCTTGAGCTCTGGAGGTGATGGGCAAATTTACCATTGGGATTTAAGAACAAGAACCTGCATCCATAAGGCAGTCGATGAAGGTTGCATTAAAGGTACAACTCTTTGCACTTCACCAAACGGTTCTTTCTTCGCAGCAGGTTCTGAAAGTGGGATAGTGAATGTTTACAACAAAGAAGAATTTTTAGGGGGCAAGAGAAAACCGATCAAGACCATTGAGAATCTAACTTCCCAAGTTGATTTTATGAAATTTAATAATGATGCTCAAATATTGGCTATTTGTTCAAGCAGGAAGAAGAATGGTTTGAAGTTTGTACATGTTCCTTCATTCAATGTGTTTTCCAACTGGCCTCCACCAAACAGTACTCTCAAGTCTCCCCAATGTTTGGATTTCAGTCCTGGTGGTGGTTTTTGCGCTGTGGGAAATGCTCAAGGAAAAGTTTTACTATACAAGTTGCATCATTACAACCATGCATAGAGTAAATGTAACAGACTGGAATATCTCATCATCCCCCACCTTGGCGTTTCTATCTGCATGTTCGAATCATTCTTTTTACCTATGACGAAAGATATGGTAGTATGATATCCATGCTTCCCAAGTGAATGATGTGCTATTGAAAGTTTCATGGCATTCAATAGAAGAACAATGTGAAAAGTTTTGGCATATCTTTTCAGTTCCAGTTATTATTATTATTATTATTTTTGAAATACTTTCAGTTCCAGTTATTAGAGCTGCATTTCATCGTGTATTCTAGTAATTTATATATTGTCACTTGGTGGTCAACAGAACACTGATTTTTGTACCCCTTTATTTCAGATAGGGATTTCTGCAATATTTTTGGTTTTTGATGGCATTGTAATGTTTTCATGTTGTGGCATCAAAGATTTTGTTAAGTATTTGAGGCAATTCATCTGTTTACTTTCTTTGAAGATATGAACTTTTACTATCACCATGGTTCTGAAATCTCATCACGATTCTCTGCTGCCATAATTTTCTATTGCTATGTAGAGTCTCTGATTTTCTGGACAGGTTATCATGTGTTGATTCAGTTTTTCTGAAGGATATAACCTGGCATTTTATTGTGTGTGCTTGGCTGGTTTGGAGGTTTTGCTTGGTGTTGATTTGTGGGCTAGAACTGCTGATTTCCTTGGTGAGTTAATGGGGTTAGAGATGCTGTTAATGGTAGCAGGTCTGCTGATGAGGTTAGGCAGGTCTGGAGACCCCCTTTAGCTGCTGGTTTTAAATTGGATGTTGCTGCTGCTGTTGTTATTGGGGCTGTGGTTCGAAATGGCCAGGGTATTCATGTTGTTGCTTGTGCTAAATTTCTCTATGGGAGCTTGGATTTTGAGATGGCTGAGGCTAGAGCTCTTCTTGAAGGTGTTGAGAAGGGTTTGTTTCCTTTGGAGGTGGAGTCTGATGCTTTAAATGTTGTCAATCTTTGCTCTGCTATGTTTTCCTCTAGATGTGAGATTGACAATCTCATCCAGGACATATGTTTTTTTTTTTTGGTTAGATTTTCATAAGATCAATTCTGTCAAAGTTTATTCACTGGTTTCGTAAATCTGTCTAGATGGGCTGTGAGTCATGGTTTTTATGGGATTTAGTTTTTCCAGACTGGCTGTTAGGGTCAGATGTTGCTGATGTTTCTGGCTTTTTGCCTTTAGTTGCTTAAATGGAATTTTCCTCTTTCAAAAAATTAAAATAAAGAAATTTCTGTTGAATTTCATTGCGATCTCTTCAGTCAATCGATTCTTTGTATGTGATTTGGCAATTGTTGCTTTAGTCACAATATCTAAGTAAAATTACTTGTCCAAAACTCTTGTCCATATATAACATGACAGGTGAGAATAGGTTGTTTTTATTTTATTATTATTATTATTATTTTTAATTAATTAATTATTTATTTATTTAACAATATCTATTAATCTAGTATTATTTTTATTATTATTTTTTTTTTTGAAAGTTCACCGTATCATTTTATTCTCTATATTAAAGTACATGTCACAATTCACATGATAGACCGAATGAACGCTCTTTCCACCAAGCCATATTATTTGGTAAAGTTTTAACCCAAAAAAAAAAAAAGATCATTATTAAAAATATCCCTCTAGTTTACTCTATTAGCCGTTCTGGTCTCTCTAGTTCCAATATTATCTCGTGTAGTCTTTTTGTTAATTTCTGTTAACTTTTGGTGAAAATACTATTTTACACTTATAATAAATACTTAGTTTTATTTTTATTTTTTTTTAATTTTTTTTAATTTTAAATAAATGGATTTGGTGAAGATCTAATCCATCAAATAATAATAATAAAAAATTATACTTTTGATTTGGATCTCCACCAAATCTCAAAAAAAATTATACTTTTGATTTTGTAAAGATCTAATCTGAGATGGGCGGTCGAGATCCACCAAATAAAAAAAAAAATAAAATTCATTTCTAGAAACCACCATATCATTATCCAAATCACTAACACCAAACCTAGAACCTAAAAACTGAGCCGCCACCTCCAAACCACCACCAAACCGCCACCAAACCGCCACCACACTAGATTCACAAACAAACAAACAAAAAATCACCATCTCTCTCACACAAAACCCCAAAGATTAGGTTTCGATTTGGGTTGATTAGATTTCGATTTGTTTTTGGGTCGATTTGGTTTTAGTTGGAAAGATCATGAGAGAGAGGTCATGTTCACTGTGGTCGATTTGGTTTTGGTGTGGTGGTTCGGTTCAACGTCTGGTGGTGGTGTAGTGTTCTGGTTTAGGCCTCTCTCTCTCTCTCTCGCGGTCAATCTCACAAGTGGTTTGGATGGTTTCGGTGGCGGTTTCTTGTGTGTGTGTGTGCACGCATGGGGTTTCTGGGTGTGTATGTAAGTGGCGACTTCAGGGAGGTTTCTGGGTGATTGATGGAGCCATAACGGGTTTAGGGCTGTTAACGTGATTGTTGAACTGATGATAGGTGTGGGTGATGAACTAATGATGGTGATGAACTGATTTCTTTAGATGGTGTGTGTGCTAGGTTTTTAGGTTGGTGTTCTTGTTTAATGAGTGAGAGAAAGAGAGATCGATGGTGAGCAAGAAATGACAATTTTTATTATTTTTTAATTGTTCTAATTTTTTTATTATTTAATTTAAATAAATTTATTAATTTTATTCATCATTTACCATTATACCCTCCCATCACCTTTAAAAATCTACCATAAAAGTGATTAATAGTAATTGTTCGGACCAAACGAGGCAATCTTGGAACTAAAGGGACTAGAACAACTAATAGATCAAACTAGAGGGAGCTTTTTTTTTTTGCACAAAAAATATAGGTACAAAATGCATTACTCAAGGGCTAACCACAATTGCATATCAAAGAACAAAGGGGTGTACAACGATTATTACTTCTTTAAATGGACATCTGCCAACAAGTTTTCCATTATGGTGTACAAAGTAAGGGAACTATAACGTTAATCATTGAAAAATTATTAAAGAGATCAAACATGGCCTTACAAAACTTTTAAATTATTATTTGTTCATCTCCGTCCCATGCTGAAATGTGCAAAACCATACTGCAAAATTATAGAATCATTTGTTCTGGAAAACTTTTTCCTTTGCTTGTGTTCATCAATGGCTCCAAGAGGGGCATCCCCAGCTTCATACATCCCTATGAAGTTAGAAAGTTCGATCATGCAGTCATGAAATAACATCACAGTTCTCTATCAAACTCTTTATGAAGTAATTCATCTGCAATTAACCTGCTCCAACCATATAAGATGTTCAGTAAAACGAGATTAACTAGTATCACATACTTTTCGAGGATTTAAAAACCATAATGATGAATAACAAAACTGATTTCTTCTTTAAGTCCGAAAACACCTCATATCTTAATCAATTTTACTGAAGAATCAAGTTTCAAGAACTGTAAGCTAGAATTCCTTTAAGTGGCCTCATCTTGCTCATGCCCACTGAGAATATTTTGCATTACTAATAAATCCTCAGATAAAACGATTGATCAAAAGGGTTACGTTAGGGGTGAGTTGTGGTTCTTTTAATTCTCAGATTTTAAATTTCTGTTTGTTAATAGGCATAAACATATACGGATGGTATTCTGACAATCTTAAGTATCATTCTTTTTAAGTTTGAACAATGGAAAAATTATAACTTACTGAATAAACAATATTTTTCCACAGAAGTCATGAGAAAAATATTACCCAACGGTTCATACCTTACAAGGGCCTTTGCTACAGTCGCCAATGTATTGATTCTGATGTTCTAAACCCCTGCTGCAGCTTTAACCTCAGGATCAGTCATTCCCTGAAACAAATTTAATTAAGCTCAGTATTCAGTCCAGATAACCACATTAACAAAGTTTATAAGGCCATTGCACATAACTGATTATAAAATGGAGAAGGTTTGAAATACCAAAATAGAAAAAAAGAATAAGAAAAATGGTTTCAGTTATTCAAGGAATCAGATGATGATGAATCTGAACTCGCCGATATTTAAATCTAGGACTTATGTGCTCTAGCTGAAGAACAAATAAAGACCTGGTAACAGAAGCTTTACAAGAAAACTTGATCAGCCAGATGTGGCAACAGCATTTTATAATCATTATATAAAAATTCCCATTTACGGAAGATCAGCTAGATGTGGCAACAGCATTTTATAATCATTATATAAAAATTCCCATTTACGGAAGATAAATAGTTTTAACATTAACCCTGCTAGTAAGCTGTCATGCTTTGGAACTACACAAAATTTAGCACATATTCCTTTACAAACCTCAGATGGAGGGTCCTGTCTAATCTTCCGAGTAGGTGTTCTCATTGTAACAAACTCCTCTGCGGCAGTTGGGTGAACACCTATTGTGGCATCAAAGTCTGCCTTGGTCAAGCCAGCTTTTACAGCAACTGCAAATCCCTGGAAATTATGATGATTATATAACATTATAACCACGAGAGGCTGATCTTACAGTTGTATCAAAACTATGTACGCAATACATCGCCTAAACAGCATATTTTATACCTAAAATAATTTCTCAGTTTTTCTTCCATAAAAGTGGATTCCCACGCTAATCACTAAATTGCAACATACCACTTTGCATGCTTACTTTCAAGCATTTGGAGTCACCTTCAGATCATCTCAAACAAATAGCAGAACATGTGAAAGATGTACATTAAAAATAAGTAAAAAAATTTCTGCCTACTTTCTATCTCTTTGATCACTTGCCAGTCTTTCAACTTCCAGAATCACCAGCAAATGTAGTTCTATTTTGCCCAGCATAAATCATATGCCCATATCATCCATCATACAACCCACAATTGACCTATGAAATAATGATCCTTGATCTTTACATAAGACATGTCTGGCAGCAGGTTCAAGGTTTGGTCTCATAAGCATTTTATATTGATTATTAGCAGCATGGACATTTGGAATACAGTAATTCAATTAAAAGAGATTTCTGAAGAAATAAGAAAAAATAAATTTAAGGGATTTCTGGATCTTAAAATTTCTTTTGAGGGTTCTAAAAGAAACTTCAATAACAGCCATTAATCAGGACGGTAGAAACCTGCACAATTTCAGCTGCATCATCTCCGCACATGTGCAGACCCAGAACTCTGTTTGTCTTTGCACATACTATAAGTTTCATGAATGCACGGTCAGGAAGTCCTGAGAGAGTAGCTTTTAAAGGCCTGAAGTTTGCTGTGTAGACATCAACATCACCATATTCTTGTATAGCCTGTGAAATCCATGAAACATTAGTCAAAAGAGATCAATTCCAACAGTTTCAGTTATGCCAAATAACAACTTATATAACCTGTTCTTCGGAAGGACCAACTTGTCCAATTGGTGGCTGGGAAAAAACAGCGGATGGAACAGCTCTGCTCTCAGAAGAGGAAAAAAAAAGATTCAGAAAGTGTATTAGATATTGAACAAAAGCTACCCAAACATTCTGGTTAGAAAGGAATAGTAAACTGAAAACAAAGATATATCATATATGCTCTAAATTACATATAAGCTTAAGTACATAACTGAAAAATAATCAACTCTAATAAAAGATGAAGCACATGCCCACTATCATAATTGATCAATAGAGCATATATATATATATATATATATATATAAGAAAGATGCTCCGTTTTCCAATATATCTTAAACATATCAACTGCTTAATCACAAGATTTTTAGGTTACCTGTAATCGGGTTTTGTTGGCTCATCCTGAAACAAAGTTTTTGCTAGAGCCCCTCCCTCCATCAAAGCAACTGGTGTCAAATTTATTCTATCTGTAACATCTCCAACAGCCCAAATTGACGGCACTGATGTACGGGAGTATTCATCAACCTGAGGAAACAACAAATAGGAAAACTGCACTGCAACATGAAAACACAGAGAAACCAACAGCAAGTACCAACCAGCTAGGGCACTACCTCTATTGCTCCATTCTTGGTCATTTTCACCCCCACCGACTCTAGTCCTAGGTTCTGCATTTCAGAGGAAGTTCACATTACATACACTTCATAAAAGATTAATTATCACCATTTTGAGTTTTGAAGATGAAGATTACAGTCACTTTGGAGAGAAAAAGTATGAATGCTTTACACAATCTACATCTTATGTTTTACAAAGTCACCATTGGCAGAGAATCACATCTAAGTATCAAGCATAATGTGAAACTTGAAGAATGACCCTAAGGTCCTGCCATTTCCTTTCACTTGGTAAGCAGGATAAATGGTTTTCACACCCACTACTCGATGTCATAAAATCAACAGCACAATTGACTCCATGGTGCCTTCACCAGAATAAAACCAACAATGAAAAAGGATCTCCTAACCTTTGTATTAGGCTTGCGTCCAGTTGCAAACATAACATGAGAAAAGCCTTCAACAGTTCCTTTGTTAGTCTTCAGAGATAATGAACCATCTGCTGACTTTAAGATAGCTTGAGGTGACTCCTCCGTGTGAAACTCAATTCCTCTAAGAGACATCTGTTCTGAAACAAAATCTCTTATCTGCAGAAACAAAAGGACAAAAAATTTATTGCCAGGGAAATCTCATGTTGAAGTTGCATTATTAAGCATGGAGCCTCAGTAAATGTTCACGACCTCTTCATCAAAACCCCTTAAAACTTTTTTCTGCCGAATAAAAACATGGACCTCGCTTTTCAGACCATTGAAGATGCTAGCAAACTCTAACGCGATGTACCCACCACCAATTATTGCGATTTTCTCAGGCTTTGAGGGCAAATCAAGTGCAACATCAGAATCTATTGTATGTTCAATGCCAGGAATTTCAGGAATGAAGGGACGTCCCCCAACTGAAATCAGTATGTGCCTAGCTGAATAGAGTTTTCCATCTACATCGACAGTGTGTGGGTCCACAATCTGTGTTTGATACAATTGAGAAATTCAATATAACATTATAGGAAATGCTCATGTGGTAAAAAGAGCTACATTTCTAGGGAAAAATAAACTAAATTATAACAAAACCGGATTCATGACATCATCCTACCTTTCCTCGACCTTCAATTAAGGTGACACCAGCATTGTTCAGAATATTCTTGTATATACCAGTGAGGCGCTGCAACTCAGCGTTTTTGTTAGCAATCAAGGTGCTCCAATCGTGCTGAGGTTCTGTCTCATATTTCCATCCAAACCCATTACTCTCATCAAATTCATGAGAAAATTTTGATGCGTATACCAGCAGTTTCTTTGGTACACATCCACGAAGTACACACCTGCATTAACAAAAACTATGGAAAAATCCTTCACAAGCCCATAGTAAACAGAAATTCAACAATATTATATTGTTAAGTTACATAGAAATGGTCCGAAAGTTAATCTACAAATGGATTCATATAGCCAACCCTCTGTAGCTCAATTCAAGGCTGGTGTTGAATTTAGTTTGGGGTTTCCGTAAAATTAGGATGCTACAAATTAAAGTCATGGGTATCACTCTGTGAAGTAGTTAATAGGCTGGAAAAATTTTATACTTTCATGATTTACTTCACTAGGCTGCATTCCTCCTCAGAAACATGTACTGCCAGCGGATCATATGTAATCAAAATATTGGCTTCACAAATTTTTATAACAAAAATCTCATGCACCAAGATCGTATAGCTGAGTTAATAATGGGTAACAGAGAAAAGTGTGGCACTTAAAGAGACAATTTCTTTGTGTCCACCTCTCTACAAGTGAAAATAAGTAATTCTCACACCAAATATAAACAGATAAGGTCACAAATAAGGAATGAACATAATAGCATCAAATGATAAAAATAAAATAAAAATGAATAACAAAAATACAACATTTAATTCGTCCCCATCATATTTCAATAATGTAACTCAGTTTCATCTAAAATGCAACACTAAACTATCAAGAAGCTGTGAAAGTGAGCTTCATCAAACTCTCACAGACCCAAAAGCATTCAGTTCAATCTCAGAATCCAAAATTCAGCTACTATTTATTTATTTATTTATTTTGTTTTTGTGCTAAATCACTGAATGGTCTGGAATAACTATCAAAGCTCAGTTGCTTAATATATATACACACGCACATATATATATAGGCCTACTGGAAACTTACGTGCCGCCAACGCCGCCGGTGGTATCGGACGATATGGTTGAAAAGGGAAGCTCACAAACGGCAACGGAAGCGCCGAAATTGGCGGCAAAGCGGGAGGCACGGACGCCACCACTTCCGGCGCCAATAGTGAAGAGGTCGAAGTCGTAGCGGCGAGTGGGGTCGGCTCCATTGTCGGAGTCGGCTCGAACAGCAAAGTGACGGCGAAGATGGCGTTGGTGGTGGTGGTGATAGTGAGGAATATGAGAAGGAGAGATTAGGGTTTTGGGTAGAGAGAGAAAGTTAGAAGAGAGCGGGACTGCAATTGGTAGCCTTTTGTAGAAGGTGGTGGTCAGTCTCGGAGTTGTGACTGAAGTTGCCATTCTTTTTCAAAATTATGGTTTTTTGATTTCTCTTGTAGATTCTTTTCTTCTGTTGGAGAATTGTTGATGACGAAGATGAGACAAGTAACTATACTAGTGTCTTGTATATAATTTACGGTTTTGGGTCAAATGAGGCTTTCTAGTTTCTACTTTCTACGTTCTAGAATCGGTCATCACGTGGGTCCCTTCATTATCAAGTGGTTATTATTTAGACAAGTGGCATGATGTGGTTGGGTTTAGCCTTTTAGAACATAGGAAAAATTTAGATCAGCCAAGGTGTCAGTTTCACACCCCAAAAATGTGCATAGATAATAGATCTGGTGGCCTATGATTGGACATGGTGAGGAGGCAACCGGGTCAAGACGAGGCACATTTGGTGGTGTGTAGAGGTGGCCACGGTTCGGTTTCGGTTTGAAACCGGCGGTTTCGGTTTGGAGATCCACTAAAACCGAAACCGTGGCTCATGGTTTGGAGGCGGTTTGTAACCGTCGGTTTTTCGGTTTCGGTTTCGGTTTTGGATGGTTTCGGTTTCGGTTTCGGTTTTAGACGGTTTCGGTTTCGGTTCGTTTTTATTTTTATTTTATATATTTTTTTATTTTTTTTTATTTTTCAACTTTTTTTCCAAGTGAAATAAATCATAAAAATTGGTTGTAAATATCAAATCTTGCCAAAAAATAATTACAATTGAACAAAGTTTAAAATAAAAAAAAATAATTACAAACATTTTCATTGAAGTATTTAAGTATTTAACAATGTTTAAGAGAAAAGAAATTCACCTTTATTAATAAATACAGCTTTACAATTTCACAAAAAAAATAAAAAAAATAAATAAGAGATTGGCCTTGAAGGCTCAATTCAAAGAAACAATATTACAAAGTAACAAAGTTAAAATTTAAAAAAACAAAAAAAAAAAAAAAAAAAAAAACCCGGCCTTGCACTTAATTTTTACCACAATTAAGTTGCCTACGTATCCTCCACCAATGTAGAGGAATCAAAGGCCACGTAGTTCTTTTACCTTTAATAAGTTGCTCAGTGTTGGAGTTTGGAAGTTTGAACGGAATCTAGTCGCTTCCTTCCGTACCGGTGGTTTGGTCATCTTCAAAGAAGTCGTTCACTATCTCCGGCTGAAGTTCTTGTTGTCTGTATTTTGCCTTTGTCCAATCATCAACACACGCCTGCATTTCAAGTGATTGTGGAGACATAACCGACCGTCTTGGTTCCAAAATATTTCCACCTGCACTAAATTCTTGTTCCACAGCAACGGTAGAAACCGGTGTTCCAAGAATTTGTTTGGCAATAATAGCCAAAATTGGATAATCCTGTTGATGAGTCTTCCACCAAACCTGGAGACTAAATTTTTCTTCTAAAAATTCATGAGTGTCTTCTAAATACCGGTCAAGTTCAGAGACAGATGAGGATGAAGATGTTATTAATTTTTTGGCTCTTTGGGAAAACAGTCGATCCCCTAAACCCTTTAATTGGAATTTTGCGGAAGTACTAGTACCACCAGATGTGGGTGTGGGTTGTGAAACCGGCAAGTTCAAAGACGGACCATACATTCTAAGATATTCATCGCATAATTCATAAAGCAAAGTCTTAACGGAATCACAATAATGAAGAACATCAATTTCTAATCCTAAACATTTGTAATAATGAGTCAAATAATCCTGCAAACTTTCTAATTTAAAACGTGGATCAAAACACGGTGCAAGCAAATAAATATTTGGAATCTCCCCATAATAATTTAGCCATTTTGTTTTCATAGCTGCAACACATGGACTCAATTGAATATCAATTCACAGTCACTAAATGCACCAGCAATATTAACACTTTGAATAAGAAATAAATGAGTAGTGGGATAGTAAACACCAGATAAAGCATTGGTAGTATCATTAAAAACACGTAGCAATTCAAGAATTTTTATACATGCATTCCAATGGTTCAATTGAAGAGAAATTGAAGGAACGTTATAAGTAATAAAAGAAACTAATAATTTCTTATATTCAACACTTTCATTAAGCAGCTTATAAGTAGAATTCCAACGAGTGGTAATATCTCTAGAAAATTTTTTGGGACGCATATTATTCTGAGAGCAATATTTTAACCATTGTTTCTGGATTTTGTTATGCCTCCAAATATAATTAATATTATCTCTAATTGGTCTAATAAAAGCAGAAAGCTCTGTTAATCCAGCTTGAACACACAAATTTAAAACATGACATGCACATCTTTGATGAAATAATTTACCCCCAAAATAGGGATTGCACAAATCTTGTAACATAGGAATAGATGCGGTATTACTTGCAGCATTATCAAAGCCAATAGCATAAATTTTGTTTAGGATATTATACTCTTGAAAAATGATTTTAAGGAGTTGAAAAATATTTGGAGCTGAATGTGAGTCATCGAAAACACGAAATGCAAAAATTCTTTTTTGCATGTCCCAGTCATTGTCCATATAATGATATGTGACACCCAAATATGAATGACTACCATAATTGTCGCTCCATATGTCGGCACATATGGAAACGCGACCTTGAAATTGATAAAAAAAAGATTTCAATATGTTTTTTTCTTTTTTGAAAATGGCATTTAGTGTACGTGTGAGAGTGGATCTAGGAACACGTTGCATTGCAAGATTTAATGCATTTTGACAATAATTAACAAAACCTACTTTCTCACCAAAACCAAAAGGTAAGTGTTCTACTGCAACCATTAATGCTAATTCTTCCCTATTTTTTTCAGACGTATAATGAAATAATTGATTACCAGAGGTTGCGTACCTGGCAATTTGGGCTTGGTTATTGGATTTCTCAAATTCGGACGGGTGACTTCTTTTGATATGAGCCCAGTACGTGCCATATCCAAAGGATTTGGCAGTCTTGTATGATTTGGAGCAGTAATTGCACTGTATATGGAAAAATCCACCATCTAACTCCGTTTTCTTCATATGCACCCTGAAGAGGATGGACTTCATCTGCTTTTCTTCACCTTCACCTGCAAAAAAATCATTTGAAGGGGGTGGGGGGTTAGATAGATTTTCATTAGTATTTGGGGTATTGGGATCGTGGTTGAGTCCGTCGAATTCGGGAATTATTAGAGGAGGATTAGGACTAGAAGGGTGATCGGATCCAAATTGGTCTTGAAGGAACTCGTGGTATGATCGGTCGTAATTAACATCACCACCAACGTGTTCCAAAAAGTTGTGCATTGGACCATTTTCTTTGTTCAAATTTCTTGAACTATTTCCCCCACTAGCCATTGAAAAATTAATAATACAAAAAATATTGATATATGTAAAGAAAATATTGTTGAAATAATAGTGGTAAACAAGTAAAAAAAAAATAGAAGATTGTAAAAAAAAATATTGTTGGAATAATAGTGGTAACAATGTAACACTTTAAAAAAAAAAAATTGATGTTTGAAAAAAAATATTGTTGAAATAATAGTGATGAAAAAAAATATTTTAATAGTAAAAAATAGAAGAAATAAATATTGTTAATCAATTTGATGATTGAAAAAATAGATAATAGTAAAAACTAAAAAATACAAGAAAGAATTTATATGTGAAATGAAAATTAAATAAAATTGTAGATTGTAAAGAGAATTGAGAATTTGAGATTGAGAGAGATTGAGAGAAGTTGAGAGATTGAGAGTGGTGTGAAGAATAATGAAGTGTGTGGGGTATTTATAGGATTATAGAGAGGGATATGTTTGCAATTAGGAAAAGTTTAGGGTTTAAAAAAAAATAAAAAGTGGCCGTTGGCCAACAGTGTGCATGCTGCACACCTGCAGCTGCCAGGTGCCGTTGGCCAACGACACCTTATTTTTTTTTTCAAATTTTCTGCCACGTGTCACACGTTCATTGGACCTCGTCCTAGTAAGAAGGTTGTTGATCTCCTCGTAGAGAAGGATTGTAAGGATATCGTCATTCTAACTGAACATAGCTTTCCATTTACGTTGATAATGTGTGATGCAGATTTATTGAGGACATCATCCCACCTTTGCATTTCTCACAACATTTTTGTATACACTTCCTTTCTTTACTTTTATTACCAAGGGTAAATTGTACAAACACCCAAACATTTGATTGCATGCATATGAAAACTTTTACATGAAATTGCACAACCCACCCCTATTGTCAATTGACCACATTTTTAACACCAAATTATTAAAATACCCATGATTATTTAGTTAAGGGCAAATTGCACAAACATATTTTAAAGTATTTGGAAAAGACTTAATATTCAACTTTAACCATTAATTACACAAACATACCCAACTGTTAAAGGTCCATCGTTAACTTTAACTATTAACCTTTAAATAACAAAATTACCCATAGTTAATAAAAAAAATATTTAATATTAATTAAGAATAATAATTTATTTATTTTAAAAAATGGTGGAGTCAAATCTCCACTTTAGAGGAGCTCAACCTCTTCCTAGCAAGAAGATTGTTGATCTCCTCGCGGAGAAGGTATTCGACATCCTCCTTGCGAGGAGATCATCGATCTACTCGCGGATGGGGTGTTCGACCTCCTCCTTACTAGGAGATCATCAATCTCCTTATAGAGGAGGTCGTTCCAACTTCTCATTGCAATGAGATCGCCTGATCTCCTCGAGAGGAGGTCGATCGACATCCTCATAAAGATCAATGACAAGGAAATCTCCTTCATGGCTGGTGGAATCTCCTCTGGCAGTGGAGTGAATTTTATTTTATTTTAAAAAAAATTGGTTTGGCTTAGAAATATAATTATTACAAATTATATGGTTATTTAGCAATTAGTTTTTAGGTAGATTTATAATTATCAAAAAGTGTGAGTTCATTTTTAATGTAACATTTCTTATTATTTCTTATATTCTTTTTTAATTTTTAAACCTTAATATAAATACAATGTTGTTATAACGCACGTGGCTTTCCCACCACCACTCAAGAGATTGCTCACACACGTGGCCTTCCCATCACCACTCAAGAGATTACTTTGTTCAATATATATATATATATATATATAAATTTTTCTATGAGGATGCCCTGATAGAATTATATAAGGACATTGAATATGAGTCACTCGTTTTACATACTTTGACTTGGTATGTATGCACTTGTCAAATCACTTTATAAATGAGTGGCTCACATTCAAAATCCTGATAAAGTTATATAAGGATACCTTGATAGGAACGAGACCGTATATATATATATATATATTCTCTCTTGTTAAAACAAGTTGTTGCTGCTCTCTCAATATCAATAAAAGCATAACATGTTCTCTCTCTCTCTCTCTCGTTTTTCTCTCTTCTCTCACCTGATGTCTCTCATATTTATTATTTATTTCATCACTTCTTCAATTATTTCTTGTTCATCTATTATTCTTTGATTCACAACACGTTATCAGCACGATGCTGTTATTTCCAGAACCTGAAATTATGAATTTATTACCACTAGAGCCTGAAGTTTCTAGATTTATTTCCAGAACCTGAAGCTTCTGAATTTATTATCATTAGAACATGAAGCTTCCAGATTTTTATTTATTAATACCAGAACTTGTAGTTCTGGATTTACTTTCTTACATTTTATTTTTATGCAATTTACTTTCTCGCATTTTATTTACTTTTACGCGATTTACTTTCTTGCATTTATTTATTTATACGCTTTTATGAGATTGGCTATGCCAACCTACTAGAACTTACAGTTTCAGATTTACTTTTTTTTTTTCTCATTTATTATTACGCATTTTATTTTGAGATTTTTATTTAAACAATTTGGCCACCCATCAAGAACCTGAAGTTTATGAATTTATTTATCATTACCGGAACCTGAAGCTTCTAGATTTATTTACTTACAAATATACTTTTATATATCTTAAGGTTTAAATTCCTCGGGTTTTTGTCAGACCAGAAGTTCTGACTCCGATTGTGATTTTCAGATAACTAGAAGCTGTAATAATGCCAAAGCTTGCAAGTTTGAAATTTGCTGCACCAGAAGTGTTTAGGGACAATTACATGTCCTGGGTTATTGATACCAGATTACTCCTAAAATCAGAAGGCCCGTTTTACACTATTGAAAATGGGGTCGAGGCATATAAACAAGACAAATCTACTGTCATGGTTATTATCCGTCACCATCTGCATGAGGATCTAAAAGCCCAATACTTAACTGTCACAGAACCAGAAATTCTATGGCAAGAAATAAAATACTAATTTGATAACCAACCTGATGTTGCATTACCAAATGCAAGGTATCAGTGGCAACATTTACGTTTCCAAGACTTGGGATTAGTCTCTGAGTATAATTCTGTTTTATTCAAAATTACTACACAGCTGAAATTACGTGGTCAGGACGTAATTCGAAATCATCAATAAAAGCAAACAGTAAATTTTCTCTCCTTTCACTTTATCTCATATTGTTATTCTCTCGTTCTTCTTCATCTTATTTCTGTTATATTATCTATTATTTTAATTTTACGCATCTATTTAATTTTATGCAATTTATGTGTCTGAGTATGCTAACTAACTAGAACTTGAAGTTTATGGATTTGTATAAATTATGTGTTGAGCCTAACTAGGTCAATTGTTAAATTTTTGGAATTTAAACCAAGCTCAGCTAGACAGACTAACCAGAATCTGAAGTTTCTGGATTTGTCATTATAATATTTAAGTTGGCACAGTTTTACAAACCGATCAGAATCTGAAGTTCTAAATTTTAAATTTGAGTAAAAATATGGAGTTCTCAATTCATTACTATGTACATGAATGTCATACTTGGGACCTGAAATTCCAAAATTCGAATTCTATATAGAACCTGGAGTTCTAATTTTGAATACGAAGTATTGAATCTAAACTTGAAGTTCTTAAATTTTGAACATGAAATTCTAATCATATTTGAAGCTCTGAATTCAATTTAAATTGTGATATTAAAACTTTTATGTCAAAGTTTATTAGAACCAGAAATTCTGAATTGGATCAAGTTACAATTCTTTCATCTAGAAAGTCAATTTATAATTTCTTTTTTGAACCTGAAGTTTTCTGAATTTTATGAACCTACAGTTCATGGTCGAACTGGAAGTTCGAAAAATCAATATGATTCATGATTTTGTTTTATGAAGTGATATATTTTCGTATCTATATGTTTATACTTTTGATCACTTTGTCTAATATGCACTTTATTTTTCTTTGTGAATAGATATGTCTTTAAACGGTAAATTGAGTGATATTGAAAAGCAAGATACAAGAGATATATATCTAGCTAATAGTGCAACGACATATACGATTATGCAGAATTAGAAATACTTTGAGTTTAACCTTGCTTAAGGAAAATGTTAATACAATATCAGGTCCAATAGATCTAATAGAAGGCTCTGGTAGAACCATGATATTGTTACCAACAATACTAAAATATGGCTATCACATGAAAACTATAAATGATGAGAATATTGAGTATCTGTGCATTACTTCTCATGATTCAGGCTAGAAACTCATGATGGAAAGGTTGGGTGTTTTATCATCTGGATTATATTACACTCTTATAAGATGTGTAGAAGTTTATGCAGTTATGAACTAGAAGTTCTCAGACCCAAAAATATTTATGCTTTAGCATAACCGTCTTGGTCACCCGGGATCTACAATGATGCGTAGAATCATTAAAAAATTCTCATGGACATCCATTAAAGAATCTAAAGATTCTTTTATCTCATGAAAATTTATGTACTACATGTTCACAAGAGAAATTAGTAATAAAACCATCTCATTCTAAGGTTGGCTTTGAATCCTCATTTTTCCTACAAAAGATTCAAGGGGATATATGTGGACCTATTCATCCACCAAGTGGACCGTTCCGCTATTTTATGGTCCTAGTTGATGCATCCATCATATGGTTACACGTTTGCTTATTACAAACACATACTGTTGCTTTTGCAAGATTACTTGCACAGATTATCAGGCTTCGAGCACATTTTCTCGATCATCCGATTAAATCAATACGCTTTGATAATGCTGGTGAATTTACTTCCAAGACATTTGATGAATATATTGCAGATCAATTGAGATTGATGTTGAACATCCAGTTCCACATGTTCATACTCAGAATGGATTCGCAGAGTCACTTATCAAGCGTCTCTAGGTAATTGCGAGAATTTTATTATTTCGATACAATTACCAATTTCTATATGGAGACATTCTATTCATCTTTGACCCACTGCTTATCATCATTATTTACCATTATAGCTTGTAATTGGTCATAGACATACTCATTTTAAAGATATTTGATTATATTGTATATGCCTTTATTGCATATTTGACATGATTTAAGATAAGATTTCTCTACCATTCGAAGATTTATGATGATTTTGATTAATCTTTTATCTGATCGTCTATGCTTCTGATAGTTTATCTTCTTGCGCATTACCTGCGTATTATTATATTGATTAATTTTCAAATAGAAAGTTTCTCTAGAGAGAATAAATAAAAAGTCACTCTTATACAAAATAAAGATACCGGTTCGATTATCTATATATATAAATGTGTCTCATTTCTGTCTTCATATCACTCAAATACGAAAGATAATTGATCATTAAATAATTATTAATAAGTTACTTGATGTATTAAAAGTGACAAAATTTTATAAGTTGCTATCTCATAAACCCCGGCCAGGTGATTGTTTCTGAAGAACGATATGAGTAAAATGCAACAAATAAATCATCTGATGCATGTCATAAGCTTATGAACTTTTGGAAGGTATTGTTATTAGGATCATAATGTAAACAAAACTCGAGTTATAAATAAATTCAATTTCTCTAAATCAACTCAATAAGAGTCTGATATATCTAAAGAGACACGAGTCAATGAAATGACTAAATCCATTGAAATGGAAGAAATCTCTACAGAGAAACAAGAATATAAGAATTAATACATTTTTATAAATCATACATGAGAAATGTGGAATAGTGAAGAAACAATCATCAGTGATACATTTTCAAATACAGTAGCTACTGAAAATGATGATTAGGAAACTCTTAGTATCGATGATTGTAGACAAAGACATGATTGACCTAAATGAAAAGAAGGAATTCAAGAATTGACTTCATAAACCAAACATAACGTATTTAGACCAACGGTTCTCTAGACACATGAATATGTCAAACTAGTTAAATACTAAAAGGTCTTTATATGGAAACGTAAAGAGAAAAACGAGATCGTAAGATATGAGGCACGACTCGTAGTACAAGGTTTTTCACAGAAACTTGGTATTCAATAGTGATGCATACGATTACGTTTCGAATTTTTGATAAATTTGGCTGCCTTTAAAAGCCTTGAAATACGCCTTCTAAACGTAGTAATCATTTATATGGTTCACTTAATGCAGATATTTATAATCCATGAAGGATTTAAAATGCTAGAAGCATATAAATCGAGATCTCGTAATCTATAATTGATAAACCTACAGAAATCCTTATATGGATTAAAAACAATCTAGATTGATATTGTATTACCATCTTAGTGAATATATGATAAAATAAGTATATAATAATCATATTATACTCATGTGCTTAGTAGAACTTGATTCTAAGAAAGATCCATTCCAACTAACAGAAGATGATGAAAAGATAGGTGGTCTTGGAGTACATATCTTAATGCAATTGATGCTTTATTATATCTGGCACAATGTATTAGATTAGATATTGCATTTTCAGTAAATTTACTTGCTAGATTCAGTTCGGCACCAACTTATAAATTTTACTACCAAACAAGTTTTCAATTGATCAATATTATTTGAATATGATATTTTATATTTTTCAATCATATTGTTTGGCAACAACCGAACAAAGTTGCAAAGTAAATCAAAGAGAAGTTACAGTATCAACGATCTACATACATTTCTTCTAAGCATTGAATTTTTTGGGTATTATTTATAGACATTTGACAATTTAATAAGATTGAAAAACCAACAGTATATGCAATATATTAGATCCCAAATTTGATTATCCAACTCCAAATGATATATTTAGTAAATAGATATAGTTTCCAATAAGAAACAAAAGTAACAAAACAATGCAAAATAACAATATACTTCAATAAAAAAAAAATAAAAAAAAATAGCAATAACAACCAAACAACAAATAAAATAAGACCATATAGTTTCCAACAAGTAACAAAAGTCCAACAAGTTTCTATTAAGAGATAATGATAATTTATAAAATACTTTATGTTGGCTCTCCATTATCTTTGTTAATTGCTCCTTTCAAAATATCATCTTTATGAATAAAAAAACAATTAAAACAATTAAAAAGATGATAAAAAAAACAAATACTATGTTATGAAACATATATAAGTTGAAAATATATTTATCTTGACTTTGAGTCCATATTCAATTTTAGGTGCACATCAAGACCTAGATAGAGTCTACTATTATATGAATTTAAATTTTTACCACTAAATGTCAACTCTAAAGCACCATTTGGTACAGGTTAATCTTTGCATCCGAACGAGAATATGATAACATTCTCTGGTTTGTTATCGGTTTTGAGTTTTTTTTTTTTTAAATACAGAAAAGTGATTACTTTATCTCCATGAGGGTAATATGAAACCCATCTCAATACGTGGGTTTCATATTACCCTATATCTGATTCTTATTGTGGAACTCAAAATTAATTATAAAAAAAAAAACCCAAATTATAACCCAGAATCAAAACTATTGCCTCTCACACAACTCTTCACAGTCAAATTTATTATTATCTGTTGTTGCTGCTGGTCCGATTTCATTCTCTTTTTTCATTTTTCTATTTTTATTGGATTTTTTTTTGTTGTGTTTTGGGTTTTCATCTATCGGTCAATTAGTGGCTTTATAGATGTAAATTTGTTGTTTTTTAGCTTTCATTTTTGTCTAACATGGATATCTGATTTGAACTTTTGGTGTTGTTGTGTTTGTGTACATATATAATTGGTGTTTTTACTTCTCTAACAAGTTGATGGATTTTCACGTACATATCTGCACGTATATATATAATTGGTTGGTCTGCACTGTCTCTAAAGTGGCTCTATATATAAGAAGCAAAAGAAGTGTTTATAGGCACTCCATACAATTCTCTCTCGCTATATAAGCTATTCTCTGCCTTCTCTCTTTGCATTATCTTCACACAAACCTTTCAAGTTCAAGTCTTTTAAGGTAAAATCTCATCCGGGTTCTCCTGCTGCTCTGTTTTTTTTAATGCCTTGTCTTTTTTATTGTTTCTTTTATATCTCACTCTGTGTTTTAATTTTTATATAAGCTTCTGTATGTTTTTTGTGGCGATTCAAGCTTGATTTGTTGTGGGTACTTTCTATATTGTTTGTTTAGTGATTTTGTCGGTCACATTCTTAGAGATCCTCTGCTTTTAGCTTTCAGATTTATATTTACAATTTCTTTTTTTTCAATTTATGATTTTTGTTTTTTGTTTTTTGTTTTCCTGGTTTTCCTTTTTTGCTAACAATGAAAAAATCACAGAATATTTGCATATCTGAAACATGTACATGCTTGCTAATGATTTCTCTGGTGCTAAGTATATATATATTTTTTGGGTTAATTTTGTTATATTATTTTACCATATTTTTTCATTGTTGTGGTTATAAATTATAAATTGTTGTGTGAATTGTTGTAGTTAAATTGGTTTTGTTTTTATGTTCCTCAAGGTCTACCATTGCATGAGCAATGAAGATTGCATATGTATTATTGCTAGTTCCCTTATTTGTTTAAGCATAAAATGTTGAATCTAATTAGCAAAGATGTTGATCAATTAGTAATCTTAGGTTTCTTGTAGTGTTGTCTAATTGAATTTGAAGTACTGATGGAACCAATTATATGTACTGATTAAACTCTTTAACATCTCAAACTTATGTATAATTTTCATTGGTGTAAACTTGTACGTGCAGGTATGACTCGTCTTCCTATAGTTGCAAAGAAAAGAATTGTTGCAAATTTGATTCAATACATGGAGATCTTAAATGAGACGAGAATGTTGTTCATTTTTCTAATATGTATTATCATGAGTAGGAAGGCTTAAGTAAAAAGAAAATTGGGGTCAAACTCCTTTACTTAGGCATCACATACGTCAACTAAATTATCACCAAATGATGTATGAGAGTGACTTAGCATGTATAGAGAGCACCCGTATGGATAGAAGAACTTTTTTCCATTTTGCGTAATCACCGAAGGGAGCAAAAAATATGGATGTTGAAGAACTAGTAGCTATATTTTTACATATTATATCTCACAATGTTAATAATAGAATTATAAGACGTCAATTTGTACGTTCCGGTGAATGTAGTCTTAAATGCTATATTACATCTCTATAAGTTATTACTAATAAGGCTAGAGCCAGTTCTTGGTGATTTAACTGATAGTAGGTGGAAATGGTTTAAGAATTACTTAGAAGAACTATATGGAACATACATTAAAGTAAATGTCTTAGCATGATAGACCTATTTATCAAATCAAAAAGAATGAAATTGCTACTAATGTGTTACGGGTGGTCTCACAAGATATGCAGTTTATTTATGTTTTGCTTGGATGGGAGGGTTCGACTGTTGTCTCTGGAGTTTTACGAGATGCTATCTAGGACAAATGGGTTTAAAGTTCCACAAGGTAAAATTGTACCCTCTTGCATGAATAATAAAGCTTACTATATGAGTTATTGCTAACAAATTTTTAAATAATTTGTAGGAAAGTACTATCTATGCGATGCTGGGTATCCCAATGATGAAGGTTTCTTAACACCGTATAGAGAACAACGCTACGATTAGAATGATTGGACACTCCCAACTAATACTCCTCAAGAATTTTAAAACATGAAACACTCATCTACTAAGAATGTAATATAGAGAGCATTTGGATTGTTGAATGGACGATGTGCAATTCTTAGAGGTCGGTCATACTACCCTGTCAAAATACAATATCAAGTTACTTTGGCCTGTTGCCTTCTTCACAACTTGATTAGAAGAGAAATGCATGTGGATCCTTTAGATCATGTTGTACTTGAGGATAGTGACAGTGATAACGAAGATGAGGACATGAACAGTGATTGTTACACTGACATTGAAACATCAAATGATTGGACCATTTGGAGGGACAACTTGGCAAGATAAATGTTTGAGCAATGGCAGGGAAATCGATATCCATAGATATTATATCTATAGTGTTGCATATTTAACTTCTTGTATTATTAAGTTTGAATTCCTTTTTTTTTTTTCTTCTTTATGCTTACATTTCAATATTCTATGTGGTTGTATAACATTCACAGTTTATTGCTTATGACAATTTTATGCTTTTTAACTTTCTATATGTTTCATAATTTTGCTTTCATTATGGTTTTTTTTTATTTTTTATTTTTTATTTTTTTTAACAATCTATGTTTATCTTTGAACTATTTTTTTCTTTTATGATCATAATCTAAAGTAATTTGTAATTTTTTTTTAAAAAAATTCAAAATTCTATGATAAATCTATTTTTTTAAAAATAAATATTATAATCAATATGTTAATTAAAAATTCATTCAAAAGAAAAAAAAAATTCTTATGTTTAACCAAACACTGTTATTTGACATTCCTAAGAATATGACACAATATTCTTATGTACAACCAAATACAAGTATACAAGTTTCCTAGGTAAAATCTTGATAGGATAATTAGTCTGCCAATCTTGTGTTCTTTTTCCACGGATGACATACACTTTGCATCTATAGAAATTCTCATATTTCAGAAGAAAAAAAAAAATCTCATATTCAACCAAATACTGTTATCTGACATTCCTAAAAATCTGACACAATATTCTTATGTACAACCAAATACAAGTATACAAGTTTACTAGGTAAAATCTTGATAGGATAATTAGTCTGCCAATCTTGTGTTCTTTTTCCACGGATGACATACACTTTGCATCTATAGAAATTCTCATATTTCAGAAGAAAAAAAAATTGTATTATAACTTGTAATCCAATTGATCTGATGATATAGAAACCAAATTAATAAGATTCTTCTGGTATACTTTGGGACCATTAATAACTCCAAATGACAAAGACGTTGAATATAAAAGTGCTTGTGTGAATTGATTGAGTACATTCAAATTTATCAAAATCAATATTCAGTGAATTAATTATTATTATTTTTAACCGAATCGATATATACAAAGTAAAACAATATACAATTTTCAATACCAGCTACAATAAAATCGAAGTCGGGGTACATGCATGAGATGTCAATGTCAATTAGATGGAAGGTGGACTTTGTGGTATTGGTATTATAGGCTTTTCATCCTCCCAAGTTTTAAAATAAGTATAATAATTTAAAGTCGAAGCCATATATGAATGAATGCATAAATATTAATTATTACGTGTAATTAAGAGATCTTAGTCGTGACTTATGAATCTTGAGTTTAATTAATTATGACCTAAAATCATTCAAAGAGAGCCACTGCAAAAAAAAAATATGTTTGCTAATAAAATTCTAAAACTTGGGTCACCAATAATAAAAAGTGCTGTAAATGAATAATGAAGAATGAAGAATAAATGAGATGAATGATAAATAATAAATAAGAATGATGAGATACATCAGAGAAGAGAGATGCGAGAGATCAAATAGAGAGAACATATGTCTTTTGTATTGAATATTGAAGCTTCAACTAGAGAGATTACAAATGAAATAATGATCTATTATATATATATATACACACTTGATATATACACTTGAAAACTAATTGTATCAAAGAAGATAACTCCTCTTACTTGCTTACATCATTGCTTGCATCATCTTTACACCAAAGATTTGGTGACCAAGTTAGAAGCAAATGCTTTG
Organism: Acer negundo; assembly: GCA_035582765.1. Lineage (NCBI taxonomy): Eukaryota > Viridiplantae > Streptophyta > Magnoliopsida > Sapindales > Sapindaceae > Acer > Acer negundo. Next base: position 18,241,456 of record CM069236.1, on the reverse strand, counting down.
GTGGTGGAAACATGTGGGTTGGCCTAATCAAATGGGCAAGTGGTTAAAATCCACATATTACAACATTCCTCTTTGGATATTACAACATTCTTCTTTGGATATTTACCACTTGTACTTTAATATGTTAAGAAAAACTCTGTGGGATAAAACCTTAGTAAAATACATATAATGATATTCTGGATATTGTGGGGTTAGATGTTCTCAAAACTAGGGGTGGACAAAAAACCAATGAACCGAACCGAACCGAACCGATGAACCGAACAGGTCCAATCTGTTTTTTTTTCGGTTTTTCATTGTTAACCGGTTCTGTTCGGTTCGTTTTTTAAAAAACCGGATATTTCGGTTCGGTTTCCGGTTCAAGGGTTTGAACCGGTGAACCGAACCGAGAACCGGTGTATATAATAAAAAATCCCTTTGTGTTATAATCAAAACAACATTGATAGATAACAATTAAATGTTACACAGTCTAAAAGAAAAACTGCATATAAATAAATAAAAACTGCATTAAATGTTATTATCTAAGAGGATAACAGTTTTATGTTATAATCAAAACAATATTAATGACACATTATATAAAAAAAAAAACTGCATATAAAAAAAAAAATACTAATGTTAAATGTTACATGGTCTAAAAGATACATGCTACACAAATGTAAATAGTAAAATAAAAGGCCAAGAAATGAACAATCTTAGAAACTGAATTGATACACATACAACAATATTGTCTATTACTTTGTTTCATTCCCAAAACCGAAAAAACCGAACCGAAACGAACCGAACCGGTTCAATCGGTTTTTGATCGGTTCACACTTTTAAATTTTATCGGATCGGTTCACTTTTTCAAAAACCGGATATTATCGGTTCACTCGAAAAGTGAACCGATCCATTAAACGCCCACCCCTACTCAAAACTATCTCGTTAAAAACCTTGTTAGAAAAACCCAGTGGGATAAAACCTGATTGAAGGGCAAAAGAGTATAGTGTATATATGTCCAAAATTTATTGTTTTCTTCAAAACATTTCTCACTTTTATACTTTACTAGGGAAAACCTAGTGGGATAAAAACCTGAGCAAAGATATTCATTAATATGTCGGATCAAAGTAATATTTATGGTGATCTTTTGGATCAAAGTAACATATATACGATGATTAGCAAGATCAAAGTAATATTTACAATGATCTTCTTGATCAAGACGACAAATATACGATGATCAACTAGATTAATGTAATATTTATGATGATCTTTATGGATCAAAAGATTTTTGGTGTGCTTAGAGAATTGCCTCATTAAAACCTTTATCAGAAAAACCTAATGAGACAAAACCTAATTGAAAGGAAAAAGAATACAATGCACATATACCCAAAAATAACTAATTTACTTCATTTGATATGTTCCCCCTGATAAAAGTTCTTTTAAAATAATTTTCTAGATTGCTAAACTAGGGTACACAAATGTTAATTTCATGAAATGAAATAACATCATAAATAATTGGAGGGAGTATAAGCAAAGACTTGTTTTATGGAGTAATATCCATATAGAATCTTTTCAGAATCTTTTCAACATATTCTGATTGATGAACAAACATTCCATATGATCTATGCTCGACATTCAAGTCGAGACAATATTTCATTTCCCATGTCTTTTATTTTTAAACTCATTTACCAAAAATTCAAGAGTTTTCAAAAGCTCTCATGGAGCTTCAATTTAATTCATATCATCAACATATAGTGTGAATATAATAAATCCGGATTTTAATTTCTTTATAAAGACACATGGGTATATAATATAATTATTATACCCATATTTTATCAGATCTTCACTAAGACAGTTATACCACATCCGTCCAGATTGTTTTTAATCCATATAAGGATTTTTGTATGTTCATCAAATACAGTTTACGGGATCTCGATTTACATGCTTCTAGCATTTTAAATCCTTCCGAGATTATAAATATCTGTATTGAGTGAATCATATAGATAAATGATTAATACTACTAGAGGATGTATGTCAAGCCTTGTAAAGACAGCCAAATTTATCAAAAATTTAAAACGTAATTGTATTCGTCAGTACTGAATACCAAGTTTCTATGAGAAACCTTGTACTACGAGTCGTGTCTCATATCTAACGATCTCATTTTTCTCATTACGTTTTCCGTATAAAAACCCATTAGTATCCAACTAGTTTGACATCTTCAGGTGTCTGGAGTACTATTGGTTTAAATACTTTATGTTTAGCATATGAAGTCAATTCTTCTTGAATTGCTTCTTTTCACTTAGGCTAATCATGTCTTTTGTATACAATCATTGATATTATGAATATCATAATTATCATACTGTGTATAAAAATACATCATCAATGATTTATAGAAATTTTCTCAATTTCTATATTCTTGTATCTCTATTGAGATTTCTTCCATTTTCAATGGATTTAGCCATTTCATAGACTTGTATATAAATTTTTCTCAATTTCAATATACTTGTATCTTTGTTGAGATTTCTTTCCAATTTCAATGGATTTAGTCATTTCATAGACCCGTATAGAAATTTTTTTAATTTCAATATACTTGTATCTCTGTTGAGATTTCTTCCATTTTAATAGATTTAGTCATTTCATAGACTTGTGTCTCATTAGATATATCAAACTCTTATAGAGTTGATTTAGAGAAAGTTGATTTATTTATAACTCAAGTTTTGTTTACTTTTGGGATCCCAATAACAGTACCTTTCAAAAAGGTTCACAGGCTTATGATATGCATCAGATGATTTATTTGTTGCTCTTATCTCTGATCATTCTTCAAGAACAATCACCCGACCGGGGTTTATAAAATGACAACTTATAAAATCTTGTTACCTTTAATATATCAGGTAACTGATTAATAATTATCTGATGATAAATTATCTTTCGTATTTGAGCGATACAAAGATTAAAATGAGACACATTTTTATATAGAGAACCGAACTGGTATCTCTATTTTGTATAAGAGTAACTTTTCATTTACTCTTTATGGAGAAACTGTCCATTTAGAAATTAATTAATATAACAATATACAGATTGTGTTTAGAAATATAAACCATCAGAAGTTTAAATGATCTAATTAGATGATAATTAAAATCAATATTAATCTCATAATGATATAGAATAATTATCTTAGATCATGCCAAAGATGCAATAGGGAGATATACAACACAGTCAAAATATCTTTAAAATGTGAGCAATTCAATGACCAATTACAAGTTGTAATGGTAAATACCGATGATAGGTAGTGAGTCATAGATGAATGCATCAACATATAATATAGAATGTCTTATATAAATATTGGTAATTGTATTGAAATAATAAAGTTCTCGTAATTACCTAGAAACGTTTGATAAGCGATTTCACTGATCCATTCTGATTATGAGTACATGCGAAAAGCTGGATGTTGAATGTCGATCTCAACTGGAGACGTTTGATAATACACAAATATGTGACCATCACGTAGGTGCATTAATTAGTACCATAAAATAATTGAAGGATCCATTTGGTGGATGAATATATCCACATATACGCCCTTGAATGATGAGGATTCAAAAACCAATTTCAGAATAATATGGTTTATTTGGTGGATGAATATATCCACATATAACCCATTTTTTATCAGTGATATAGTCCAGATGATAAATCACACAACTTTTATATAATGAGTTATTGGCCTGAATTATTCACAGATATTCAACACTCTTTATTATTCATAGTCTCAATATGACATTGATAAAGTCATATGCCTTTCATCTAAGCAGATTTCATTATGTTCTGCTTGAATGATATAAAGTATTATTGATACACAATTTAATATCATCTAGTAATAAAATTGTGGCTCTTCTAGAGCCTTTAATCAGATCCATCAAATCAACTAAATCTGATCTGATATTAACTTTAAATGTCTTTGAACTAAGCATATTTCTTTATGCTATGCTTGAATAATATCAAGTATCATTGATACATAATTTAGTATTGTTTGATAACAATATTGTGGCTCTCAGTATTGACATTTGCTCTCAGCAAAGTCAAATCCATAAAATATTTCTGACTCCGCAGAATTATATGAGTTGTTGCACTCTGAGCAAGACATATATTTTTCCTAATGGGAATTTTATGGACATTATTTGTAATGCCATTTTATATCTCATCTGAAATGATAATAATTCCGCAAAATTGTATGAGTCGTTGCACTATTATCATTGCATGGATATATTCAATTATCCCATCCATATACCAATCATGGCCTGGATCCATGCTTTCGGTTTTACAACAAATATATGTACATAACACCATTAATACACATGGAATATCAATAAGTGAAACAAAAGAGATAATAATACAAACTTGGATGCTCAGTTTGAGGTGTATATCTCTCTGCAAAAACTTATGATCAACAATCTAACCAATGAGATTGTAGAAACTTGAGTGAATAATGTTCTAACAAAATTTCAACCCGATCGGACCACGGATCCAAGATATCACTACTCGATGAAATCTACACAATATTGGAATTTTCTCCCCTGTTTTCTACCCAGCCCTGTTCGGAACTGCAGAAATCACCACAGGGAATTCCAATTGATAATCTCACCGTCAAATTCAAGAACTATAAGAGTATAGCGTGCTGACTAAATTTTAGCTTAATCCGATCTTAGATGAGGGAGATATCAAAGTTTAATCAAGATTATGTAGTGATGTTCTTCACACAATTTCTGCATACACATCTCCTTTTCTTTCTCTTTTCTAGTAAAATATTTCCAATTTCATTATACATGATATTAGGATCTTAAATCATTTTTATGATACTCACAATATCGTGTTGGATGTGTAGATCCTTCTTTGAATATTGCTCTTCATGAGCATCAAACATAAATTAAATGGATAAAATATTATTTCCAGTTTCATTATACGTTAGGATCGTAAATCTTTTTGTGATACCCATAACATCCTTTTGGGTGTATAGATTCTTTTTCTCAAATGAATGATATGTAAACATATCACTTCACATATAAGAGATAAAATAAAACCATGAATCATATTAATTTTTCGAACCAATTTTTTGAACTCCCGGTTCGACCATGAACTGTAAGTTCATATATAAAATTAGGAAAACTTGAAATTCTGAATGGATTTGAAATCCCAGGTTCCAAATAATAAATTATGGAATTTCTGTATATGACATTGGATCAAAAACTCCAAGTTCTCATCGGTTTTCAAAACCATACTGACTTAAATATCATAATTCCAGAAACTTTAAGTTCTGGTCGGTCGGTTTAGCCAATCTCATATATTGCATAAAAATAAATATCAAATATTTAAACAGTTTATCTGGAGGCACAACGTAAGCCAGTCCTGAGACACTGCATAAGCCAGTCCCGAGACACGGCATAAGCCAGTTTCATATATTGCATAAAAATAAATACTGAACATTTAAACAGTTTCAGAAAGCTGATCTCACATGTTATGTGCATAAAAATAGATGCAAATATTTAAACAATATAAATAAATTCAGAACTATATATAGGGGATCTGTTAACGGCATAAGCCATTTTGTTATACGGAACTGTATATAGATCCAGAATGTTGAGAAGTAAGTAAATCACCCATCAAGGGATCCTCTCTACTTATATGAAATCGTGCTGATAACGTGTTGTAAATGAATAATGAAGAATGAAGAATAAATGAGATGATTGATAAATAATAAATAAGAATGATGAGGTACATCAAAGAAGAGAGATGCGAGAGATCAGACGGAGAGAACATATGTCTTTTGTATTGAATATTGAAGCTTCAACTAGAGAGATTACAAATGAAATAATGATCTATTATATATATACACTTGAAAACTAATTGTATCAAAGAAGATAACTCCTCTTACTTGCTTGCATCATTGCTTGCATCATCTTTACACCAAAGACTTGGTGACCAAGTTAGAAGCAAATGCTTTGGTGGTGGAAACATGTGAGTTGGCCTAATCAAATGGGCAAGTGGTTAAAATCCACTACAACAAAAAGGTAATTATAGAAAGCCACGCTTAGAAGAAACTAAAACAAATCAAGCATATATGCACAAATCGAACAAAAGCCTTCAACCAACTAATTCCAATAAATAAATAAAAAAGAAACCGATTCTAATAGACTTTTAGACTTAATTCATTTTGTTGAAACCTACAGAATGTAGACTTGGCCAGTATTTTTTCATATCACCCATGTTAGGATTTAGATTTATGTTGATTTGATTTCATTGCAAAACTTTATTTTTTTATATTGGTTAGTTGCTTAGTTGATTCTTGGTGAAAAGAAGCTTCAAAAGAGAAAAGCAACTTCTCATGCAAATATCGTCTTCAAGAGGAAAAGCGCATTCTTGGATGTTAAGGTATCAACACACTTTTTTCTCTTATAAGGCGTAAGCGCACACTCACAAAATTTAATCATGTGTGTCCTTGCATCATTGTGCTACATTTGGTATAACACATGCACACACTTATTGAAGTATGCACATGCATTGAACTCATATTGACAAACATTGAGAAATTGCATGTTCTAGGACTATCTATAGGAAATAACATACTTGTGTGACTTTGTATTAATTTGTTTTTATCTTTATTGATTTTGGACTTGAACATGATCTCATATGATTCCTTATTGAGTTTCGGTCATTTCGGTTACTCACTCATTAGGTTTCGAATCCAAATTAGGAAGTTACACTACTTTACATTCTCATACGTTGTGTTGTCTTTGTTGTCGTGTACCGAGTCGAATTTTCAACCATTTTGCAAAGTTTCATAGTCTTCCTTATACGTGAGGGAGTCATGGTTCATAACTCAAAAACTTATTTAAATTCGGAGTTCGGATGCCCGAATACGGCTGAAGAGCGCGAGATGAGTGTAAGAGAGGCAAGCAATGGCCAAAGGCCATTGGAGGGAACTCTCGTGAGAGGCGCGTGAGACTCATGGCCTTAACACCCCTTTGTCCCGTAAGGGTCACGTGCCTCTCACGGGGATAGGTGATGTGGCCTCTTTTTATTGGCCATCGAATCTCCCCCTTTCTCTCTATTAAATATCTTCCTCATTCTTTCTAAATTTGTGTGAAGAAAAAATTGAAAAAAGATAGAGTAGAAAATTTCTTCAAGTTTTTGATTTCTTGTTTTAATCATAACTCTCTCATTTCAACTCCGAATCAAGTGATTCAAAAGCCAAAAATGTTGGAGAGGAACAAACCCCAATAATTTTCAGAACCAAATGATGTCGTGACTTTTCACAGTGAGCAGATTTCAGTCCGAGGTTCATCATTTATAAGTGAAACACTTTCTTCTCACTTTCTCTTTTGATCATCTCATTTAATCTTCCTATTTGATAGATGAAATGTGTTAAGGATGACGTTAGTTCACATTCTAGGTCTATTTAATTGATTAATTGTTAAGTTTTAGCTTTGTGATCATTTTTGAATATCTTTTAGCTAAACTTGCTTAACTTGAAATTGATTCTAGAAATGGCTTGTATGATGTGCTTCATGATGATTTCTAGGTTTGATTTCATGATCTAAGAACTAAGATTTTTGAGTGTGATTTTTTGAATATCCTAATCTAGTTCTTATCGATTCACATGCTTTGATTTCTAGATATTTTTGTGATTGAGTGTTGATAGCATAATCTAGGTATCACTTGCATGTTCATAGAGTTTGTGTGATCAACTTTCTCTATTTGATTGTATTTGCATCATTTGTATCACTTAGATCATTTTGCCTTGTATAAGGTTGAAGTCTCTTTCAAAGTGAGTGAAGTTTTGTTTAGAGCAAGAAGACTTGGCTAGGACATGTGGTCTGGATAGTCAAGCGTGGAGTCTTAGTTAGGATTAAGGGGGTCCTATAACTAAGCAAGAAGTCTTATCTAGGATCAAGGGGATCTAGATAGATAAGTAAGAAAGCTTCCTAGAGATGTGAGCGTTTTGGATATGAAGTTGCTTATTAGAGATGTAAGACACATCTTAGATAGGAAGTAGAAGTGAGACTAGTTGTATATACACACTTTTCATGCATGATTTGTTCTCTTGCATTTGTGTTTCAAATTCTCATATGTGTTTGTGCTTCACTTCCCACACGTGCACCTTGTTGTTAGATCTAACTGTACTATTGTGTTTCGAAATTTAGTTCTTGATGTTTGAATCGGTCATCCGCGCTGCACGATGGTGTGCTTGTTTTTAATGTGATGTGTGGCCACTTAATATGGTCTTAGTGCGCGGGTCCATACCCGACAGTGCACTTGGGTTCATTTTCCAGATCCGAGTGTGCTGGTGGTTCGCGGGTCAATCGCACACAGACCCGCACAGTGCACTCGAGTTTGTTTTCCACCTCCCTGTGTGCAAGTGATGTGCGGGTCTATACCCGCGTAGTCACTAGAGATGTGACTTTGGGTGTTTTTCAGCTCCCAGTGCGCGGGTCAACTGCACATCGGACCCGTGCAATGTCCCGTTTCAACTTATTTTTTCCAAAACGTCGTAGTTTCTCTTAGGGCTCCTATATATATGTTGTCTTCTCTCTTTTACATTTTTAAGAGTTCAAAATCACATCTTTGAAAGATAGAGTGTTCCCCAAGAGAGAGAAACTCCTAAGAACTCACATTTACTCAACTAAACACATTCCCATGAGCATCTAGCATCATCCAAGTATAGGTCTTCCTTGTTTCTTTGACTAGGTATTTTGAACATGTTCTAGAACTTCTTGTTTCAGCTTCTGTTCATGTTTAACTAGGATTAGCATTTATTTTATGATTAAATGCATGACTCTTTACTTAATGTTGTTTCTAACATGCTTGAGTCTTTATTTGTTGGTTGAGATTTGTTGTCCTTTTAACTAAATCTTCATGCCTTGCATTTAGATATTGATATCTAGGATTGTTTAACTTACCATTATTGAATCTCTAGATAAGCATTTAGTGTAGCCTAACATTAATTGCATTTTGGATATTGTCATATATTCACATAGGCTGTTGATCTCTTCATTGAGTATTAAGCCTTGTGACTAAGTGGATTAGTACACACGCAATTGGTCTACAATCACTATTAAAGGCTTAGGTGTAGTAGTGATGGGTTAGTGACCAAGAATGGTGTGACTAGAGATCAACCTAGGTTGTAAAAATTATTACATATAGTGGATTTGAGGATCGTGTGTGGCTAGATGGATAGCCTGTGAGTTTTTACTTTTTTGGGGTTTTTTCACGTAAAACAAATCAACGTGTTTTTATTGTTTTCCACTCTTTAATTTCGTTGATTGTTTTTGCATTGTGTTGGGTAATTTTTATAATATTGACTAATCTGAAAAGTTGGTAACTAATTGGATTAGCCAATATTATAAAAATTAACCCAATACAATAAAAAATAATCAACGTAATTAAAGTGCGGGAAACAATAAAAACACGTTGATTTGTTTTACGTGAGAAAACCCTCCAATTGGACAAAAACTTGTGTGCTAGACACCTAGCCACCCCAGTCCTCAAATCCACTATATGTAATGATGTTTACAACCTAGCTTGACCTCTAGTTATACCATTCTCGGAACGTAACACACAGCTACTACCTGTTTTCCTTTTATAGTGATTCTAGACCAATTGCTTGTGTACTAAACTACTTAGTTACAAGAATTAACTCTCAATGAAGAGATTAAACAACTCAGGTGAATATATGAAAATATTTTAAATGCAATTAATGCTAGGCAACACTAAATGCTTATCTAGAGATTAGATGATAGCAATAAAAGCAATCCTAGATTTCAATATCTATATGAATGCTCATAAAGACTTAACTAGATATAGATATAAGAATCTAAAATCTAGTCATCAAACTAAAACCAATCAACATAAGTTGTCACAAAATATGGCAAGGACAATAAATGCAATCAAGAAATGCAATCAATGAATCCTAATTAATAATGTCTAAATGCAAGGCATATAGACTTAGCTAGAAGGGCAATATTGTCCTAGATGCAAGCTATCAACAAACAACACAACTCAACCAACAAACAAAGACTCAAACATGTTATAAACAACATTAATCAAAGAGTCATGCATTTAATCACAAACAAAATGCTTAACTTAGGTAAACATGGCATAAGAATGAAACAAGAAGTTCTAGGGCATGTTTAAGTTACCTAGTCAAAGAAACAAGGAAGACACATGCTTGGATGATGCTAGATGCTCATGAGAACGTGTTTTGTTGAGTAAAGGTGAGTTCTTGGGAGTTTTTCTTTCTTGGGAAACACTCTCTCTTTCAAAGGTTTGATTTTTAACTCTTAAAAGCGTATAAGAGAAAAGTCATCATATATATAGGAGCCATAAATGAAGCTACGAATTTTTGGAAAAATAAGCCTGAAACAGGACATTGCACGGGTAGGTGCGTAGGTGGGACCCACACATTGGGCACAAGAAAAGAAATTCGAGAAATTGCGTGAGTAGAACCAGCGCACTACTAGCGTAGTCACCAGAGCATCGGGACCTCCTCCGGTGGTCACTTATCACACTAAATCAAGCACATCATCATGCATGTGCAGACGTTTCCGATCATCAGGAAACGAACTACCATACTCAATACCACACTTAGATCTAGACCTAGTACGGTTCCGGTTTCGACGGAACTGCTAATTCTGAACAACTTTTTTTTTTTTTGACATTACAAAATATTATATTATATTTATAAAAAATAAATAAAATGTTGGGAAGGATATTATAGAGTGTTGGGCCATGACCCATAACCATTGTCCAAGTAATTATATTTTCCCTTCCCTTCTCCTCATTTTTATATAGGTTAGACATCTCATTCACTTCTATCTATCCGATGTGGGATATGAGATAAATGAACTTTTACTCTTTTAGTATGGTTTTTTTGGCATATCCGCTCAAATCAATTTTTTTTTTAAAAAATTATTCATGCAGATGCAGCAACAAGCAACAATTTGATTATTGTAATTAAGACACTATGATTTTCCATCATATTAATACAAGATGATGGATAGTAGAGAAAACGTCCATCTTTTGAGAATGCCATGGACAATAAAAAGAAACATTAAAGTCTTTGTATGCAGAAGAATGCTTCAAATTCAATGCCTAACCTCTTACTATCGTTAACGTTAAATAGATATCTACTCTTACGTTGATGGATGCATAATAGCACTCGATATTGGATGCATATTTTGAGCAAGCATGGTGTTTTATTGATCAAGCTTTTGCCGCAAAGAGTTTTTGGGTAGCATCTTGGGTTGATTCTAGATGTGTGAGCTAGTTAGCAAGGAGCTCAGACAAAAAGATCGACGAAATTCATTGATTACCATACATTTTATAGTACATCTAATTATCAAAGGAATTCTATCATCAACGTATGCACTAATGCACTACAATGTTTGCCCACTGATCCGCATAATTGTCAGAATGGAAAATGTAAAAATGTTATTTTGGGGAGGGAGAGCAATCCAGAAATATGGAAGCCATCATCGCAGTGCGTCCTTTGCAGAATATAATTATATCCTTTGCAAAAATTGATTTGAGAGGTTTGCAAAAAACCATACTAAAAGTTCATTTATCCCACATCGGATAAATAGAGAAGTGAATAAGATGTCTAACCTATATAAAAAGGAGGAGAATGGAGGAGAAAACATAATTACTTGGACAAGGGTTATGGGCCATGGCCAAATACTCTACAATGTCATTTATTTTTTAAACATTTTATTTTTATAAATAAAGTGTTAATATTTTTATTAATTTAAAAATAAAATAAAAACCCTCGAACCGTCAGTTCAATCCAGTTCAAACCGGGCGGTTCCGTGAACTTTAGAACCGGAACCGGAACCGAAACCGAAACCGAAACCGAAACCGAAACCGAAACAGGAACCGAAAAATCGATTTCGATTCCGGTTCCACGGTTCAAACCGGAACTATGTCAGTTCTACTTAGATCTAATAACAAGGTGCACGTGTGGGAAGTGAAAAATACACACATATAAGAATTTGAAACACAAATGCAAGAGAATAAAACATGCATGAAAGGTGTGTTTGTGCTACTAGTCTCTTCAAGAGTTTAGCACAAGTGATATACTTTCGAAGTGCTCTTGAGCTTGATGATGCACAGTGAAGGCCTAATCTGTCCTTACACATTTAAACCCCAAATATGGTATGTAAATGAAATAACTCAATCAAAATACGATGAACTTACATAAGCCTTTCACTTTTTGATTTCTCTGAAACCAGTTCTTTTAAAGCACAACACAGAGAAGCCCCAATTATGATCTATCCAAGTTCACAAAACAGAAAAGAAGAAAGTTAAAAAATTGGGTACCCTTGACACTAGTCCGGTCCTTCTTAAAAGGAAACGCCAACTGCACCTCCTTCAGACACCGACACCCGCACAAAGCATGCCAGGTAGATTCATCTTTAACTGCACAAAGTGGCCAAGTAGGGCTTACTACGACACGGCGACGAGATAGATTTTTCATCATTGGAATCCAATCTCTACTTGCTCTCCAAATGAACACCTTCACCTTTGAAGGGATTTCAATCTGCCAAAGACACTTCCACCAACTTTTCTTGTCATTCGAACCTGATGAGCTAGTAGTTACCCCCAAAGAACAGCCTAAATGGTATCCATTTTTGACTAAATATTGCCCATTTTGCTCAAAATGCCACATCAAGGAATCTTGAGCACTCGAAACTCTTATCAGAATACTGAGAATCGCAGCAGTATCTTCATCCATGAAATTCGCTCTAATCAGATCCACATTCCACCGTCCCAATGGATTTTTCAACTGGCTTACCATAGTTATCTCTCCCATCACCGAAGGGGAAATAACCAAAAAGGTCACTGGTCTTGGAATCCACCGATTCTTATACACAAAAATCGACGTTCCTCTTCCCACCCTCCACATTGTCCCTACTTCAATCACATCCCTACCCCACACCAAACTTTTCCAAAAGAACGAACCGTTTGGTTGCAAGTCAACCTGTAAAAAATCCCCAACCAAAAAATAACTACCCCTTAAAACCTTTGCCGCGAGCGAATCCGAATTAGTCAAAATCCTCCAACATTGTTTTACAACTAAAGCTCGATTGAACACTGCCAAATCCCTGAAACCAAGACCTCTAGAATGCTTTGGTAAACATAAACGGTTCCAAGAACCCCAATGTATCTTCCTTTCTTTCTAATTACTTCCCCACCAAAACCTTGCAAAGAGACGCTGAATTTTAGTAATTAAGCTTTGTGGCATCTGGATCAAACTCATAGCATATGTTAGAATTGATTTTAGCATTGCTTGGACAAGAATTTCTTTCCCACCAATATACAAAATTTACTCTCTTATCCCTTTATTTTGTCCCAAATACGATCTACCATGTTAGCGAATAATTTTCGTTTATGTCTTCCAGTAACACAAGGAAGCCCTAAATACCTCTCATGGCAATCAACCAATCGAATCCCCAAAAGAGCAGTCAATCTCTCATTCTCAATCCTACTCATGGTTGGACACACACACATGGTTGATTTCGCAAAATTAATCAGCTGGCTTGAAGCCCCCGTGTAATCATCTAACACCCTCCTTATCGCTATACAATTAGAATCAGAGGCCTCAGAAAATAAAAGACTATCATCGGCAAAAAAAAAAAAAAAAAGATGGGTAATGGTAAGGCCTAATCTACTACACCTGAACCCCGATATAATTCCATTAACATGGGTTGTATTAATCAGAGACGATAATTCCTTTGCACAAAACAAGAACAAATATGGTGAAAGTGGATCAACTTGTCTTAGCTCCCTTGTTGGTTTTACTGACCTAAAAATTTCCCCATTTAGACTGAAAAAATACGAAACTATTCTCACACAGCCCATAACCCAGTTGACCGAGCTAGCTGAAAACCCTAACCGCAACATCATCCTCTCAATAAAAACACACTCCACTCTATCATATACTTTAGACATGTCTAACTTTTAAGCCATAGAACCATCCTTCCGTTTTTGCCTCTTCATGTTGTGTAAACACTCTTGGCCTACGATCATATTATTTGAAATTAACAGTCCTGGACAAATGCGCTTTGTGACTCATAAATAATCTCTGCCAAAGCAAGCTTGAACCGACTTGCCAAAGCCTTTGCAATGATTTTATACAACACATTATAAAGACTTATAAGCCTGAAATCCGAAAGTCGCTCCGCTTGATTCACTTTTGATATTAAAACAACCAAAGTCTCATCCATACATTCTAACGAAGCCCTTTCATTTAGACAATGTAAGCAAGCCATAGTAACACTTGGTCCAACCATGCCCCAAAACTTTTGGTAAAACAGTGCTGGGAAACCATCCTTACCTAGAGCTTTGAGCGGTCCCATATCGAAATTGATCTCTTTATATCTTCCCCTGTAAAATCAGCATCCAAGGCGTCTCCCATCCAATATGAAAGTCGGGGTTGAACACAACTCAAAATTGTTTCAAGCATTTTTGGGGTAGGCCTGCTTGTGTACAATAAATTCAAAAAATACCGAGACACCACATCTTCCATTTCTTGTCTTGATTCTCTCCACACACCATCTTCCCCAAACAAAACCCTAACCTTATTCCTAGCCTTTCTTGTCGACGCCTTTTGATGGAAGAACCTGATGTTCAGATCACCACTTCATAACCATTCTACTCTTGATCTCTAACGCATGTATCTTTCTTCTATATCCAGGTAACTATCCAATTGGACTTAATTCCTCTAATTCTCCTCCAAGACCCTAGTCCAATCTCCTTAGAAGCTACACACAATTCTTTTTTATTTTTTTATTTTTTATTTTTTTATTGTTAATATCTGCACGAAATTGTTGTTTACACCTCTTACTCCACACCTTTAACCGACATGAATCTCAATTGTCTTAACCTTCCCAAACTTCTGTAATTAAATCATCACAATCTTGCTCATCCATCCAACACTCCTCAAACTAAAAACTCCTCCCCACTGCAACTTCCTTTGAAAAATTCAACATAATTGGCTTGTGATCGGATCGCCAAAAGTAGAGATGTTCCACCAAGTAATTTGGGAATATTGTTGTCCACTGTTCATTACACACACACACACACACACACACACACACACACACACACACACACACACACACACACACACACACATATAAGACTTGAGTGTTTGTGAATAAAGAATCGTTGTATATTATTCATCATGAACATTGGTATTTATACAAGTTGCAATAAGGAAGTTGAGTCTAATTAGACTACCTAAAATAGAGGAGTAATAGCTGTACAGTCCTAATTAATATAGGAATTAGTTACATGTCTTCTTTCCTGTTATCATGCCCTCGCAAGATAGAGCATCTGTCGAAGATGCCTATCTTGAACCTATGATCAGTGAACTGTTTGCGTGAAAGTGTCTTGGTGAGAGAGTCAGCGAGTTGATCCTTAGTGTGTACATGTGCAATGCGGAGCTGTTTCCGAGCCACTTGGTCCCGAACAAAAAAGAAGTCTATGGCAACATGCTTCATACGGCTGTGAAAGACGGGGTTCGCACAAACATAT
Organism: Acer negundo; assembly: GCA_035582765.1. NCBI lineage: Eukaryota > Viridiplantae > Streptophyta > Magnoliopsida > Sapindales > Sapindaceae > Acer > Acer negundo. The sequence goes on along the minus strand of CM069236.1, from coordinate 18,225,901 downwards.
GTGGCACCGACATTGTCACAGTAGATGACCGGAGCTTCAGGAACCTGTACCTTGAGTTCAGAAAGTAGATTGCCTAGCCAGTTTAGCTCAGCTGCAGCTGACGCAATGGCACGATATTCAGCCTCTGTGGATGAACGGGCGACTGTGTGCTGTTTCTTGGAGCTCCAGCTGATTGGAGTGGAGCCAAGGAAGATGATGTAGGCAGTGGTGGACCGCCGGTCATCGGGATCCCCTGCCCAATCAGAGTCGGCGAATGCATGAAGGTGAGAGGATGGTTTCCGATGTATGAGAAGGCCATGATTGAGAGAGCCTTTGAGATACCGAAGAACACGTTTGACCGCATTCCAGTGGAGAGTAGTCGGACGGTGCATGAATTGAGACAATTTGTTGACTGCAAAGGAGACATCCGGTCTAGTAAGAGACAAGTATTGGAGGGTTCCCACAACCTGTCGGTATTGAGTTGCGTCTGTTGGAGCACTGTCGTCCACCAGTTTCAAGGTGTCAGTTGTTGAGAGGGGAGTGGAGATGGAGTTGGCTTCGAGCATGTTTGTTTTTGCCAGGAGATCGCGGACATACTTTTCCTGAGAAAGAAATAGTCCACGTGTGGTGTGATGAGCCTCAACACCGAGAAAGAAGGATAGCTGACCTAAATCTTTTAGTGAGAACCGCTGAGCTAGCACCGCAATGAAACTATGAACTTGTGAGGTCGAAGAGCCCGCGACAATGATGTCATCAACATAGACTAGTAAGTATAATGTGTGTCCAGACCGGTGGGAGATAAATAGCGAGGCATCGCTCCTTGAGTTGATAAAATCGGCTGCCAGGAGGAAGCTGCGAAGCTCATTGTACCATGCTCTAGGTGCTTGACGAGGCCATAGATCGCCTTTTTGAGCTTACAGACATGATTCGGCATTAAAGGGTGCGCGAACCCAGGTGGTTGCTCCATGTACACATCATCTGTGAGAGTGCCCTGCAAAAAAGCATTATTTACATCTAGTTGGCGTAAGTGCCAACCGTTAGTAACAGCAATGGTTAGTATTAAGCGGACTGTAGCGGGTTTCACAACAGGACTGAATGTTTCAGTGAAGTCTATGCCAGGGTGCTGATGAAAACCCTTTGCCACAAGACGGGCTTTGTATCGAGCAACTGAGCCATTCGGATGTCTTTTGATCCGAAAAATCCACTTACATCCCACCACATTCTGGGAGGAGTGAGACGGAACCAGAGACCAAGTAGAATTTTTAACTAGAGCGTCATACTCCGCGCTCATTGCTTGGCGCCATTCCACACTCTTACGGGCTTGGGAAATGGTGGTTGGTTCGGCTGGAATGGACTGTTGAGTGGTGGTGTGCAGGTCAAGAATTTGCTTTGGCTTAAATATGTTATTTGTTGTCCAAGTTTGGATGATTCTAGGCGGGGAGGTGGGCGTTGGAGCTGACTCAAGAACTGGGTGGGCAGCGGTAGTGGAGCTGACCGACTGACTTGGTATGGGCTGGTCGGTGGGAGAATTTGGTGGGGAGTGACTTGTGTGTGACGGGAGCAGTGTTTGTGGCTGTATTGGTGTGTGTGGCGTGGCTGGAGTGGGCTGAACAGTGGACGCATGGGGTAATTGGATGAAGTCAGGGAAGTGAGATTCATGGCGTGAGGAAGATCGGGACTGTGTGTGTGACTCCATTTCTGGTTCAGACTTGACAGCGGGTGATTCAGACGCAAGCCAACGACGGACTTCGTCAGGAATTGTAGGAGGAATGTGACCAACACGACCAGCAAAGGGAAATACAGATTCGACAAAAACGACGTGACGAGAGACATACACTCGATTTGTGAGATTATCTAGACATAGGTAGGCATTGTGTTCATTTGAATAGCCGACAAAAACACACGGTTTGGAGCGAGGCTCCAGTTTGTGAGATGCATACGGACGAAGCCACGGATAACATAGACAACCAAATACGCGTAGTTTGCGATAATTCGGGTCTGTGTGAAAAATTTTAGAGTATGGGTTGCTGTTTTGAAGTGTTGTGGAGGGCATGCGATTTATTAGATAGACCGCAGTTTGGAAGGCTAGTGACCAGAATTTTAATGGCACTGACGCATGGTGGAGCATGGTAATTGCCGTTTCCACCACGTGTCGGTGTTTGCGTTCAGCAGTGCCAACGTGTTCAGGTGTGTGAGGTGGTGATTTTAGGTGTTGAATTCCTAGACTTTGTAAGACATGACCAAGGGATTGAGCCTCCCCACTACCATCAGAGTAAACGGTTTTGATTTTTGCATTGAAAAAATTTTCGACAAGGGCCTTGAACCGTTTGAATAAATGTGGGACATCAGATTTTTGTTTAAACGGATAAAGCCATGTGTATTTAGAAAAATAATCCACGAAAACAACATAGTAACGATAATTATCATAAGATGATAAGTGAGCAGGGCCCCAGACATCAGTGAAAATAATTTCTAATGGTTTATTGCAATTTAATGTCGAAACTTCAAATGTTAGTTTGTGACTTTTATTACAACGACACGCAGAACAATGGGAAAATTGAGACTTGGACTTGAGAACTGGAAGACCCTGAGAGGAGACAAGACTTTGGAGGACTTGTAGAGACGGATGGCCAAGGCGACAGTGCCATGCCAAGAAGGAGATACTCGGCTGTGAGGAGGCTGGAAATAGATGGGCGGAAGACGCAGACTGACGAACTGGATTGGACGATGGCCAGACATATAGGTTGCCCTCATTCCGGCTGCGGACCAAGGATGCCCCCGTGGTCAGATCCTTCACAAGAAAATAGTTAGGGAAGAACTCAATTGATGTTTTATTGTGAGTGCAAAATTTAGACACAGATATGAGATTGTGAGATATGTGGGGTGAGCATACGACACGAGTGAGAGGGAATGATTTATCAGAGGTTGTTAAAGTAGTGCAGCCAGTATGAGTTATAGGAATTGATTTACCGTCCCCAACCATGATGTCCTCTGGGCCCCCGTATTCTGAGTGAATTGACAGGTTTTGGAGATCCGATGTCATTTGGTGAGAGGCTCCTGAGTCAAGAATCCAGTTGGAGCGTGTGTTCGGTTGCTCGGTGGACATGTGATTGGCTTGAGGCCATGTTTGAGATCCTGAAGATGGGCGTGAGCAACAAACCCGAGTTGTGTGACCAATTTTGTCACATAGTTGACAAATAGGCCGAGAATTATTGTTGTAGGAGGTGGGACGCCACTGATTTTGAGAGATGAACTGCTGCTGGTGCGTGGGTCTATAGTGGCTGTTTTGGTTGGAGGTGAAGTTGCGGCTGCCAGCTGGTGAGTGTCCAAGGTTTGGTTGATGGCTGTGGAAGTTTGTGGTGCCGTGAGTTGAAGAACCACCCTGCTGGTTGCGACCTCTTCTGTTGTTGAATGTTCGCTGATTGAACTGTGCTGTGACTACCGGATTACCTTTCTTCGCTTCATCACGTTGAAGGAAAGCTTCATGATCAAGAAGTTTGTCGTAGAGTTCTTCGAAGGTAATTGGTGTGTCTCGAGCTCGGATTGCGGAAGCAAGAGGTAGGTAGGCTGGTCCCAACCCATTTAAGGTGTGTATTACTGTAGCCCCATCATCGACTGGATGACCAATCAGTTCAAGATTGTCAAGAATATTTTTAATACCTTGCATGTAATCAGCGACAGACTTGTCTGCCAAGGTGACGTTGGTGAGAGAATCAAGAAGTCCGAGCTTGCGAATGTTGGATCGATTGGCAAAAGTGGCTTCAAGTTTATTCCATGCTTGAGCAGAGGTTGTTGATCGGGTTACTATGGATTGTGCTGCACCCATGCAGGACACCTGTATTGCATGAAGAAGTAATCGGTCCTGACGTAGCCAAATTTGATGATCAGGATTAGCGGATGGTTGCTCTGTGGATGTGGAGGCTGTAGTTGCTGCAGGAGGGCATGGTTTGGTACCATCCAGGTATCCCATAAGACCATAGCCGAAGAGGAGATTTTCAAATTGAGACTTCCAGGCGGCATAGTTCCCACCTTTTGTTAGTTTGATAGGAACTTGGGTGGAGTTGATAGCAATTAGAGATTGGTGTTGATTGTTGTTATTTGTTCCCATAAGAATAACTTGAGGAGAAGTGGTGGCAGTAGATAATTCAGGATTGCTGGAGGCTGCAGCAGAAGATTCAGAAAGACTTGGAAGAGTCATGGGTTCGGCTGGTAAGAGAAAGAAGGAGAAAAGAATGAAGAAGAGGCAGGGGATTTTTAGGGTTTGGAATCGTTAGTTTTTTTTTTTTTTTTAGCTAATGCTCTGATACCATATAAGACTTGAGTGTTTGTGAATAAAGAATCGTTGTATATTATTCATCATGAACATTGGTATTTATACAAGTTACAATAAGGAAGTTGAGTCTAATTAGACTACCTAAAACAGAGGAGTAATAGCTGTACAGTCCTAATTAATATAGGAATTAGTTACATGTCTTCTTTCCTGTTATCAACACACCTATCAAGCCTATCGTGAATCTGATCATTCCCATCCCCCTCTTATTACTCCATGCAAAAAATGGACTCGAATGACCCATATCAGCTAAGTCACACTCCTCTAAAATTTCCCTGAAATTCATCATATCTCACCAGTCCTTCTGCAAGCCACTATTTTTCTCAGAGTCACACACAACTCCATTGAAATATCCTATAATCACCCAAGGTAGCGTTGACATACTCACAAGTCGTCGCAACAACACCTAAGAATGTGGCCGTTAGGTTGGTTTTGGATGGCCTTAAAACCCGATCAATCTCCAAACTCCATCTCGTTGAGACCGAACTCAAACGTCGATATGTGTCTGCGAGAAGGACATGAGATTCACAACTATGTCATTTGAACTTAGAAGACATAAACCGCTCAACCGACCCACACTATCCAATACCAATTTTCCTGTATACCCAAACAGCACACGTAACTTTTCCAACCTCAAATTGTCCACCTTTGTCTCCAACAAGTACATCACTTTTTGGTTAATCTCCCACTTTTTATTTTCTAGGATTTGGAATGCCTGAGAATTTTGCAGTCCTCGAACGTTCCAAGATTTTCATTATTCTCGGCGAGCCAATAAAGATCGACAGGTTGATATATCCATGTTCAGAAGACATGCCTTCTCTACTGACTTTACAGGAATTATGTTACCATTCAGACTTCCAAATACAAAATCCGCCGTCAAAACACCATCCTCACAACCTTCATGTTTCGCTTCCAACGAACCTTCATCACCACGCCTAGTAGTCTCCATTTTAGCTGCAACATCGGTCCTTATAGACATCATCGCCAAAGGTGTAGTGCCATCAACAATCTCAGCCACCCCAAAAGCTGTTCCCTAAATTTTACCTTAACGTTATTCCTTATTATATCATGATCTCAAAGATTCTACAATAACTCCTCCTTTTGCAGAACGTTTGCATTTAACTCATTTTTCCATTTTCCACCACCTTCGTTGTGTTCACCAATTTTTTATCGTTGGCCTTTACAATCTTCTAGTTCACATCACTATTGTTAGGATTATGCTCAATAGCAAGAGTGTAATGTTGTAATTAACAATCTTTTTCATATTAATAAAGAGATTTCTGGTTTAACAAATCGTATAGCATTTATAGTTTATATTATAATTGTCAAAGTAAATAATCATAAGGTCTAAAGACTATGGGAAAAGAAGAATTGTTCGTACATCTGGATATGTATGTGGTAGACACAATTCTTTAGTTAGTCTTGAATATTGTTCACAACTTAAGTTAAAGGTTGGGCACCTTTATCTTGTTAAAGTTGTAGAATTCTTTTGCTAGCATTTGAGTGGGATCAAATGAGATATGATGAGTCTAAAATCATCGGAGTGTCTTCGAGCAAAAGGATCTAGTGCACTGGGTGCATTGAACTGGATCACAATGAAAAGCTTTATCTAGAACCGTCAATAGATAATAGTCTTTTCATTATCAGGACAATCGGAGAGTCTATCTTAATCCTGAGATAAATGATGGACTTATGGTCGCAAGTGATATCATTTGAGTTATCAATGAGTACGATTATATCGCATAGTCTATCCTCGATAGTTTGGTGATATTCATTTGTTAATCGATAGAGGACTTCATTTATAGATATGGACATCGTGGCTCCATTTAATTAAATGAGAGTATAATATCATCATATGGATGTTTTGAGGTAATTGGATATTAAATCTCAACGTTGAGTTTTCGATAGTGTCTATTGAAAACATGGCTTCTGGACAAGTCAAAATATCCAAGTTCAAAACGTGGTCATATGAGTAAATATGGTAACTTGGAGAGTTATAGGCGGTCTATGAACTCTTGGCGATTACTGATATTAATCACGAGGATACACTATCTCCAATATGATTGTCTAGGGTATGAATGAGGAGCATCTTCCTTTTCTATCTTTATTTAAGAGTTCAGTTTTAGCTCTTTAGTGGAATGAGTTAAAATTAATGGATCGGACCTAAGTGAATCATTTGTTGATTGTGATTAGGTTATGTCTATTGAAGCTTAAATTTAGATGGCCCGCCAAGATCCCCAATCCACACGGACTTGCATGGATCACTTGATATATTCTACCGGACCAATTTAAGGGTCCATCTAGAATTGCATTTAATATATTAAGAATATAATTTGCACATTATTTAAGTAATGAGCTGCTCAATTATATTAATATATTAATGAAAGACATGTGGGCTTGTTTCTTTTAGTAAGAATGGGTCTGGTTCACATGTGGGCTTTTTATTTAAAGTCCAATGGATTAAATGAAATAAGAAAACAATGTTAGGCCCAATCTTAATCAAGTGGGGCGGCAAGGTTAAAATTTTAACCTAAAATATTATTTTGTTTCATTTGTTTTAATTAAATAAGAATTAATTAATTTATTGATTAATTGTTTAATTAAAGAAACAAATCTTTCCTAAAAGTAAAAGACTTGTTTGACAAGGAAATAAATAAATTAGTTTTATTTATTTAATCAAATAAGGAGTCTTTTTATTTAGTCAAAATAAAAGAATAAAAATCAAGGAGTTCGATTAGGGTTTGAAGTCTATTAAGTTGAAAAGAATTAGGGTTGAATTTAAGTCACCCTATATAAGTGACAACATAGAATTCGGCAACCCTAAAAAGGAAAAAGAAAAAAAAAATTAGGCCAACCTATATATGTGTTCTTATAGGGTTCGGCCACCATAATCCATGGTGCTTGAGTTTTTTTATTTATTTCTTCTTCTTCTTAATTCCAAGAGAGAGTTTTTATTCTAAAAGACAAAAGAGAGTATGAAATTATTCTTTGATAGTATACTATTGCCTAATCATCAATAAGCTTGTGTATACGATATCGATCTAGGTTCACGCGAGTTTCGATCATTAGATTGAGAACTCAAAAGTGACCGGAATAATTTTTGACATTCTTTTGATTGTTTTTGTGACTAACAAAGAAAAGAAAGTTTTTTGTTTGGTCCATTCACAGGTTTGCAATTCAAAGAAAAGGGAGACCACGCTCCTAGGTGATCCACGTTCGTGCTCGGATTGAAGGTCTTGCGGATTACCATCGACGTAAGTCAATCGGATCACGCGACAAAAGGTAATTTACTTTTGTTAACATATATGCATGTTTATTGATTAAAAGGGTTTAAGGTTCATAAAGGAAAAATTTTAAAAGTCACTAAATCGTTTGTAGTATCGCTTCCGCTGCGTTTACCACTTTTATTTATTATTTTTCCCTACAACTAACACGTCAGTCCCAATTGGAATCAGCTCCTCGTTGTGATGCCTGTCGACCACGGTACCCAAAAGACCAACTCGACGGATATGCACGAAGCCAAGGCCGAAAATACAACTACTCATCCTTATGTTCCGATATCTGCCTCCCTAACTCCGGGCACTCCCGCTTCATTTGACTGAGCCTATCACACTAGTAGCAATGGATTGGTAGACGTTTGTAACGCAACAACATAACCGTCTCCTCTCCATTACCAAACACATCCACTCACAAACACTGAAAGAGAGGTTTATCAATCTCCATCACCACGCGCACTCATAGGAATTTACATCCCTCATCACCAGTAATTCCATCATCTACCTCCATCAACTCCCTTACCAAATCTCCCAAAAATCAACCAACCTCCTTTGACATACAATAGTATTATAGCAAAACCAAATCATACTCTTACCCTATTTCAGAGAACAAAACGGAGTAGAGACTTTAATTTTTTTAGGTTTCCAAACTATTCAATTTCTATCAGAACGAAAGAAATTATGAAAGATACATTATCCATTAGTAAGTGGTTTTGTACTAATTTTTGGTAAAAAAAACTGATGCAAGTAATATATCTCAAAGAGCAAATTGCACTCAACCTCATTTGAGGTTTGACCTCTTACTCCCAGAAAAAACTCTACATTAATTGATACTCACACCCCCTGCTGTTAGGTCAAACTTAACTGTTGACTAACTGGTACTTTTAAAAGACTAAACTACCCATGATCCCTAAATTAAATATATAAAAAAAGATTATCAGAAAGAAAAAAAAATGATTTCCATCTACCCAAACCTTCATCAACATCAACCCAAATCTAGAAACATTAAATGATGAATTTCCAGATTTCTTCATCAACGTTAAAAAATAAAATAAAAAACCTTCATCTTCAATATCCTTCCCAGAACATCAGCCCAAACCACCACTAAATCAACATTCCGCACCAAACCACCCAAACTCAAACATCAAACAATTTCTTCTCTTCTTATAAAAACCCAAACCACTACAAAATCGAAGCCGCTGATCCACACCCAACAATATCGAAGACGCTGATTGATTCAATTCTTGTGGAGCTAGACATGAACTCACAGATTGGTGGAGCATTGTGCTTGTCGTCGACGATAGAAGTGGCGTCGGATCTGACGTCGGATCCGGAGGCAAAGCAATTGAAGAAGATGTTGCCGAGGCTTAGGATGGTAGTGAAAATCGGCGGTGTTGGGAGTGATTGGAAGTGTTGTTGGGGTTGGTGGAGCCAAAAGCAAATGAGTGTTGGATTGGGTGGTACCTTGTGTACTTGATTTCTTGAGTAGTGATGATTGGGCCACCAGAAAAGCCGTCGCCGAGGTCTTGGCCAAGGTACCACCAGCCTTCGTTTTTGAACAACTATTTGGATTAGGTAGTGCCCTGTGTACTTGATTTATGCTATTTGATTTTGTTTTTGTGATTGATTATGATAGAAATGATGAGTAATTTTAATTGGTCCGTGTTTTTGATTCAACCGTGACCGATAAAACTTTCAAAATCTCTGATCTTCTTCTTGTCATTAAGTATTTTTTTTTTTTTAGTTTTTCGAAAAATAAATAAATTAGTAATGGCTCTGTGATTACATGCCTGATTACAGGCAATATACGCTATTCTGATTTCGGATATGAGCTGACATTTTTGGAAATCTAATGAGAGCCTCAATTTTTACTTCTTTTTTTTTTTTCTTTCTTTTTTTTTTTTTTGACAATTTTTGTATTAATTTGCTTTGAAATATGGTGATTTGATTTGGTTTTGATGCCTGTTGAGTAGAAAAAAAATTTATGAACATTTGTATTTTATTAGATCTAAACAAAATATGAGAATGAAATCTAATGAACTATTGAATAAAATTGAAATCTATTGAATCTGATTTTTAGTAATAGCTTTGTTTATGGCTCATTCTTTCTTCTTCTTCAAATCCTCAAGAGCTTCATGAGACTATTCAAACAAGTCTCCACCACATCTTCTTCATCTGATATTGTGGTGGTTTGGGCGTGGATTTGGTGGTGGTTTGGGTGGTTGCAAGAAGAGAAGAAATTGTTTGATGTTTGGGTTCGGGTGGTTTGGTCTGGATTTTGTGGTGGTTTGGTGTGGAATGTGGATTTGGTGGTGGTTTGAGTTGATGTTCTGGGAAGGAAATTGAAGATGAAGGTTTTTTATTTTATTTTTCAATGTTGATGAAGAAATATGGAACTTCATCGTCAAATGTTTCTGGCTTTGGGTTGATGTTGATGAATGTTTGGGTGGATGGACATCATTTCTTTTTGTTTTGTTTTTTTAAAATTTTATGATAATATTTTTTTATATATTTAATTTAGGGATCAGGGTAGTTTAGTCTTTTAAAGGTAATAGTTAGTCAACAGTTAAGTTTGACCTAACAATAGAGGGTGTTAGTGTCAATTAATGATAAAGTTATTTATGGATGCAAGAAGCCAAACTTTAGGAAGGTTGAGTACAATTTGCTCTATCTCAAAAATGTGAGTTGGTATAAGATGTTGACTGTCCATATGGAAAGTAAATGACATATATTAGATTTTTCTAGATTTTGTTGAAACTGATATATAGTACAACTCTATGTGAAAAAAGTAAAAGAATTAAAGGTGTCACATGCACAATTTAATTATTGTTTATGCTTCAAAATAATTTGTTTCAAAATTTTTTTAACTTTCTATATGTTTCAAAATTTTTCTTTCTTTATGGTTATTATTATTATTATTTTTAACATTCTATATTTATGTTTGAGCTATTTTCTTCTTTTATGACCATAATCTAAAGTAATTTGTAATTTGTTTTTTTGTTTTTTTTTTTTTAATTTCAAAATTATTTACTATATGAT